>OX457026.1:3578474-4055907 GCA_949752745.1 Protula sp. h YS-2021 | reverse complement strand
AAAAAGCATTTTCACGAAGTGAAGTGGGGGTGGGGTGGGGGATGGGGGGGGGGGGAGTTTTGAACTTAAGCGTACCATGGTAAATCGTCGGATACAGCTGCAAGTCTGTACAACTACGAACATTTAGAGACAGATATTCTCACCGTTTCGGCATATCATTCGCACTCTCCCCCCTGCCCCCCCTGCCCCCCCCCCCCCCCGCTCCGCGAGGAATGCCTGTATTTCGTCTCTTCTCGCCATTAGCAAGGAGATTAACTCCAAACGAACAACAACTCGAATGTTTATGGGAAAGATTATAAATTATAAACCTTAAGCATCTTTTCCAGGAAGTTTGTTTTTCAGGGATTTACTGAGGAGCAGTCATGTAAAGCTTAAACTAGACCGAATTCTGCTGATATTCACAAATATACCAGCAACATGAAAATCACATTTCGCCTAATAACTTCTTAAATTGAGACCGAGATCAGCGAAACACACCAAATGACCGCTAAAACGCTACACATGTAATCAGAATGCACCACACGCACCCCCCCCCCCCCCCTCCCTCCAAAAAACAAAAAATAAAGTAAATAAAAAAAATTAAAAAAAAGACACTGAAATGGGCCATCAAAGCACACCAACAGGTATTCATAACAGATGACACTCAGAAAGGGACTGTTAAAGGGTGGTCTTATTTGTGAGGTGGTCCTATTTGCGGGGTGGTCCGTTTTGTGGGATGGTTCTATTTAGAGGGTGGTCGGCTTTGTGAGTTGGCCCCGTGTGTGGGGGGTGTTCCGCTTTGTGGGGTGGTCCTATATGTAGGGTGGTCGGTTTGTGATGTGGCCCTGTTTGCGGGGTGGACCTGTCCTTGGGGTTTCCTGTAACATTGACATGCATATCTGTCAGTGCCATAACAGCAACGTTTAACCTTAGGTCGCGTTTTAAGGTATAGGGGTGAAAACAAAATCGTAAATTTGCCAGATCTGTACTTAAGGGACAAATAGTGTTTAATTTCAGTAAAATGGCCAAAATCATGACTTTTATAGAAATGTATGCGCAGGTTTTCACGTGGAAATAGCACACAGCCTCTTTATCTCTAAACAATTTTTGAAACATGTAAATTTGTATATCTTAGAATTTAGAATCCTGTTAGAGTTTGGTTTTGAAATCGAGTCAGGTTGGGTCGAGTCAGTTTGGGCCGAGTCAGTTTGGGTCGAGTCAGTTTGGATCGAGTCGGTTTGGATCGAATTCGTTTGGATCGAGCCGGTTTCGATCCAGTTGGTTTGGATCGAGTCAGTTTGGATCGAGTCGGTTTGGATCGAGTCAGTTTGGATCGAGTCGGTTTGGGTCGAATCAGTTTGGATCGAGTCGGTTTGGATCGAGTCGGTTTGGATCGAGTCAGTTTGGATCGAGTCGGTTTGGGTCGAATCAGTTTGGATCGAGTCGGTTTGGATCGAGTCGGTTTGGATCGAGTCAGTTTGGATCGAGTGGGTGACATTTCATTTACACTACATTTATGAGAATGACTTTCTGCCTCGAACCCAATTTCGAAACGCAGTCGAAATAAGTGACTTGCATTGCTCACATTTTAACGTTGATGGGGTTTCTGCAGTTAATTGGTTTTATTTTAAACGTAAAACATGTGTTTACAAAAATAGTAATAATAACCGATTCATGTGCTTTTCCTATATGTGATTACCCGACGAGCGATCAACCGATAAGCGATTACCCGATCTACAATTAACCAATATCCGATTACCCGATGCACGATTAACCGATTTATGCGATTATCCTATGTGTGATTAACCAATATCCGATTACCCAATGCACGACTAACCGACATGCCATTAACCCATATCGTCTGTACACAACTGATGTTTGCTTTTCCCCATCAGGTTCATCTTAACCTTTCAGAGCTCTGATGTCAAGCCCCTTTCGGAAATATAAATTCATTCTCTACCACTCTCAGAAATGTGATAAATTATGCCAAAGATAACATGAGAACGTGAGAGTTTTTGGATGAATCATGCTTATCTAATAGCAGCCCGCGTTTTAACCTATAAAAACTGTAATGTTTATTGCTACGATTATAGATTGCAACTATACAATTACTTTCATCGCGGTTTCTGTTTCCAGATAAACAAATAAATAAACACTTAAGCAATTTATATATTGTGATATAAATCGAACTGAGGTCTTCAGAGAAAAGTTCCCAAGTCAAGTGCTTTCTTTTTTTGTTCTATAATCTTTCTGAAATATTTAACCGTAATGCTGTAGACAATATTAATGCTGTAGATGCCATCAATGCTGTAGATATTATTAATGCTGTAGATGCCATCAATGCTGTAGATATTATTAATGCTGTAGATGCCATCAATGCTGTAGATATTATTAATGCTGTAGATGCCATCAATGCTGTAGATATTATTAATGCTGTAGATGCCATCAATGCTGTAGATAATATTAATGCTGTAGATGCCATCAATGCTATAGATACTATTATTACGGCTTTAGATACCATTTTGATATACAATGAAAAATCGTAATCGGATCGACTCGCAGAATGGACAGCCTCGGTAAAAACACAATTCCCTTTTCGTTGGAGCCGAAATTTGATTCTGTTAAAAGAACGTCCAAGGTAAAAATGCCAACGCCCAGCTAATGACGCTTGGAGGTTTGCGACGCCGACCCGCCCACAACTGCAACTAAATTCCAACTTTCACCGTCGTCTAAGCGACGTCTTTGGTGTTGTGTGTGTGTGTGTGTCGGGGGGGGGGGTTGTCGGGCGGGGGGCGCTTGCCAGAGGTCGTTTCACCAGCACGATCACACTCCGTCTATGATGTACCGAAGGGATTTCCACTTTCCTGTGGCGTCAGCATGTGACCTCGACCTTCTGCTGCACAGCGGTGCTAACATGTGCTTAATTCCCACTTGGCATTGAAAATGCCAAATGGGGATGGATTGCCTCGAATTCTTCACCTATTTTTCCTTTTTTTTCTCGCTTTTTTAAAATTTTTTTTCTTCTTCCGCCGAATCGGTTTCCAGACATCTCCTCCGAGACCACTGAAGCTAGACCAACCAAACTTGGCACATGTATGGAGGGTCATCTGAAGTGGTGCACCTGATAAAAATTTTCGATCTTGACCTTACTGGTCAAGGTCAAATCGCGAAAAAGGTCAAACGGTTTTCAGACAATTACTGCAAGACCGTTGAAGCCAGAAAAGCCAAACTTGGCATATATATAAAGGGCGATGTGATACAAAGCAACGAATAAAAATTTTTGACCTTGACCTTGACCATGACCTTGAAATCGCGAAAAACGTTATTTAAGAAAAACAATGAGTTATCTCGAAAACGTCCGAGACCACTGAAGCTAGACCAACCAAACTTGGTACATGTATGGAGGGTCATCGAAAGTGGTGCATCTGATAAATTTTTTTGACCTTGACCTTACTGGTCAAGGTCAAATCGCGAAAAAGGTCAATCGGTTGTCAGACAATTACTGCAAGGCCGTTGTATTAGAAAAGCCAAACTTGGCACATATATAAACAGCGATGTGATCTGAAGCAACCAATAAAAATTTTTGACCTTGACCTTGACCATGACCATGAAATCACGAAAAACGTTATTTAAGAAAAACAATGAGTTATCTCGAAAACGGTAAGAGATAGAGCAATTCTGACCTCATTTTCGACCTCCACCCCCAATACGACGATACGTAAGGTATAACATCCGGTGTCCTTGACCCCCATGTCACTTTCGAGCCTCAAACCGGAAGTTGGCCTTTATCTCGAAAACGGTAAGAGATAGAGCAAATTTTTGGCCTTGACCTTACCGGTATAGTTAGTAGTATTTAGGAGGATATTCTGCATTCAGAAATGTGAAAATTGTCAACAAACTGCAATATCATCTACCTTCCGCTTTAAGTTATCATTCCAAGTGGGGCTAATTCGCTGTGCGAATTTCTGTCTAGTTAGATCAGCGAAATTGAAACGTATTTGAGAAAAACTGAAGCCAGAAAATCTGTGGGAAAAATATGTGCATCATTCAAAATGTAACCCAATTATTCGACTATCAATCTAATGTGATTTTGCCAAATTATCCCAGACCTTTTTCGTGCAAAAATGATATGAGTAAAGAAACTTTTGGATGGTTGTAATAAATTCACGCTGGTTTTTTCTCTCCACAAGATTGACACTGTTATAAACGACTTAAAGTGGGTAAGGTAAGAAAAGATGTTAAGCCAAATGGTTGCTCTTTCTAAACTCACTCCATGGGCCTTGATGATATTTCCTCACGGGTTTAGTTTTGTTGGCCTCTCCACATAAGTAATTTGCGAGGCCCTCTGTTTTTTCTTTTCTTCTTTTATTTTTGTATCTTGTGCGCTGAGATGTTGACCTTCCAAGGTGTTGACCTTCCAAGGTGTTGACCTTCACGAGCAGGTGTTGCCCTTTCCAGATGGTTGACCTTTACACTTGTGCATAATAAAAGTTGTACCACCGTGGCTATGTCTGCAACTATAACAAAGATTTATCTTCACAAAAATGGGAAACAGAAATCATTAAGTGTATTTTATGGAAACACGTTCACTCTATTGTGTGCAGAGAAATTTGAGGAAACTCGCAAATTGGTCTTCTTTTCATCCATTTCCCAGATTCCCAGAAAAGTCACACATTGCTGCGCATTTCGATAATAACAGTTTTTTTTGTTAGCAACGCAGGTTTAGTTTACGTTATTCCCGAGGGGACACATCCTAAGATCGATCCAGCGTCGATTTGAGGTTGCGGCGTCGATCCGACCAAACCACAACATCTGGATGGACCATGGTTGTGATTAGTCGTGATTAGTCTTTGATACCACGTAGAATAGATGTTGCTTTTGCTCCCAACCAAAAGACAACTTTCTCCTACGTCTAATCAATATCTGTGGTTCAATGTTGAACATAACATCGGGAGATAGACGTCGTTTCGACTTCCATTTCAAACCTGTTCGAAACGTTGATTAGACGTTGATAAATCGACGTCTATCCAACGACGGGAAGGTGGGGAAGGGGGAGGGGGGTAATTATGTGGCCAGATGCATTGTGCGGAGTGCTATTTTTTTTCTCAAAAGCGGGAGTAATTTTCATTTAGTGTACTGCGTTACAAAAAACTGGGGATACTTTCGGAACTGCGGTCCGCGTTTGGTTGAAAAAACGGAGTATTATTTCAAAATACACCGTACAGAGATCGTTCTGAGACACCTTAAACACAATCAGTTGGTACCTGAGCGCCTCTAATCCCTAGCCCCCTCCCCTCCTCCACACTACGCCCCCCTCTCTCCTCCATCTTCGGGACGTGATCCAGGAAAGAATGCGCATTGTCTTTGTGTGTTTAATTCTCTTTAAAACCAAATTCCAGGAAAAAAAACGGGATGGAGAGGGATGACCTCACCTGATCTCACGAAATGTTTGTTTGTGTTTACATTATTTGTGAAGTCAAGCACATACATTTACTGTCTGTTATAAACACCTTGGTTTGCCAGAGGCAAAAACACAACTCCTTTCAACTGACCTCGTTATTGTGCTTCTGTTTGATTGCGGGACCTCCACATGGAAGTCTCGCCCCTGACTGAGCGTACAATCACACTTCACACGCCCCTGAGACAGCGTACAATCACCTTTTTACTCCCTTAGAGGTAGCATTCAGACATTTACTCTCCCCTGAGTAATTATAAGTCAATGTTCTCGCCCCCCCCCCCCCTAGGGGTAGCGTACATTTAAATGCAGGTTCTCATCATTCTCCACTCACTCCATACATATCTGGTGTTGTTTACAGGCAGTTGCGCTTTCTCGCTTCTGAAATAACGTACACACAATAACATCAATAATTCGCCCCTGAGGTGGCGTACATACGATCTCACTGCATTCACCCCGAAGACATCGTGTAGCCAATCGCACTTAAGTCGCCCCTCACTTAGCGTACAGCCCACGGAAGAAAACACTTACCTCACACTGCTGAAGCATAAAGACAATTGGGTTTTTTCACCCTTGGAGTAACACACAGTCACACTTCTGCCCCCTAACCCCTCCCCAAGCTTGTGTACACACATAATATTCCTTTGTCAAGAATTTGTCGAAAAGTTGTCGAACTGACAAGAGACTGTCTAATTTGCCTCGTCCATTTGACGATGCCCAATTCAACGAATTCCAATCAAAAATTTGTCAACACTTTGCCATAAATTTGTCATTAATTCGTCAGTTTATAGCTTGTCATTAATTCGTCATGCTAATAATTCGTCAATAATTCATCAGAAACTCGTCATTTTGAATTTGTCAGTTTGTCAAAACTTCGTCAAAACTTCGTCAAATTGATTGACGACCCTAAACTCGTCAACCTGACGATGCCTAACTCAACAATGCAAATTTGTCAAAAATTTGTCTTTGTCACTGGCTTGTCATTTTCTTGTCATGTATTTGTCAAATGATAATTTTCAGTTTGTCAATATCTTGTCACAAATTCATCAAAATATCTTTGACAAGTGATTGACGAACTATCCGAATAAAGAATATTAGACAAAATAATTACGATTTGAAAACATTTAGATTAACACCATTGTCTAAGGACATTATGGCCAGCCAAGTTCAAGTTAATCAAATATAATAAGAATGTTCAGGGATATTGTTACCAGCTTCAAACATTAATATCTAATTATACTAGAGTGGCCAGTGCACACCAACATCAGAATACCCGAACATGTCAAACTCTTTTATTAGGCAGCCATTGTTTTTTTGTTTTTGTCAACAAAAACAAATGTTAGGCCATCCCCACCCCCTCCCGTGCCATTCTTTTTCACCTCCTGCCTCTCCTGTGTACAAATTTTTAAATTTTGTACTATTTCAAAATTAAGACTATTATCTTATATAAGTATGAATGAATGTATATATATGTGGGATATGTGGATATGTGTATGGGAACATGTTTAGGCATGTGGAATGTGCGACTATAAACTGAGCTTATACTCTACTAACCCCTTACCTCTTTCACTGCATGGGACCGTACCCAAAGTGCACTTACATCAGCAGAAAAAGCAGAAGACGCACAGAAAGCATCCTTCTTACTGAGAATCCATTTTGCAAAAAGTTGCCATTTAATAATTTTGATGAAGTCACGAATATTATGATGATATTGTGACAAAGAGGATTTTTTTACTCATTTCGATAGCTGATTTTTGATGATATATTATATCAATAAAATTCTTATATTTTTTATTTATTAACTGATATATTTATTGACTGATTCCTGAAATGACGACTGAATTGGGTTGCTTTCTAAAAGATTAAGTTTTAGAGGCGGAAGCATCTTAAGGCATGAAATTCCCAGGGCAGTCTTCTCACATCAAATTGGTCACGTTGACGAACTTGTGACAAGTTTCCGACAATTTTGTGACAAGTTGCTGACAAGTTTTGCAGTATTGTATATATAATATATTGCTCATGGCGGTTTACTTACGAACGCATAAGCTGCAGATTTTGCTATTTATACCATCAGTTATTATTTTGATAGTTATACCATCAGGTTTTGTTATAATAAAGATTAAAATAATCGAATCCATTATCCTGTTTGATTACCTTCCAGTAAGTACACAATATACATTATTCATTGCAGCAGTGGGCGATAATACAATTTTCACAAATTTCACAAGCATTTTACAAACATCACAACTTATTTCAAAAAATGCAGAGACTATGATGTATGCACTTACATCATGGTTTATCCATTAAACATGTTTTTAAGACGCGATAATTTGAAACTTCTAGTAATATTCATTAAAACCTAAGAAATCTCAAAAAGATGTCCGCGTGTTTTCACTTGTTTTGAAAAGGATGTGACGTCATGGTGACGCAGTACTTGACAAATTTGTGACAAGTTTCCGACAAGATAGCGACAAGTGTTTGTCAATGTGTGACGAGGCATTGGTCAGAAACTCGACGAGGTCAAACTTGTCAAACTGACAATCACCTGACAAGTTCTTGACAAACTACTGACAAAGTGTGACGAGGCAAAATTATGTGTGTAGACACTGAGGTACCCTGAGGTAGCGTTCAGGCGCACTTTCATCCCCCTGAACACTTCAGTCGTTCACCATAAGATTTTGGTGTTGCTACAATCCCAGCCTGCCTGTTTGCCTCTCTCTCGCTCTCCCTCTCTGCCTCCCCGTGCCTTCCCCCGTCCCTGCCTCCCTTCTTCGCTGTCACTCTCCCTGCCTCCCTCAATGCCTGCCTGCCTGCCTGCCTGCCTGCCTGCCTGCCTGCCTCCCTCCCCCCTCCCTCCCTCCCTCCCTCCCTCCCTCCCTCCGTCCCTCCCTCCCTCCCTCCCTCCGTCCCTCCCTCCGTCTGTCCGTCCGTCCGTCCGCTCTTACGAGAGCTACGTTGTGCGTTTATTTTTAGGTAGAAAGCTACGTTGTGCGTTTAAGTTACGTTGTGGGTTTGACGTTGTGGGTTTAAGTGAGATTTGGACTCCCCGTGATGCTGTGGGTCCATTAAAATGGTTTTTAAAATTAAGCCCACAACGCACGGAAAACGGAGTTCTGTGAGTTTGTCCGTACTTTTTCCCTTGCCGCTGGCGACACCTGGTGTTGTAATTCTTACCTATATTTACATGTGGAAAGCACATGGGGTAAATTTTTGGGTCAGCCAATCAGATTCTGCAATTCAGGTGCCTTTATTCATACGCTGTTTTGGTTTTAGGACTTGAGTTTCCCCGCCTTAGAAAACTTTTGCCTCCGCCCTCTCTTCCCCAAAAATAAAAGTGACAAAGGTCCTTAACCACTTGTATGGATATTATTTTCTGTTGTTTCAATAAATACAACCAGTTTTTACTGCTTCATGGTGTAATAAAGGCAAGAAAAGTGAGCAGAAACTAGGAACTATATTATATGTTGGGTGTGAATCGGTCAGTCGTGAGCAACAATGGCGGAAAGTGCAAGGGATTAAAATGTGCAAGATGTTGTTTCGTTAAAATGTGACTATTTCCAAGTGGATACTACAGTAAATTGTATGCATAAATGTCTACTTCTACACCAAGAATCGGTTGGCAAAAGTAAAAAAAGAAAAAAGTCTAATATAAAGTGGAATTTTAAGAAAAGATTTGAAATTGAAGTGAGCAAAGTTTGATGTTATCGCTCACTTCTTTTCACGCGGTTTTGCTAGACAGATTGGGATATTCATAGCCTAAATGTGAGTTATAGCAAGTAAATAAACAAGATTCTACCATATATATAATTTTTCCTTAATACTATCTTTGAATATGGGCGAAGGATAAAATTTTACATTTAAAGCAGAGTGACAGATAAAAACAGTTCCGTACATGCAACATACATGGGAATCTTCCGGCTTTTCAGGCTTTTTTTGTCAAATGGGCCACTTTTTTTCGACCCCGTTCCCGTCTACGGTAAATTTTTTTTGGCTTTTTTCCCACCCCGTTCCCATGTATTATATAAGCCACTTCGTACCTTTGAAACTTCCCAATGGAAGGGTCGTTTCGACTGCAAATTCTGTGGATTAAATAAGCATACTGGCACTTGCAGTTACGCCAAAAAGTTTTGGCGTTTCGACCGAATGTCCCAATGCGTACGTTCGGGTCTTTCCGATAGAAGTACCGTTTCGACTGCAGTTCTTTTTTGGTATAAATTTTTAAGAAATGATAAGGGTAAAACATAGAAATTCAAATTTCTTCTCAGCGTACACACTTTTAAATCAAAGAAGCCACCATATGATCTTTTAAAAATATTTTACATAATATTCTGCCCTTGTTATAGCCCATTTATGAATATATTTCGAGAAAAATGGAATTTTGTTGCTTGTTGCCAGTTTTCTCTATCGTTTCGTTATGGCTTTATCCCAGCCTTATCCGGTCGAAACGCCAAATCTTTTCAGCAAAATTCTAAGTACAAATCTGCTTATTCGGTTGGGATAAAGGTATAAAGTAATGATAGAAAAAAACTGGCAAAATCATCAGAATTCCATTTTCCAGAAAAAACATTCAAAGTTGGCCTTTAAAGGTGCTGAATAATATGATACATAGCTTAAAACAATCTGTTTAAATTCAGAAGCATGCATCTTGCAAGAAAATTAGAATTTTGATGTTTTTCCCTGATCATTCTTGAGAAATTGACCCAAGAAATTTGCAGTCGAAACGACAGCTCGGTTTGAAAGTTTCTACGGTACGAAATGGCTTAATATAAAGAAATGATGATATCATGAAAGTAGGCTTTGAATCCGACTGGAATCCGAATTAAGGTCGAGATGGGGAGGCAGAAAACAGCCAAGAGGAAAGTATACAGAAAGAGACGTAAGCAAAGAATTAAGTCAGACGGAAAACTGCAGCGTTGTGACAGTTACAGAAGCGAATTCAGTGAACAAAGAAACAGTATCGGTGACTTCAAAGATATCAATTTACACACCGGGAATGGACTTTCCCATGCTAAAGTACTGCATTGGTTATACAACCAATGTAATATGGATTGCCGAGGATATGCATCAGGCAGTGAATATAACTTGGAGAGAGATAAGCAAAAATACATTTATAAAGATTCTCAAGCTGGAGATGTTAAAACTCGCTCCTTGAGGTTTTGGAAAAAGGAAATAATGTCACTTCAAAGTGTTCTGCGCAGACTGCATTTAAAGATATGGGGTAAGTGCTTTTCTTGCTTTTCTTAGGGATTTGTGAAGTTGTTTTTTATTTAAAAAGCTTTTTTCTTACGGGTTTTTTTCAGGGACTAATTTTGTTTCCTATAAATTTTTATGAATTTACTATATCTGACATAGCTGGATTGGTTTTGAAGTTGAATTAAAAGGAAGAGTGTAAAAAGGGCTAAAATAGCGTTTGATACGGTGACAGTGCTGTGATGGAAAATCAGAACACGTAGGTGGCCCCATCTTCTCACGGAAACAAGCTTCCAACAGCTCCTAAACACACCCACAAATCCTCAGTCTGCCCCCCCCCCCTGAGAAAGACTGCATTTGGCCACACTTTCTCACGGTGCCCCCCCCCCCCCAAAGAAAAAAAGAGGTTGACTGCTCTGCGTTTAGAAGTGATGGTGAAAACCTGCATGAAAACATGGGCATTTATGGATATATGAATTTTTCATAGGTATTTAAGTAATGAAAAAGCAATATTCCAGCGGGTGGGGCGGGGTGGAGGGTGGGGGGGGGGGAGGTGTGGTATTTCTGAAAATTAAAACTGGGAGATCTAAAATGCATTTTGGAATTCCCAAGACGCAATGCTACTAAATGCGGGAAGAGGGTTAACTCGAGGTTTGGGATATTTCTCGGAAATTAAAAATCGAGAGGTCTAAAATACATTACGGAATTTTAAATGAAACTTGAAACTTAATTACTAATCCAGTACATTGATATATAGTAAATCAGAACACGTAGGTGGCCCCATCTTCTCACGGAAACAAGCTTCCAGCAGCTCCTAAACACACCCACAAATCCTCTGCCTGCCCCCTTGAAAAAGACTGCATGTGGCCACACTTTCCCACGGTAATGCGTTGATCAAGCTGTCAGTCATCCAAAGCTTCTCTTTGAACTCTGTGATCGTATTGATCGCACAGATATTGGCTTGCCGCTGCAGTGGTGCCTTGATGAAATGGGGCTGTTTGATTGGTTCGTGGGTTTGAGCGGGAGCTATCAGGCCACCAGCTGCCTCTGGTCACAGGCTTCAGTCGTGAGAAAACGCTGACTGAGCGAAAGTTTAAAAAGTTTAAGTGATTTTTTTTTTGGAATAGCAAGTTAGTTTAGGATAGTTAACCAAACGAAGGTGAGAATATATGAAACATGTATACAGGTATACTGATATGATACTTTTTTTGTATTTAAGAGTGCAAGATTTGGTATATAAAACTGAGTGTGAAATGTAGTTCAGAATATGTTAAATGTTAAACGAAAACAATTTTGTATTTCTGTCTAAAACTGGAAGCTCTAAAATGCAGGAACAAAGAAAGGTTTTTTTATTGAAAGAAAATTTACTTAGAAGACTAATTACGTGAAACCTTAAAACGACAGAAAGAAACGAGTTTTGCGTATTGGAACTGTATTTACACATGTCGAGGCAAAATCAAATGTGCCATTGCTGAAAGTAATATCTTACAAAACAGGGTTCGAAAAGGGAGCACAGTAGCCGCTGTATAAGCCACTTTAAGCGTTCCTAATAAATGCGCAAAAAATTCTGCGTTTCGAATACACACTAACCAGGTAAAAGTTTACCCGGTTTCTTCTCAAATCGAAATTCAGAATCCTTTCGCCTTTTGTTCGAAACGCTCAGTGTGGTTTGGCTTAATGTATTGATTTCGACTTTTTCCCCTGCAGGAATGGAGTTGGCAAAGAGGAGTGTGATAGGTGGGTGTTATATTTGTTCACAGTGCCAACTGCTTTAATGCTGCAAAATGCCAGTAATAACATCTAAAATTGTATGTTTTTTTCTGAAATGTGTAATGTTTTGTTCCATTCGAAACGTAACGGGGCTTTTTTTCTTAGCTCGCCATGAATCTCTTTTTGCTATGATGTTAATATTTGCACTTTTCTTGTAGAAGATTTCTCTGATGGCGAAATCATTTGGGCGCGGGTAGATCCTATCTGGTGGCCAGGATTCGTGACGAAGGCTTGTTTAGACAGCGTCAGAGTGCAGTTTTGGTCCGACGGCACAGAGTGAGTGGCTTTATAGTAAATATCTTTCATTGTAAAACCAACACTGTGTATTGCGTTTAATTATGATTTTAATAGTAATTCATGGTATTTTCAATGACAGATTTTTAACGTTAATGTGACCCACTGGCAGTTTGCCGTGTTCTTAAAAAATTGAAGTCAAACTGTTGATTCCTGACAATTTTGTATGATTCATTTTAATAGCTAATACTGTTAATTTGCGGTATTTCCTGTGTTGCTTCTTTTTATTTCTGTATTTCTCTATGTATCTGTATTTTGTTTATTTCATTTTGTTGGGTTTTTTTTTCGGGTTAGGTGTAAACTTAACGGGCATTGATCCTGTAGGTTTTCCAATCATTGTTGTCCGTATTAGTTTGTGTTTCATTCCAACAAAATGGAGAGTATTCTTATTTTTACGGTGTTTAGCTAATATATATTTTCTGTGTGTTTGGACGCAGAACGGAACGGTCATTGACTCTGTAGGTTTTTAAATCATTGTTCTCCGTATTAGTTTGTGTTTCATTCCAACAAAATGGACATTCTTATGACTGATCATCGGGTGTGCAGTCCGTTGCAATTTGTGGTTGAATCACCCCCTTCCCCCTCCCCACCGCCACAAAAAAGGTTTTATAGGTTTTAGTTATATGGTGGGGAAGCTGTCAGACAAGTGCATTCTGTGTAGTGCGATCTTTAAGTCGGATGAGTGACCACTGTAGAGTGAGATCTTCATGTCCGATGAGTGGTCACTTCAGAGAGTAACATTTGTTTGACTGCTGTTTGCTGCTGTCCTTTAAAAAACATCCATGCGTCTCTGATGTCCATACTCTTTCAAAGTTTGGCCGGCGACTTCTCCTTTTTCTACCTTTTAATCTAAAGACTGAACGGCTGGCTCTCCAGCGTGTATTTGAAGGTCTGTACTAAATTTTGGTTGGGCGTAAAATTGAACGGACATTGATTCTGTAGGTTTTCAAATCATTCTTCTCCGTATTAGTTTGTGTTTCATTCCAAAAAAATGGAGAGTATTCTTATTTTTTCGGTGTTTAGCTAATATATATTTTTCCTGTGTGGTTGGACGCAGAACGGAACGGTCATTGACTCTAGGTTTCCAGATAGTTGTTCTCCGTATTAATTTGTGTTTCATTCCAACAAAATGGAGAGTATTCTTATTTTTACGGTGTTTAGCTAATATATTTTTTCTGTGTTTTTGGACGTAGAACGGAACGGTCATTGACTCTGTAGGTTTTTAAATCATTGTTCTCCGTATTAGTTTGTGTTTCATTCCAACAAAATAGATACTCTTGTGACAGATCATCGAGTGTGCAGTCCGTTGCAATTTGTGGTTGAACCACCCCCTTCCCCCTCCCCACCGCCACAAAAAAAGGTTTTATAGGTTTTAGTTATATGGTAGGGAAGCTGTCAGACAAGTGCATTCTGTGTAGTGCGATCTTTAAGTCGGATGAGTGACCACTGTAGAGTGAGATCTTCATGTCCGATGAGTGGTCACTTCAGAGAGTAACATTTGTTTGACTGCTGTTTGCTGCTGTCCTTTAAAAAACATCCATGCGTCTCTGATGTCCATACTCTTTCAAAGTTTGGCCGGCGACTTATCCTTTTTCTACCTTTTAATCTAAAGACTGAACGGCTGGCTCTCCAGCGTGTATTTGAAGGTCTGTACTAAATTTTGGTTGGGCGTAAAATTGAACGGACATTGATTCTGTAGGTTTTCAAATCATTCTTCTCCGTATTAGTTTGTGTTTCATTCCAAAAAAATGGAGACTATTCTTATTTTTTCGGTGTTTAGCTAATATATATTTTTCCTGTGTGGTTGGACGCAGAACGGAACGGTCATTGACTCTAGGTTTCCAGATAGTTGTTCTCCGTATTAATTTGTGTTTCATTCCAACAAAATGGAGAGTATTCTTATTTTTACGGTGTTTAGCTAATATATTTTTTCTGTGTTTTTGGACGCAGAACGGAACGGTCATTGACTCTGTAGGTTTTTAAATCATTGTTCTCCGTATTAGTTTGTGTTTCATTCCAACAAAATAGAGACTCTTGTGACAGATCATCGAGTGTGCAGTCCGTTGCAATTTGTGGGTGAACCACCCCCTTCCCCCTCCCCACCGCCACAAAAAAAGGTTTTATAGGTTTTAGTTATATGGTAGGGAAGCTGTCAGACAAGTGCATTCTGTGTAGTGCGATCTTTAAGTCGGATGAGTGACCACTGTAGAGTGAGATCTTCATGTCCGATGAGTGGTCACTTCAGAGAGTAACATTTGTTTGACTGCTGTTTGCTGCTGTCCTTTAAAAAACATCCATGCGTCTCTGATGTCCATACTCTTTCAAAGTTTGGCCGGCGACTTATCCTTTTTCTACCTTTTAATCTAAAGACTGAACGGCTGGCTCTCCAGCGTGTATTTGAAGGTCTGTACTAAATTTTGGTTGGGCGTAAAATTGAACGGACATCGATTCTGTAGGTTTTCAAATCATTCTTCTCCGTATTAGTTTGTGTTTCATTCCAAAAAAATGGAGAGTATTCTTATTTTTTCGGTGTTTAGCTAATATATATTTTTCCTGTGTGGTTGGACGCAGAACGGAACGGTCATTGACTCTAGGTTTCCAGATAGTTGTTCTCCGTATTAGTTTGTGTTTCATTCCAACAAAATGGAGAGTATTCTTATTTTTACGGTGTTTAGCTAATATATTTTTTCTGTGTTTTTGGACGCAGAACGGAACGGTCATTGACTCTGTAGGTTTTTAAATCATTGTTCTCCGTATTAGTTTGTGTTTCATTCCAACAAAATAGAGACTCTTGTGACAGATCATCGAGTGTGCAGTCCGTTGCAATTTGTGGGTGAACCACCCCCTTCCCCTCCCCACCGCCACAAAAAAAGGTTTTATAGGTTTTAGTTATATGGTAGGGAAGCTGTCAGACAAGTGCATTCTGTGTAGTGCGATCTTTAAGTCGGATGAGTGACCACTGTAGAGTGAGATCTTCATGTCCGATGAGTGGCCACTTCAGAGAGTAACATTTGTTTGACTGCTGTTTGCTGCTATCCTTTAAAAAACATCCATGCGTCTCTGATGTCCATACTCTTTCAAAGTTTGGCCGGCGACTTATCCTTTTTCTACCTTTTAATCTGAAGACTGAGCGGCTGGCTCTCCAGCGTGTATTTGAAGGTCTGTACTAAATTTTGGTTGGACGTAAAATTGAACGGACATTGATTCTGTAGGTTTTCAAATCATTCTTCTCCGTAGTAGTTTGCGTTTCATTAAAAAAAAAATTGAGAGTATTCTTATTTTTTCGGTGTTTAGCTGATATGTATTTTTCCTCTGTGGTTGGACGCAGAACGCAACGGTCATTGACTCTATTTTTCCAAATAGTTGTTCTCCGTATTAGTTTGTGTTTCATTCCAACAAAATGGAGAGTATTCTTATTTTTACGGTGTTTAGCTAATATATTTTTTCTGTGTGTTTGGACGCAGAACGGAACGGTCATTGACTCTGTAGGTTTTTAAATCATTGTTCTCCGTATTAGTTTGTGTTTCATTCCAACAAAATAGAGACTCTTGTGACAGATCATCGAGTGTGCAGTCCGTTGCAATTTGTGGTTGAACCACCCCCTTCCCCCTCCCCACCGCCACAAAAAAAGGTTTTATAGGTTTTAGTTATATGGTAGGGAAGCTGTCAGACAAGTGCATTCTGTGTAGTGCGATCTTTAAGTCGGATGAGTGACCACTGTAGAGTGAGATCTTCATGTCCGATGAGTGGTCACTTCAGAGAGTAACATTTGTTTGACTGCTGTTTGCTGCTATCCTTTAAAAAACATCCATGCGTCTCTGATGTCCATACTCTTTCAAAGTTTGGCCGGCGACTTATCCTTTTTCTACCTTTTAATCTAAAGACTGAACGGCTGGCTCTCCAGCGTGTATTTGAAGGTCTGTACTAAATTTTGGTTGGGCGTAAAATTGAACGGACATTGATTCTGTAGGTTTTCAAATCATTCTTCTCCGTATTAGTTTGTGTTTCATTCCAAAAAAATGGAGAGTATTCTTATTTTTTCGGTGTTTAGCTAATATATATTTTTCCTATGTGGTTGGACGCAGAACGGAACGGTCATTGACTCTAGGTTTCCAGATAGTTGTTCTCCGTATTAATTTGTGTTTCATTCCAACAAAATGGAGAGTATTCTTATTTTTACGGTGTTTAGCTAATATATTTTATCTGTGTTTTTGGACGTAGAACGGAACGGTCATTGACTCTGTAGGTTTTTAAATCATTGTTCTCCGTATTAGTTTGTGTTTCATTCCAACAAAATAGAGACTCTTGTGACAGATCATCGAGTGTGCAGTCCGTTGCAATTTGTGGTTGAACCACCCCCTTCCCGCTCCCCACCGCCACAAAAAAGGTTTTATAGGTTTTAGTTATATGGTAGGGAAGCTGTCAGACAAGTGCATTCTGTGTAGTGCGATCTTTAAGTCGGATGAGTGACCACTGTAGAGTGAGATCTTCATGTCCGATGAGTGGTCACTTCAGAGAGTAACATTTGTTTGACTGCTGTTTGCTGCTGTCCTTTAAAAAACATCCATGCGTCTCTGATGTCCATACTCTTTCAAAGTTTGGCCGGCGACTTATCCTTTTTCTACCTTTTAATCTAAAGACTGAACGGCTGGCTCTCCAGCGTGTATTTGAAGGTCTGTACTAAATTTTGGTTGGGCGTAAAATTGAACGGACATTGATTCTGTAGGTTTTCAAATCATTCTTCTCCGTATTAGTTTGTGTTTCATTCCAAAAAAATGGAGAGTATTCTTATTTTTTCGGTGTTTAGCTAATATATATTTTTCCTGTGTGGTTGGACGCAGAACGGAACGGTCATTGACTCTAGGTTTCCAGATAGTTGTTCTCCGTATTAGTTTGTGTTTCATTCCAACAAAATGGAGAGTATTCTTATTTTTACGGTGTTTAGCTAATATATTTTTTCTGTGTTTTTGGACGCAGAACGGAACGGTCATTGACTCTGTAGGTTTTTAAATCATTGTTCTCCGTATTAGTTTGTGTTTCAATCCAACAAAATAGAGACTCTTGTGACAGATCATCGAGTGTGCAGTCCGTTGCAATTTGTGGGTGAACCACCCCCTTCCCCCTCCCCACCGCCACAAAAAAAGGTTTTATAGGTTTTAGTTATATGGTAGGGAAGCTGTCAGACAAGTGCATTCTGTGTAGTGCGATCTTTAAGTCGGATGAGTGACCACTGTAGAGTGAGATCTTCATGTCCGATGAGTGGTCACTTCAGAGAGTAACATTTGTTTGACTGCTGTTTGCTGCTGTCCTTTAAAAAACATCCATGCGTCTCTGATGTCCATACTCTTTCAAAGTTTGGCCGGCGACTTATCCTTTTTCTACCTTTTAATCTAAAGACTGAACGGCTGGCTCTCCAGTGTGTATTTGAAGGTCTGTACTAAATTTTGGTTGGGCGTAAAATTGAACGGACATTGATTCTGTAGGTTTTCAAATCATTCTTCTCCGTATTAGTTTGTGTTTCATTCCAAAAAAATGGAGAGTATTCTTATTTTTTCGGTGTTTAGCTAATATATATTTTTCCTGTGTGGTTGGACGCAGAACGGAACGGTCATTGACTCTAGGTTTCCAGATAGTTGTTCTCCGTATTAGTTTGTGTTTCATTCCAACAAAATGGAGAGTATTCTTATTTTTACGGTGTTTAGCTGATATATTTTTTCTGTGTTTTTGGACGCAGAACGGAACGGTCATTGACTCTGTAGGTTTTTAAATCATTGTTCTCCGTATTAGTTTGTGTTTCATTCCAACAAAATAGAGACTCTTGTGACAGATCATCGAGTGTGCAGTCCGTTGCAATTTGTGGGTGAACCACCCCCTTCCCCTCCCCACCGCCACAAAAAAAGGTTTTATAGGTTTTAGTTATATGGTAGGGAAGCTGTCAGACAAGTGCATTCTGTGTAGTGCGATCTTTAAGTCGGATGAGTGACCACTGTAGAGTGAGATCTTCATGTCCGATGAGTGGCCACTTCAGAGAGTAACATTTGTTTGACTGCTGTTTGCTGCTATCCTTTAAAAAACATCCATGCGTCTCTGATGTCCATACTCTTTCAAAGTTTGGCCGGCGACTTATCCTTTTTCTACCTTTTAATCTGAAGACTGAGCGGCTGGCTCTCCAGCGTGTATTTGAAGGTCTGTACTAAATGTTGGTTGGACGTAAAATTGAACGGACATTGATTCTGTAGGTTTTCAAATCATTCTTCTCCGTAGTAGTTTGCGTTTCATTAAAAAAAAAATGGAGAGTATTCTTATTTTTTCGGTGTTTAGCTAATATATATTTTTCCTCTGTGGTTGGACGCAGAACGCAACGGTCATTGACTCTATTTTTCCAAATAGTTGTTCTCCGTATTAGTTTGTGTTTCATTCCAACAAAATGGAGAGTATTCTTATTTTTACGGTGTTTAGCTAATATATTTTTTCTGTGTGTTTGGACGCAGAACGGAACGGTCATTGACTCTGTAGGTTTTTAAATCATTGTTCTCCGTATTAGTTTGTGTTTCATTCCAACAAAATAGAGACTCTTGTGACAGATCATCGAGTGTGCAGTCCGTTGCAATTTGTGGTTGAACCACCCCCTTCCCCCTCCCCACCGCCACAAAAAAAGGTTTTATAGGTTTTAGTTATATGGTAGGGAAGCTGTCAGACAAGTGCATTCTGTGTAGTGCGATCTTTAAGTCGGATGAGTGACCACTGTAGAGTGAGATCTTCATGTCCGATGAGTGGTCACTTCAGAGAGTAACATTTGTTTGACTGCTGTTTGCTGCTATCCTTTAAAAAACATCCATGCGTCTCTGATGTCCATACTCTTTCAAAGTTTGGCCGGCGACTTATCCTTTTTCTACCTTTTAATCTAAAGACTGAACGGCTGGCTCTCCAGCGTGTATTTGAAGGTCTGTACTAAATTTTGGTTGGGCGTAAAATTGAACGGACATTGATT
This sequence comes from Protula sp. h YS-2021, assembly GCA_949752745.1. Taxonomy (NCBI): domain Eukaryota; kingdom Metazoa; phylum Annelida; class Polychaeta; order Sabellida; family Serpulidae; genus Protula; species Protula sp. h YS-2021. The sequence goes on along the minus strand of OX457026.1, from coordinate 4,036,228 downwards.
CTGTAGGTTTTCAAATCATTCTTCTCCGTATTAGTTTGTGTTTCATTCCAAAAAAATGGAGAGTATTCTTATTTTTTCGGTGTTTAGCTAATATATATTTTTCCTATGTGGTTGGACGCAGAACGGAACGGTCATTGACTCTAGGTTTCCAGATAGTTGTTCTCCGTATTAATTTGTGTTTCATTCCAACAAAATGGAGAGTATTCTTATTTTTACGGTGTTTAGCTAATATATTTTATCTGTGTTTTTGGACGTAGAACGGAACGGTCATTGACTCTGTAGGTTTTTAAATCATTGTTCTCCGTATTAGTTTGTGTTTCATTCCAACAAAATAGAGACTCTTGTGACAGATCATCGAGTGTGCAGTCCGTTGCAATTTGTGGTTGAACCACCCCCTTCCCGCTCCCCACCGCCACAAAAAAGGTTTTATAGGTTTTAGTTATATGGTAGGGAAGCTGTCAGACAAGTGCATTCTGTGTAGTGCGATCTTTAAGTCGGATGAGTGACCACTGTAGAGTGAGATCTTCATGTCCGATGAGTGGTCACTTCAGAGAGTAACATTTGTTTGACTGCTGTTTGCTGCTGTCCTTTAAAAAACATCCATGCGTCTCTGATGTCCATACTCTTTCAAAGTTTGGCCGGCGACTTATCCTTTTTCTACCTTTTAATCTAAAGACTGAACGGCTGGCTCTCCAGCGTGTATTTGAAGGTCTGTACTAAATTTTGGTTGGGCGTAAAATTGAACGGACATTGATTCTGTAGGTTTTCAAATCATTCTTCTCCGTATTAGTTTGTGTTTCATTCCAAAAAAATGGAGAGTATTCTTATTTTTTCGGTGTTTAGCTAATATATATTTTTCCTGTGTGGTTGGACGCAGAACGGAACGGTCATTGACTCTAGGTTTCCAGATAGTTGTTCTCCGTATTAGTTTGTGTTTCATTCCAACAAAATGGAGAGTATTCTTATTTTTACGGTGTTTAGCTAATATATTTTTTCTGTGTTTTTGGACGCAGAACGGAACGGTCATTGACTCTGTAGGTTTTTAAATCATTGTTCTCCGTATTAGTTTGTGTTTCAATCCAACAAAATAGAGACTCTTGTGACAGATCATCGAGTGTGCAGTCCGTTGCAATTTGTGGGTGAACCACCCCCTTCCCCCTCCCCACCGCCACAAAAAAAGGTTTTATAGGTTTTAGTTATATGGTAGGGAAGCTGTCAGACAAGTGCATTCTGTGTAGTGCGATCTTTAAGTCGGATGAGTGACCACTGTAGAGTGAGATCTTCATGTCCGATGAGTGGTCACTTCAGAGAGTAACATTTGTTTGACTGCTGTTTGCTGCTGTCCTTTAAAAAACATCCATGCGTCTCTGATGTCCATACTCTTTCAAAGTTTGGCCGGCGACTTATCCTTTTTCTACCTTTTAATCTAAAGACTGAACGGCTGGCTCTCCAGCGTGTATTTGAAGGTCTGTACTAAATTTTGGTTGGGCGTAAAATTGAACGGACATTGATTCTGTAGGTTTTCAAATCATTCTTCTCCGTATTAGTTTGTGTTTCATTCCAAAAAAATGGAGAGTATTCTTATTTTTACGGTGTTTAGCTAATATATTTTTTCTGTGTGTTTGAACGCAGAACGGAACGGTCATTAACTCTGTAGGTTTTCAAATCGTTGTTCTCCGTATTAGTTTGTGTTTCATTCCAATAAAATGGAGAGTGTTCTTATTTTTTCGGTGCTTAGCTAATATATTTTTTTGTGTGTGTTTGGACGCAGAACGGAACGGTCATTGACTCTGTAAATTTTCAAATCATTGTTCTCCGTATTAGTTTGTGTTTCACTCCAACAAAATGGAGACTCTTGTGACAGAGCATCGGGTGTGCAGTCCGTTGCAATTTGTTGTTAAACCACCCCCTTCCCCCTCCCCATCGCCACAAAAAAATTAGGTTTTGTAGGTTTTAGTTATATGGTAGGGAAGCTGTCAGACAAGTGCATTCTGTGTAGTGCAATCTTTAAGTCGGATGAGTGACCACTGTAGAGTGAGATCTTCATGTCCGATGAGTGGTCACTTCAGAGAGTAACAGTTGTTTGGCTGCTGTTTGCTGCTGTCCTTAAAAAATATCATCTATGCGTCCCTGATGTCCATACTCTTTCAAAGATTCGCCTGCGACTTATCCTTTTTCTTCCTTTTAATCTGAAGACTGAGCGGCGGGCTCTCCAGCGTGTATTTGAAGGTCTGTTCTAAATTTTGGTTGGACGTGAAACTGAACGGACATTGATTCTGTAGGTTTTCAAATCGTTGTTCTCCGTATCAGTTTGTGTTTCATTCCAACAAAATGGAAAGTATTCTTATTTTTACGGTGTTTAGCTAATATACTTTTTCTGTGTGTTTGGACGCAGAACGGAACGGTCATTGACTCTGTAAATTTTTAAAGCATTGTTCTCCGTATTAGTTTGTGTTTCATTCCAATAAAATGGAGATTATTCGTATTGTTTCGGTTTTTAGCTAATATATGTTTAATGTATGGTTTAATGGAAAGTGAAGAAGCTATAGTTATACAATTCGTTGTTCTCTCTTTTTGCGTTTTATTCCATCAAATCGAAGAGTCTTGATGGGTTTTCAGATGTATAGTCGCAAAACGATGTAGATACTTCTGATTAGTTTTTTCTGTAGTTAGGCAACTTGTTCCGGATTGCACTCCGGATGGTTGTGTTATTTCTTTAACTGTGCTTATTTCTTTCGAGAACGACTGTAACTGCTGGCAAAACGGTGAAGAAGTTTTTGAGAGAGAATTGTGAAAAGACTTACAGTGAATCGTTAGGTTAGCCAATGTAGTTAAGCAGTTGTAGTAAGGAGCCTGAAAAGTAGAGTAGTTTAAATTGGTTGCAGTGTTTAGTTGCCCGTTTATCCCTATAGATTTGACTTAGAGTTTTACTATTGAAAACTTATTTTATTTTGTCAGAATATGATTTTAACTGCTGCTTATTATATTTAGTTGTTACAGTTCCAATGGTGTTTAAAATTTTATGGTGATTACTTTGTGTGACTTATTGCATCCAGTGTATGAGGTCTGCAGGATTTTACTTTTAAATTATCCTTGTTTTGTCGAGGTTGTTTTTTTTTAATTACCTAAAGTGTAATTTGTCCAACGCTGCCGTTTATCTTGTAAACCCTGATTATTAGTGGCAGTACTTTTTTGAAAGTGAAAGTTCTTTGGTTTATCTGCAAAATTTATGTGATGCACTGAGAATATGTGGGAATATTCGTACACTGAATTACTCTTTATGCTTTTTTCAGGGTATCTCAGGAAATGTTCAAGAAAACACGTAACAGGTTTTGAAGAAGACTACGAAAAGGCCCTGAAGCACATAAGTAATTGTTTTTAGTTTTTGTGGCATTTCCTTTGCTTTTTTATCTGATATACTGGAATATATTGGAAATATATATGGTGATGTATTGGAAATAGGGATTAGTGAATTACGCCTTGCGAAACTGAGGATTTCGCGATATCTGCATAAAAAGATTTTATTATTTCAAACAGGCGAAGGAAAGAGTGTGTTTTCGACAGCTAAAGGCCAAAATAAAAGAGGACAGAAGTGTGAAACGATTGCAGCTAAATCTCCTGCACCATACCAAGGGAAAGGTAGTGGGAATACCGAATTATTAATTTACACAATTATTACTTTTGTTTTTCCCACACTTGGTGTAAGCTCATTTATCATACATACTTTTTGCATAAAACGTCGATCTTAGAACAATTAGAGAAAATGATATGTGTTTTAGTTACCTAAGCTGCTTTATTCGAATAAGGAAAAACTGACAGAACTAAGTATTGCGAAGCATGCGTTTCTCGTTAAAAGGATTTAATAATTTTAAACATATGTATTTGAAAAGAAGACGATTTCATATAAAACATTGATTCTGTAGGTTTTCAAATCATTGTTCTCCGTATTAGTTTGTGTTTCATTCCAACAAAATGGAGAGTATTCTTGTTTTTTCGGTGTTCAGCTAATATATTTTTTCTGTGTGGTTGGGCGCAGAACGGAACGGTCATTGACTCTGTAGGTTTTCAAATCATTGTTCTCCGTATTAGTTTGTGTTTCATTCCAACAAAATGGAGACTCTTGTGACAGATCATCGGGTGTGCAGTCCGTTGGAATTTGTGGTTGAACCACCCCTCCCACCCCCACCCCCACACCGCCACAAAAAAAGGTTTTGTAGGTTTTAGTTATATGGTCGGGAAGCTGTCAGACAAGTGCATTCTGTGTGGTGCGATCTTTAAGTCGGATGAGTGACCACTGTAGAGTGAGATCTTCATGTCCGATGAGTGGTCACTTCAGAGAGTAACATTTGTTTGACTGCTGTTTGCTGCTGTCCTTAAAAATATCCATGCGTCCCTGATGTCCATACTCTTTCAAAGTTTCGCCTGCGACTTATCCTTTTTCTTCCTTTTAATCTGAAGACTGAGCGGCTGGCTGTCCTGTGTGTTTTTGGAGGTCTGTACTAAATTTTGGTTGGACGCAGAACGAAGCGGTCATTGACTCTAGGTTTTCAAATCATTGTTCTCCGTATCAGTTTGTTTTTCATTCCAACAAAATGGACAGTATTCTTATTTTTTCGGTGTTTAGCTAATATTTTTTTTTCTGTGTGGTTGGACGCAGAACGGAACGGTCATTGACTCTGTAGATTTTCAAATCATTGTTCTCCGTATTAGTTTGTATTCCAACAAAATGGAGAGTATTCTTATTTTTACGGTGGTTAGCTAATAATTTTTTTTCTTTGTGGAAGATAGTGGGTTCAATTCAAGGTCGTGTCATACCTAAAACTTTAAAATTGAGATTTCTCCTTCCTACCCTGTGAGACACTCCACACGTAAGGGTTAGAAGGAGGGCTGGAATGTCCCATTTCAGTATAATGTGGCAGGGGAATCCCGACATCGCCATAGCAGTTAAATGGGATCTAAAGAACAATACAATACAGTAAAAGCCCGGATATGGACACCTCTCTATTGTGGACACCCCTGAATTATGGATAGCATTTTTCAGTCTGTTTTAAAATTCCGTTATATCTAAGCCCCTCTATTGTGGACACCCCTCTATTCAGAATTAGGGACACTCTTTTTTATCCCGTAAGTACGGTTACACATTTAAAACAACCCCTCTACTGTGGACAGGCAAATTACTCTCCATATTTTGTACGTTATGTAAACAACCCCTATCAGCGTGTTACTCTGTAGTGTTTGTTTTTTTTCGCTATTGTTATCTGTGGGCATTGAGTGCATTATATTGAACACAGTGCATGTAAAGACAATAGGGCTAATTACAAAAGATGTGTGTTTAAGAGAGAAGCTTATATGACTAATCCCTATTGACATGTGCTCCGTCTTTTAAAATGCGTATAAAAGAACAATTCATTCATTGACTTTCATTCATTGACTTTATACTCAGTTAAAATGTTACACAAGGTGTTAAGTCTGAATATCAGTGGTGTGAAAAGAAAACGGAACGAACTTTCGCTATCTGATAAAGTTAAAATAATCAAAGCTAGTGATGGAAAAAGTGTAAGAAAAATAGCCAAAGATTTTAGTTGTTGTTGTCAGATAGAACGGGACCTCGAAATTAGGGACCCCCCGCCATTAGGGACAAAATTATTCAGTCACTTTTTGTCCCTAATAGCGGGGTTTCACTGTACTTATAAAAATACCAATGTGTTATCTTCCAAAATACATATTCTGTTTTTTCCAGATATAGTTCGAGTGGACACAGAAAGGCAAATAGCTGCTCTAGAAGCTGGGCATGCCATGGAAGGTGAATTACCGGTTCTTTCTAGAGCGCAAAGTCCAGTCACAGATAACAGTGAAGAGTGTCTTCCGGACCTTGGCGACAAGCAAACTGAAGAAGACTTTAATGACAATATAGGTATCAAATGTACTTGCCTATCGAAATTCCAGCCTCGGTGGCCTAGTGGTTAGAGTGTCCGCCTCGAGACTGGAAGATCGTGGGTTCAGACCCGGGTCGGGTCATACCTAAGACTTTAAAATTGGGACTCCTCCTTGCTACACTGTGAGGCACTCCACATGTAAGGGTTAGAAGGAGGACTGGAATGCCCCATTTCAGTATAATGTGGCAGGGGGATCCCGACATGACCATAGCAGTTGAAAGGGATCTAAAGAACAATACAATACAATACCTATCGAAATTGGAAAGTCAGTTCCACGACTGATCTGCGTTTAACGCATTTTCTTTTAATAGCAACCATAGTTTCTATTTGTTTTAGCATTGGCTGTAAATCAGACAGTATTCGATGTGACAAAATAAACCTTTAAAACAATGAGAATCATAGCTGCTGCAAGAAATTGCATATAAATGTGCCAAAACGATTTCTTCCAATATTTTTGAATGACTGAAGGGATTATACTATTTGTGGCCTAATGGTATTTCATTCTTTCATTTTTAGAGATTTCCCATAGACGTAAAAAAACGAAAAGTGGTCGAGTTTACATGACCATTGAAGACAACGCCGAAATTGAACAGCTGTTTAAAGACTTTCTGGAAAAGGACGAAACACCAAGTATCGCGCAAATTGAAGAACGTCAGAGTAAATCCACAAATATTAAAATTTATGATCCTAGAAAAATTCAGAAGAAAGTGTCATGGCTTAGAAACCGATACAAATATTTAAAATAGTTTGAAAGAAAACAAAGTCGAGCGAGTGAATGATTTTCTTGAATGTTTTCAATGTGAACGATATGTTTCCGTTGAATTCTGCCTTTAAACTCAAATCCGTCTCAACTTTGAATTAGGCATGTGCTTTCTGAAGTCAAACATTGATATTTTAAGATTATTATTAGCGAAGATGTATGCACTGTTCTTGACTATTTTGTCTTTGATAGATTTTCGTTTAAAGGCACCTTTTTCACGGTTATCCTTGTAAAGGCGTGCGGTTCACGTGTTTTGTACATCTAAGAGTCTTTTTGCGTATAAGATACCAGCATAACTTATTGCTATTACAGAAAACTTCTTGGAAGGCAGGCATTGCCTTAGCACGTACTGATGACTGACTGGCAAAGCAAAGTAAACCGGTGTCCACTGCCATTACCTTGTCGAATGTCGTTAGCGTTACAGTGTCTCTGTTCAGCAATGGGTTTAAACTCAAATCCGTCTCAGGTTTGAATTGAGGAGTGTTATTTCGGAATTGAAATATTGATAGCAATTTCTTCAGATTTACTGCCTAAAGTGTATCTTCAGCATTGTCTTCTGCAGACGTGTGTGTTTAAAAGTATTTCTGTCACGGAAAGGTTTTTCAAAATCAGTGTTTTTGCGTTTTCCATCCAACATTATATATTGTTCGAAGAAAGGCTTTGCCTTTGGACAGAACAACTGGTGACTGGCCAGGATTAACTAACTGTGAGAATGAGCTGTATTGTCTCCAACGAGAGGCAACGTAGCGATGACGTTCTCGCAAAAAGATTATGTGCTCATTTTCGATTATTAAACAGAACAAAGCTTACGCAAGGGTCCTTTTTGGGTTTTATTTTTAATTTTTAAGGGTTAGTTTAGGTACGGCGGCAAGGCTTATTAGTTTTTCTGTCTTTTAGAAAAAGGCAACGGGTTAGTATTCATCCATAAAATACAACAAGCCACATTTTTCTAGAGTTAGCAAATGACAAAGATTTGCTAACCCTAGTTTTTAGTTCCTTAATTAAGAAGTCTGTTGAATGGCGCCAATATCATGGCGAATGTCGTTAGCATTGGAGTGTCTCTGTACAGTAATGGGTTTAAACTCAAATCCGTCTCAGGTTTGAATTGAGGAGTGTTATTTCGGAATTGAAATATTGATAGCAATTTCTTCAGATTTACTGCCTAAAGTGTATTTTCAGCATTGTCTTCTGCAGATGCGTGTGTTTAAAAGTATTTCTGTCACGGAAAGGTTTTTCAAAATCAGTGTTTTTGCGTTTTCCATCCAACATATATTGTTTGAAGAAAGGCTTTGCCTTTGGACAGAACAATTGGTGACTGGCCAGGATTAACTAACTGTGAGAATGAGCTGTATTGTCTCCAACAAGAGAGGCAACGTAGCGATGACGTTCTCGCAAAAAGATTATGTGCTCATTTTTTTCGATTATTAAACAGAACAAAGCTTACGCAAGGGTTCTCTTTGGGTTTTATTTTTATTTTTTAAGGGTTAGTTTAGGTACGGCGGCGAGACCTATTAGTTTTTCTGTCTTTACAAAAAGGCAACGGGTTAGTATTCATCCATAAAATACAACAAGCCACACGTTTCTAGAGTTAGCAAATGACAAAGATAGTTTTTAGTTTCTTAATTAAGAAGTCTGTTGAATGGAGCCAATATCATGTCGAATGTCGTTAGCATTGGAGTGTCTCTGTTCAGCAATGGGTTTAAACTCAAATCCGTCTTAGGTTTGAATTGAGGAGTGTTATTTCGGAATTGAAATATTGATAGCAATTTCTTCAGATTTACTGCCTAAAGTGTATTTTCAGCATTGTCTTCTGCAGACGCGTGTGCTTAAAGGTATTTCTGTCACGGAAAGGTTTTTCAAAATTGGTGTCTTTTGCGCATACCACCCAACATTATATATTGTTTCAAGCCTATGGACAGTTTTTAGTTTCATAAATGTTGAATCTGTTGTATGACGCAAATATGATGTCACAAGTCGTTAGCTATGGAGTGTTTCTATTTAGTAATAATGACTTTAAACTTAATTCCGCCTCAAGTTGGCATTGATTAGTATTATTTAAGAACTGAAAAATTGATAGCAATTTGCTTTTTATTAGGAAGTGTGTCACTTGAATATTTAAAAGTGTATAAATTATTTCTAATTGAATGTTTATTTATTAATGGAAAAAGTAAGACAGAAACAAGCAAAAATATTTATTTCATTGTATTTCAAACGTGCTTGTGAGATAACATAATTTTTTAATATCTAAATTTAGAGAGTACTCGATTTTCAGTAAATAAAATATAATGAAATCTACTTACTTTATCTTATTTTCACTTTAAAAATATTCATAAAACAACTGAAAAATCTCACACAAAGGCGCAGACTCTAAAATAAACGACCATTTGGAAATGCTTTAAAATATTGTAGCTTATATTTTAAGCATTTCCAAACGGTCTTTTATTTTAGGAACGAACAAAGAAATAACAAACTTTTTCAAATCCAACCAACAGTTGGACAAAAGCAGCTAGCTCTTGACAATATTCGCGACAAAACAGTTTTGTTTAGAGCTCGAATCGGGCATACATACACCACCCACGGATATCTTTTGAGAGGCGAAGAGCCTCCAGAATGTATTGGTTGTCAAGAACGTCTGACTGTAAAACATATTCTACTCAATTGCCTAGATTTTCAGGACATTCGTTCACGCTTCTACAGTGTGAATTCCATGTAAGACCTTTTTACAAAGGTAGCACCAAGTAAAATTATTTCTTTTCTGAAAGAAATACACTTGTACAGCAAGTTTTAAATTGAATTTAGTTGGTTTTAGATTATACACTACTTGTTATGTCTACTTTAATTGATTTTAGTTTCAACTGACTCTTGATATAGCAACAGAACCGACACAATATGACCCTAACGGGTTTCCGGTGTCGTTAAACAAATCAATCAATCAATCATATTTTAGGTATGATTGGTCGTTGTGGGATTAAACAATGTCCGTTAAAAGAAAAGAATTGGTATGTCCTGCCTTTGTGGGGTTGTTCATTTTGAAACCCACAAAAATACAGACGGACGTGGTCACTTCAAGTACGAAACGTCTTTGTGCGTTTAGGAACTACTTTTCTCCATACGTTATGTGATATTTTGATTTTTCGTCCGTACATTGTGTGATATTTTGATTTTGTCGTCCGTGCGTTGTGTGATATTTTTAACCCAATGTCGAACGGACATAAACGCACAATGACCTCTGGTACGCAAGACCTGAGTAACCACACAACGTCGCTCTGAACTTACCTGGCGTCCGTCCTCGATTAAACGCATAAGGTACCTCTTGTAGGTAGAGCCGTCCCTCCCTCCCTCCTTCCCTCCCTCCCTCCCTCCCTCCCTCCCTCCCTCCCTCCCTCCCTCCCTCCCTCCCTCCCTCCCTCCCTCCCTCCCATAGTGCAGTGCTATTTGCCAAAAAGTTGTTATTTAAGGTTATTTGGTTCACTTTTCCTCACGCAAAACACAAATCTACCACGAATTATTTATGAACTGCTCTGACGAACACTTTAACATGGTTGTAGATTATGGCATTGTGTTTTGAATGTTATCCAGTCAGTAATCCACCCACATTTAAAGTTCGATACCAGTAAAAAAAATACCACCTTTTCGTGTCATATTTGTAAAATTTTCTGTAAGGAACCATCCGCAGAATACAGGGGCGATACAATGGGGAATGAGAGAGGGGGTGGGGGAGAGAGGGGGGTACAGGGCAGGGAGAGGGGGAGATATCTAGTTCTGCACGTGCGTCGATGTTGAAGTCAGTGGGTCATATCACTGATTGTATTACAAGATTTGATGGAGCTACTACTACTACTACTACTACTACTACTACTACTACTACTACTACTACTACTACTACTACTACTACTACTACTACTACTACTACTACTACTAAAAATAATAATAATAATAATAATAATAATAATAATAATAATAATAATAATAATAATAATAATAATAATAATAATAGTAATAATAATAATAATAATAGCAGGGAATCAATAAAGAGATAAAAATGAACATGTGGAATATTTTTCCTTCCATATGGAAAGTTAACCTTTTATATGGAAAGTTAACCTTCCATTTCTATCTGTTTACCATTACAACATCGTTAATAACTGACCGTGGATCGTCATGCCTTTGTTGTTGATTGAAGCAGCAGATAGGTCAGACCTTTTTATCCAGATATCACTAGCATTGTGAGGCAGAACAATGCTAACCCCTGGATATGATACCACAATAGCGTGAACATTCTGACACAAACATGGCGTGTTGTGTTTGGTTCATTTATTCAAAAGCCAGGCCCTTTCCCTTTTGCCAAGGATGTTTGTGGGCTGCCTTTCATTTTAATGCTCTGGTGTTGGAACGTGCGTGGGAAGCCACCGGAAACGGTTGGAAGTGGTGCGGAGGGGGAGGGGGAGGGGGTGGAGAAGGGGAAGGGGAAGGAGAAGAAGGGAGGGGGAGGGGATAGGGGACTGGGCTGCCTTTATTTCCACCCCCTCCCTGTGATATTCAAAAAAAAAACATGTACTAACTAAACTAAATAAATAAAAAGTGACTGTAATAATAATAATAATAATAATAATAAATGTAGGTTGTAACCTCTAAAAATTTGGTTCACCAACCCCACCCCTCCCTCATAAAAAGAAAAGCTGGATACGTATATGGGTTACAGCCAAAACACGCACAAGAGTTCTAACCAGGTATATATTTTTTTGCCCCGCTTTCGGATAAATTAACTTCAAGGGCTCGATGCTGGCAGGATGCAGGGCAGGAAGCTCTATGTGCGTGCCCACTGTAAAGCTATTTAAAGTAAGGACTGATCTAAGCTGTAGAAAGAGGGGGGATATCTCAGTTTAAAAAAACCCGGAAATACTGTTATATTGTGGTTCACAGCGTATGCGCAGCATCTATAAGCTACTTCCGGTTTCGTTGCGCGGTGCCTTACTTGTATAAAAAGGAAAGGGATCCAGGAACTCACCTCCCCCCTCCCTACTTGCAAATACATTAGTAGTAGCGTGTGTTTACAGTAAAAGCTAACGTTGTGAGCTAACGAAATTGAGCGAGAGTCGGGGAAGACGCGGGTGACGCGGGTGACACAAGTGGAGCACTTGTTAATCGGTTAGAAACTGAGAAAGTCAAGCGCGTATTTGCTACTTTGCGCAGTAGGACGTGGCAGAATGCTCAGCAGTTGTATTTTTACATGGAGCAAGGTGAGAGGGGGGGGGTGCTAGGGAGGGCATTGTGGTACCTCTCGTGTTACAGTGCGTGCCAAAAAATGGGGAGAAGGGGATACTTGTGAGACCAGACGCCGTATTATTCCAAAATTAACACTCCACATTTGAGCATTTAGAAAATAATAGACCCGTATGACAACCAAATGGTGCGTGTGGGACAAGTAGGGTTACTGATTTCACCTGTGTACAGATCTCTTCCCATTCTCAAACGATTATCAATACAACACATATATGGTATTATTATTATTATTATTATTATTATTATTATTATTATTATTATTATTATTATTATTATTATTATTATTATTATTATTATTATTATTATTATTATTATTATTATTATTATTATTATTATTATTGTCCATTATATAGCTTGTGGTAACGGCAGACTACTCAAACGATTGAAACGCTGTAGAGTAATCTGCTGATCATCAGCGAAAGCGGTCTAGTTCCTAGCCATAATTTCTTTCCGTCCCTCGAAGTAAAATAACACTTACTTAGAATACAAAACGCAAGATAGCTTCATATTTCTTTGAAAAAAAATGACACTTTCTCTTTGATCTTTCTTTTAAGCATAGTTCTTTGTATCTTTATTATCCTTTTAATTGATCCACACCGGAAGTTGTTACTGACAGACAAAAATAAACACCTGTTACCTGGATAACCTCTTTGGAAATGAAAAAATAAAAATAAATAAATGAAATAATGGAAACACCGAACTCTTTACAGACTTTAGGTTTTTTTCCGCTATCTACCTCAGTGGCAGTTGGCAGCAATAATGTTTAAGTAAGCATGACGTCACGACTTCTTAATGACTTCATTTCAACAAAACAGTAAACTCAATTTTTTTAAATGGAAACAGAAGAGGTCTGATGCTTTCACTACTGCTTTATGAAAAAACGTCAATTTCAACAGTCGCAATTTAATCTGATTTAATTTAAAAAAAAAAAACAAGATAAAACTAATCCATGTGTTTTAAAGCTGAATCCGTATCAAAAACCACAAATAAAACAAATGTTGAGTAGTTTCCTGTCGCAGTCTTTATTTTGAAGGGAAAAAAATGTGACAAAAACACAGTTAATAAAAAATCAGCTAAATTACACTGCAAAGGAATTGTTTCATTCATAAAGATTTAAAAAAAAGAGATTAATATTGGGTAAACATAATGGACAATCAATAACCACATGATGAAAAATTAATAAGCACATGATGAACGATTATTAATGGCATGATCAGCGATCAACAACCACATGATCAACTATCAATAACCACATGGTGAACGATTATTAAAGAACATGGTTAACGATCAATAACCACATGATCAACGATCAATAACCACACGGTTAGCAATCAGTAGCCACATAGTCCGATGATTAATGAACATAGTTAACGATCAACAACCACATGACCAACGATCAATAACCACATCGTGAGTAATCAATAACCACATGGTGAACGTTCAACAACCACATGGGTAATGCCCAATAACCACAGAGTGAATGATCAACAACCACATGGTTAACGATCAATAAACATGCAGTGTATAAGAGACATGTGTTCAAATACTTTGTAAATGAGTTAAATGAAGCGAGAATTGCCATTCTTTCACAATTATTCATTTAATATTTCATGGATTTTTAAAATTTGAAGAAATTTCAATGCTGGATCATGAGGCAAGGCACTGCTACGTTAAAGCAGTTGCATAACTGGCAAAGAACTCCTTGTGAAATATTTACACCACTCCGGCATGCTAAGGAGTTTATCGTTTTTATCATCATTCTTTTCCATGTTCTTTTTTTTTTTTCTTTTTCCGCTTGCTTTTTCCCCTTTTTTCTTTTCTTTTTTTTTCGTTTTTTTTTTTACAGTAAAGTGCTATTTGTTTTCACAAATTGATTTTATACAGGAGAAACAGTGTTGCAATTGGCATTGTTATCGACAAATGTGATTTAAGGCTGTACCGTTGTAGAGCTGTAGCACTCATTGCTGCCGAAGCTCTCAAGACGAGAACTCAGGTAAAAAAAGAGGAAACCGCAAAGATGGTCATGTCACAATTAAGATACTCACTCACACGTGGATAATAAAGGGAGAAGGCAAGGAGGTGTGGGGAAGGAGGATGGGGCGTGTGAGGGGGAGTGGGAGAGGGGGAGAGGGGGAGGGGCGTTGTAATAATGAGGTTGTAACCAATAGCAACGGGGTGAAAGAATGAGGGTGTAAGTCCAAAGAGTATTTATATAATTGCTACAGCGCTTTTATGTGGATAATAAGGACCGGGAGGGGATGAGGGTTGGTAGGGGGTGGGGTGCGGGGTGGCGCTGGGGTGGAGGGTTGTAATAATGAGTGTGAGATCATCATATAAGTTCAAGGAGTGTTTGTTTTATTGCAACAGCGCAGATAAGTAAGTGTATTTTTATTTATTTGATTTTCAGATGGAGTGGATTATAATGAAATAGGATTGCCTTCACCACCTGAAAACTTAACCATAGCCTCGATATTCGCAACTGTCATGGTGATCAAATGGTCGGTGCGTTCGGAACAGAGCCAACACATCACCGAATTCAATGTGTTCATTCAACCATTGCGCTCCAATTGGATAAGGCTTGAACAGAATGACACAAGGATGTTACCATATGTTTTAACGAACATACACAGTGCTGAACGGCGATTGGCTGTGGTGAACTTATTACCGGACACCTTGTATTCTCTTCATATCGTTTCTATTAGTATTTATGGAATGAGTAATCACAGCGAAGTGGTGGAGTTCACAACTCTGTCAGGTACGTTAATTTGTTTTATGAAACAACACTATAATGCTGTGTGCGTTTGGTTTATCTGCTGTGCTATTCTCTATCCATTTTGCGTTGTTATTTAACCACAGGCCGTAACTGATTCGGTTCTGTAATTAAGGTAGCAGATGTTTTCCTGAATGGTTGTTAATCTAACATAATAATAGAAATTAGTAATAGCAATTATGAACATTCTAAAATTGTAATAATCGTAATATTTCAAAATAATAATTGCTGTTTTTTTTTATTTAAAAAAAAATATGCTAGGGAAATGGATCATAATATTTATCCCAATTCGTTTAACGAATAATTATACATTGACAGATATAGCGTCACCATTGCAATATATGGTGAACATGTAGGTTTTCCCACTTAGATGTCCCGTATGATAATAAACATATCACGTGTCAGAACATATCACGTGTCAAACATATCACGTTTCAAAACAAAATGTGTACTTCAAACTGGGAGTAGCGTCAAAGATTTGAGTAGAATGCACCAAAAATTGTCTTCAAACACATTGCTATTTCTGAAATATACTAAGAAAATGTTGACCCTTTAGGTTTATTATATTGATGTACATTCACAGTGTATTTATAGGCTAAGGGGCAAAGCCATATTTAAATTCTACAACTGAATCAATTACTTGCTTTTGATAAACTGCTCTAGTGAATATGACGTCACAACTCTTCAGTGACACTTTATTCTCATCTGTTACTACTGTGGGGGCATAACAGCCCCTCCTTCCCTCAGACTACCCCGCACCCCTCCCCCCACCCCTCAAGCCGCTTCCCTCTCCACCGCAACCCCCCCCCCCACCCCAGCCCCCCTCTCCACCACGAAATACAACCTTTGTTTGGATATATTTTTACAGCAAATGCCTGTCGTTGCAGCATCGCTCCATCCCCATAAGAATAATAATAATACGCACAATTGGGTAATCGACATCTCGAGATAAACGTTTCAATTTACATAATCCGCCACCACCCAACGTTGGTCCAACGTCGGATGCGACGTCCCTGAAACGTTGTCCAACGTACATCACAAGGTTCACTGTGACAATAGTCAGGCACTAGGGTTGCAGAAATAAAAGACGTGCCAGCTACCCAGTAACATCGTACCCGACGTCGGATCAACGTCAGGTTTTTTTTCATAGAAATCGAATATTAGATAGACAACGATAGGCTGACTTCTTGTCAACGTTGCGCAAATGTTGAAAATGAAAGTCGAATCAAATGCTGAAAAAGAACGTCGAATCTCCCGATGTTATATAGACCCAGGGAAAATATTTATCCAGAATCTTAGTCAAGACAGCGACAAACACAATGTGGCCCAAACCTGTGCACGTGGGTCAACCGGTCCCCGCGAAGGATAAGTTTGAATTTGATCGCTATGGATGTTGTTCAAAAATAGGTGGGGAAAAACTTGGCTCTCTAGAAATTCTCATAGTTTACGTCCTCGTTTCGGGCTTCTCTCACCTATCATGGCTACCATTTCCGGTGAGCGATAACACAAGGATGTTGTTGTTTGGATGTGAGTCCGACTTCTATTTTATAACGTCGATTTTTCCTTTGTCTATCCAACTTCGCTTTTCCGACGTCAATGCCATGTTGCATCAAAGACGTTGATTAGTCGTCTGAGAAAGTTGTGTTTTGGTTGCGACCAAAAAACAAACAACGTCTAAACAACGTTGCTTACCAAACGCTTATTCAATGTTGTGTCATATTGGCTGGCTGGTCGTTGATCTGTTTTTTTTTTTTTTTGCGGCCACTGACAACCAACAAACAACCAGAAATGCAACTTGAAATCGGCATTGTATCGACCTTAGAACCTTAGAATGTTGAATGGGTGCCAATAATGCCGGTATATAAAGGTTTACAAATCATATACCCATATGCAATAGGTATTGAAGCTTTTTGTCCCTTGTATCACTGCAAAACTACCCGCATTTGTCCCCAGATGGCGTGTGTGTATATTTTTGAGTCGAAGATGTTTACCGTTTTAGTAGAAATTTTATTGAAACACGAAAGTTGACAGCTATTAAAGGTTTACAGCATAGTATTATTTGTAGTGACAGCAAGCGGTCACCCATCCATATCCAAGTAACTAACCGCGCTCAACGTTGCTTGTTTTCGTTATGGAGCGCAACCCGAGCGGGCCACTCACGTGCGGATTGGTGACCTTGTGTGTCCACGAGTTTTTAATACAACCCATAAACACAGGGTGCTAAGTTTGGAATAGTACCTCCCCCCCCCCCCCCCCCCCCCACCCCTTGTTAACCGAACGCGGAGCGCAGTTCTAATAGAAACGGCTTTTTGTAGGAAACGCGGGATACTGGATGAAAATCCCGACCCCTCCCCGCCCCCGCCCCCTCTCTTCTTAACAAGTTGGCACTCAGGGAGGACCACGTCTGGCATCAGAATTCCCCTTCCTCCGCATTTTTTTGTTTGTTTTTTTTTTTTTTGTTGTTTTTTTTTTTTGTTTTTTTTTTTTCTTTTTGTTTTTTTTCTGTTTTGTTTTTGTTTTGGACACGCATGGTAACACATGTAATACCAAGTGCTGCCCACCTCCGGTGGAAGCTTGTAAATGGCAAAAAAAAATATAGTTATTCTTTACACTACAGTCAACCATTCGCTGATGGAATAAGACAGGGTGTTCATAGTAAAAAAAAAAAGCTGTAACGCACTTAACAGCAACTTGCATACCTGCAGATTTGGCTGTCATAATGAAACTACCTTTTTGACCTTTAAACTGATTTTATCTCGTCTGAAATTGCCCATATTTTTTGTTCTCTCTCTCCCAGAGATCGATCATTGAGCCACTTCACAATTTGCACTGATCTGTGAAGATATTTGGTAAATGGAGCGATTACGTTTCTATCAGAGTTTACTTCCTGAGTGTGAAAACTCTAGCAGAGGACCTGTGCTCAAATGTGTGTGGGGATGGGGCGGGGGGGGGGGGGCGGGGGAGGAGAGAGGGAGGAAGGGGGATGGGGAGAGGGGGAAAATGGTAAATGGAACGAATACCTTCTGTCAGCGTGTACTACCTTGAGTGTGAAAACTCCGGCAGATCACCAGTGCTGGAGGGAGGGAGGGAGGGAGGGAGGGAGGGAGGGAGGGAGGGAGGGAGGGAGGGAGGGAGGGAGGGAGGGAGGGAGGGAGGGAGGGAGGGAGGGAGGGATGGGGGGGGGATGGTAAATGGAACGGATACACTGCTGTCAGCCTGTACTTCCTGAGCGTGATGAAAACTCCACCAGAGTACCAGCGCTCAAATGTGGGGGAAGGGGGTGGTGGGAGGGGGTGAGGGTGCGGGATGTCATGACCTGAACTAAACGTTGGAGAGACGTCGCGACCTGAAATAGACGTTGGAGAGACGTCGCGACCGGAAATAGATGTTGGAGAGACGTCGCGACCTGAAATAGACGTTGGAAAGACGTCGCGATCTGAAATAGACGTTGGGGAGACGTCGCGATCTGAAATAGACGTTGGAGAAACATCGCAACCTGAAATAGATGTTGGAGAGACGTCGCGACCTGAAATAGATGTTGGAGAAACATCGCGACCTGAAATAGATGTTGGAGAGACGTCGCGACCTGAAATAGACATTGGAGAGACGTCGCGACCTTAAATAGACGTTGGAGAGACGTCGCGACCTGAAATAGACGTTGGAGAGACGTCGTGACCTGAAATAGACATTGGAGAGACGTCACGACCTGAACTAGACGTTGGAGGGACGTCGCGACCTGAACTAGACGTTGGAGGGACGTCGCGACCTGAACTAGACGCTGGTAAGATACATGAATTGCTGGGTATCACTCCTTGTCTTCGACCCCGCGGAAATGAAATGGCCAGTGCCTTATTTCACACCTGAGAACTGCCTCATGTTACAGGGATGGATCAAGTCTTCTGCACAACGGTGTGAAATATCTCAGCAATATTTGATTCCTCACCACAGCAATTTGGTGCTAACAAAGCTCGTAGCTCGTGTTTCTGTTGTACTCTATTTAGTTTATCACTTGTGAAACCTTTCCCCGGTTATTCCTTAACCATAATGGCAGGACGAAAAAATAAAACGGAACGTGTGTTTATTATATGGTGGAAACTAATGAACCATTCAAACCCTACGGGTAACCGCACGTTTGCCAAACCCTATGGGTAACCATACTTTTGACAAACCATATAGGTAACCATTGGCCTTCGTTTCAATTCAGAAAACAACAGAAAACGGGAACTCCATTGGAAGAATAACTGTTAATATAAATAACCGGTCTGGCCAATAACTGACGGTTGGGAGGAGGGGGGTGGGGTGGGGGGAGAGGGGGGAGTGTGGGTATTCAATAAGCAGCTCGGAGTCTGACCCTCGCGACCGGCCCGAGCCTTTGCCATAGTTTAGAACGTTTCTCTTTACAACCAAGTACCCAAGTTAAGCAATATTTAGCATATAGAATGGGTGACCGTTGTTATTATTTTTGTTATTAGAGTCTTTTATATTGCGCCTATTAAGAACTTGCAACTAAGCGCACAATAAGATTAAAACGACATGAAAAGAAAAAATACCGCTGGCTTTCTCTGTAGGATAGAAATAAGATGTTATCATGTCCGTATATCACGCTATCTTATCTGTATATCATGCTATCTTACCGGTGTATCATGTTATCTTATCTGTATATCATATTATCTTATTTGTATGTCATGCTATCTTATCTGTATATCATGCTTTGCTATCTATGTATCATATTATCTTACCTGTATATCATGCTATCTTATCTGTAAATCATGCTGTCTTGCTGTCAATCATGTTCTGTTTTCTGTATAGCATGCTATCTAATCTGTATCCCATGCTATGCTATCTATGTATCATATTATCTTACCTGTATATCATGCTATCTTGTCTGTATATCATGCTATCTTATCTGTTTATCTCTCATGCCATCTTGTCTGTGTATCATGCTATCTTAATTATATATAATGCTATCTTATCTGTATGTCATGCTATCTTATCTGTGTATCATATTAACTTATCTGTATATCATGCTATCGTATCTATGTATTATGTTATCTTATCTTTATACTTTAACATACTATCTTATCTGTGTATAAGGTGATCTTATCTATACATCATGTTATCTTCTCTGTATATCATGACTCATATATGAATTTGATTTTTGATGGAAAGTCTTTGCGTCGCTGCAATCAAAATTCCGAATGACGCCAGCACCCGTACCTATCTACGCCCCCGGGTTACCCCACCTCCTCCCCAGCCCCTCTTCACCCCAACTTCTAGCCCCACTGCCACTCAGCCACCAAGAATCTAAATGCCTCGCAGATCGCTTGGAGCCATCATTTATCTCTGCTGTAGATGAACAATAAGATTGTATATAATGACAATTGACCTGAAAAGGGTCCCAACTTCGTGGGGAACAGTTTATGAAGGCGATAAGAAATCAAGATGGCCGCCTTGGGGGTTCTGAAGAGACACAATAAAGAGCGAGTTCTCTGGAACTGTGAGTAATTAGCTTTTTAGTGATTGGTCTGCTTTTATCACTAAAGTGGACGTGGGTCAGTCCCTTTCGTGTAATAATAAATATGACCCGATCTCATAACAAGACTTAGCTAAATGCCGTCGGATTAAAACTGAGTCATTTGGGGAAGGGGAAAAATTGGCTGCGAAAATATCGGTCTGGTGCTTTGGAAGAGGGGAAGGTGACAATGTGCATGTCGTTTTATGTATTATTTGAAGAAGAAGAAGAAGAAGAAGAAGAAGAAGAAGAATGAATAAATAAATAAAAGAAGAAGAAATATTCCTATTTTTAATCAAGAATGACCTTAGAAATGTCACGGTGCTGACACAATTCACCCTTGATCCTCTCAAATCGTTCCTATTTACCAGCTAACCTCTATGGTGCTTTCGTTCTGTTGCCTATTACACCCTGTTCTGCTCTGCAAACCCACTGGGGATAATTGCTGGACGAGAACTACTTTTTTATATCCCTACGCTTGATGTAAATACATGACAGATTGATCTCCCCAGAGGTCAGCTGTTAAATAACAACATCTCTGTAAACAATTATATAACACAGGACAGCCATGTTTGTTTGTTTTTTTTCTCTGTATTTTTTTTTTTAGAAGTTTAGTTATAAAATACAAGATTTTTCGCAGATGCTGAAGCAGAACCATGTTTAGATTGATTCATGATATCGAAATGCCAATAGTGCCCCCTCCAGCTACCCCCTTCTCCTGCCCCTCCCCCTCCCGTATTATGATAAATTGGCTTAAAATAAAACAGCCCAAAATGAGTCATATAGCAATGTTATCCGTTTGTACTTTGACATAAGAAACTAATTATTTGTCTGGTTCTTTGTGACTTCATTTTCCCCTCCTCTTCAAAAGGAAAATAAAAACCATGAAAGAAAGACAGAGCGCCAAGCTGGTTTATCCCGCTGTCTGAGAGAAGGGCTTTAGTGGAACACTCCTAAAAAGTGCAGTCTTTTAACATTATACAGACGCCCAGCCATGAGATGCACGATCTTATTAATGAACCTTAATTTCTTCTGCTGGGGGAAGGAGGTCGGTGGGTGGGTGGGGGGGGGGGGAGGAGTGGGGGTTGGGGGGATATAATGGTAGGTGGAAGGGGAGAGAGTTGGGTGCTAGCTGCTTCTTCAGTACACGAGTCGTACGTGCAGAAAGTGCGCATGTTGTACACTTACTTGAAATGCACGTGCTGTTCAATTACGTCAACACACGTGTCGGACAGTTACCTGAAGTACATGTCTCGTATGGTTACCTCAGCACACGTGTCGGACAGCTACCTGGAGTACACGTGACGTACAGTTAGCTCAGCACACGTGTCGGACAGTTACCTGAAGTACACGTGTCGTACAGTTACCTCAGCACACGTGTCGGAGAGTTACCTGAAGTGCATGTCTCGTATAGTTACCTGAAGCACACGTTTCGTACACTTACCTCAGCACACGTGTCGGACAGCTACCTGAAGTACACGTGTCGTACAGTTGCCTCAGCACACATGTCGGACAGCTAAGAGTAGTTGGAAAGTTGGGGTTTTGTATCAGGAAGTGACGTCAAAATGACGTCACGAGGTGCTCCAGAACCCCCATGGGGTTTCTGGAACAGGTAATAAAAAACAGCGCGCGCCCGTGTCAATGACGTCATCATGACGTTATGATGACGTCATCATGGCATCATCATGACGTTATAATGACGTCACTATGACGTCATCATGACGTTATAATAACGTCATAATGACCGTATGACGTCATGACATCATACTAAGACAGTCCTAAGCAGCATAACCCTAAGTCACCTGTCAATCACCATGACGTCATCAGTCACGTGAGGACTTTCTCATCATTTGAATAGTGTAGGTTGAACCGAAAGGATGTATAAATGCAACATTTGTTCGAAATCTTACGATTGGCCACAAAGGCAAACGTGGTAAAGTTATTTCTAAACATATTAAGACAACTCACTATAAAATATAAAAGGCAGCCGCCCTCACACGTAACACACATTCTGTATCAAGATACTGAAGAGTGAACATGTCTGCAGTGAACGAACAACAAGTACCATCTATGACAATGCCTGTAGAAAAGTCTGATACAATGCCTGCAGAAAATTTTATAGTAAAGCCTGAGACAATACCTACAGCAAAGTCTAAGGCAATGCCCATGGTAAAGTCTAAGGCGAAGTCACGTCAGCAGCGTCAAAAGCGAGCACATCTTAGAAAGATAAAAAGAGATGAGTTACCAGCTATGACGCCGCCGTGTAAAAAGCGAAAAATTAAGACAGAGCCTAAAATGAAGCGAGAACCAGAGTGTAAAGCTGCTACCACCATGAAGAAGATGAGTGTAGACGATTTGCCGGTTATGATACCTATTAATGGAGAAATATATATTAAATTGGCGAAATATCAACAGAAAGTGATGGTTAACATTCGTAAATATATTACGGATCATACATCTGGGAGGTTAAATCCTACCAAGAAGGGAATTTTGTTGTCATTGAACGATTGGCACATGTTGAAGAAGCAAATAACATCAGTGGATCTCATGCTTCAGAAAATGGATCTGTATAAATGCAGTGACTGTCAGAAGATGGTTGAGTAGACAGCGAGATGACTGTATACAGTTTTAACAGCATGACGAGCTTAGTGGATGCTATGATTTCATCACCCTCAGTGCAGAAGATTGGAGCGAAGGTTTTGAAGCTTAACAAGAACTTGAAACTTAGCTTTGACTCAAATGGACATGTACATTTGATATGTAGTTCAAATAAAATTGTCTTCATATGTAGACTATAGAATTAACATGATCTATGTTCATGTGAAGTCAGTTGTTATAAAATTTTAAGTTAAGTTCTTGTGAATCTGCACATGTATTAACATAATATGTATTTGAAATAGTTTTGTTTTTATCATAATTGTACATATTTGTAATATTCAATAAAAACACATACGATGCTTTTCAACTTTGATTTTTCTCATACAATACTTGGATATAATACATGATAAAACAATACTTGAATACAATACATAATAATACAATTCTTGAATATAATACATAATAATACAAAATTAACTATAATACCTATTATATGATATATGGTTTACGGGTCAATTAAAACCGCGTCAGGAACCTTACGACTTTATTTGTTGCAAAGCAAGACATATATTAATACACAACGCTTAAGTTAATAAAATATTACAACATTTATAAAGTCTTTATCATAAAGTTTAGTCAAATAAGTCTATTTTTCTTCATCTGTTTCACTCTGTTCACTCTCCATGCCACTTTCTTCATCACTGATGTCATCCTCCTCTTCCTTATCTAGTAGCTCTTCAAAGAATGAATTGTTTTTCCTTATAGCCGCCTTTAGTGCCTTAAATACTTGTAATGTTTTTCATCCACAAAGTAATTAAAGTCCTTTAAAATCTTTTGATAATGTTGGCTTTGTTCTAGACGTTGGGTATATTTGAATAGTCTCATAAACAGTTGTTTTAGTCCATGTTTATCAATGGGTCGAAGGTCATAACTTGTATTTCACGCGCATCTTCAAGTCCTTGTTCTTCATATTCTGAAACCTTTTCTTGAAATTTGTTATCATACTCATCGTAGACTTCTTGAACCATATCATATCAAACAGAGTCTATTTCTGACTCACTTTCAGAGTCTGTTTCTGACTCACTTTCAGAACTCCTGTCATCAGCATCCTCACCACACTGCTCCATATGTTTGAGCAAAGCTTCTTCGCTGTTGTATAATGCACCACATTCTGTACAAGCATGTGCATTCTTTTCAGCCATGTTAACGCTTTGACTTTCCATAGAAGACTCATCTAAAGTTTCCGTGAAAGGTAGTTTTACAGGGTTTTCCATATCCGATTCTTCATCCACTTCTGACGGGTGAGCAACCTTTAAGTGTCTTTTAAGACTTTGTGGCCAGTTGTAAGATTTCGAACAAATGTTGCATTTATACATCCTTTCGGTTCAACCTACACTATTCAAATGATGAGAAAGTCTTTAAACATAGCATTATATACAACAACTTGTTGAACAACAACATGTTGAACATGTTGAACATATTGAACTTGTTGAACATGTTGAACATGTTCAACATGTTGAATATGTTGAACATGTTGAACAACTTGTTGAACATGTTGAACATGTTGAACATGTTGAACATCTTGTTGAACATGTTGAACATCTTGTTGAACATGTTGAACATGTTAAAGATGTTGAACATGTTGAACAGCTTGTTGAACATGTTGAACATGTTGAACAATTTGTTGAACAATACCACGACGTAATATCTTCCAAAAATTATTCGAACACGTGTTTTGAATGGGCTTTCCATTCGAATACGTCTTTTAAATGGGCTTGCCATTCGAACACGTGTTTTGAATGGGCTTGCCATTCGAACACATATTTGAATAGGCGCAGTTTTCCTACATAACTATCCACATTTTCACTTCCCATTTTCCAACAATCAGCCAACCAACCAAGTGGTAGAATCGTCTGAAACGTGTAAAAACTAAATTTGTTAAAAGTTGGCTTAGAACCCTGATTTTTACCTACTACACCATGGTAAAATGTTCAAACTTATTTTATACATCATATGTTGTCAAAAAACAAAATTTGTTAAAGTTGGTTTAGAACCACCATTTTCCTATTACTATAACTTTAGAACATTCAAATAAGTAGCATGCTAAAATGTTCAAACGTATTTTATATATCATATGGTGTTAGAAACTAAATTTGTTAAAGTTGGTCTAGAACCACCATTTTTCAACTACTATAACTTTAGAACATTCAAATAAGTAGCTTGGTAAAATGCTAAAACCTATTTTATACATCATATGTTATCAAAAACTAAATTTGCTAAAGTTGATCTAGAACCACCATTTTCGCACTACTATAACTTTAGAACATTTGAATAAGTAGCGTGGTAAATGCTAAAACTTATTTTATACATTATATGTTTTCCAAAAACTACATTTGCTAAAGTTGGTCTAGAAGCACCATTTTCCAACTGCTATAACATAAAACATAACATTGGACTTAACGTATGGAAAATCCCATTCCTTCTCAAATTTATTGATCGTTCCCACGCTCTAAACTAGTGCACTCTGAAATTTATCGATCGGTTTCCCCTACACTCTGAACGAGTGCACTCTGAAATTTATCGATCGGTTTCCCCACGCTCTGAACGAGTGCACTCTGAAATTCATCGTGCATTGTGCATTATGGCCTTATATGGCATGTTTTCACAAAACATTCTGGTTCAGTCCGGAATAGCTCAGTTGTTAGAGCGTGGGACTCCTGGTCGGACCCATGCTCGGAAGGTTGGTGGTTCGGGCCCGGGTATGGGCAGCCTAATCCTGAACCATAGAGTGCATTATAAATGTGTATTATGAAGGTATGATAGACAGATGGTAGAAGGGACGTCTCCTAGGGGTCTGACGTCATTATGACGTCACAAGTGGCGTGGAACACCCATGGGGGTTCTGGACCAATAGAATGTTCTAGAAAAAAGTGGCGTGGAACTCTCGTTTCCTCATGATAGACAGATGGTAGAAGGGACGTCTCCTAGGGGTCTGACGTCATTATGACGTCAAAAAGTGGTCTGGAATTCTTGTTAGGGTTAGGGTCACGTGACCGATAATTAACAGGTCACGTGACTGATGACGTCATGGTGATTGACAGGTGACTTAGGGTTATGCTGCTTAGGACTGTCTTAGTATGATGTCATGACGTCATACAGTCATTATGACGCCATTATAACGTCATGATGACGTCATGGTGACGTCATTATAACGTCATGATGATGCCATGATGACGTCATCACAACGTCATGATGACGTCATTGACACGGGCGCGCGCTGTTTCAATTACCTGTTCCAGAACCCCCATGGGGATTCTAAAACATCTGTTCCAGAAACCCCATGGGGGTTCTGGAACACCTCGTGACGTCATTTTGACGTCACTTCCTGATACAAAATCCCCACTTTCCTACTACTGCTAAGGCAAGGGACAAGTATGTAAAGATGTCTAAACCTTATTTAATATCCCCAAAATCAGTTAAAAAATTTCTAATTAAACAAACTGAAAAATATTTCGTAATGAAATGAGGCATTCCTTGAGAAAAAAAGCGCTGAAACAAACAGGGCACGCATTAGTTTGAGTGACAGCATAACAGATTGTCAGCTTGGTTCATTGAGCAACGAGTTCATCTATTTTCACTTATCTTAACCACACTGCGGATGCCGTGAGAGTCAGAGTAGGCATTAAGGAGAATTCTACAGAGGGGGAAAAAAGGAAACGATATAAAGAGAATAGAGTCTCTTTGATGTTATTGTCGTGTTTATAAAAACAATGATCATGTTTTGTTTGTTTTGAGCACATTTCGAATATGGCAAAGTGGTTGAGCCACAGAAGCTGTCATTATTATTTTTCCTGAATTCGTTCAAGCAGAAATGTTCAGGATTTTGATTGGCTTTTTTTTTATCTTGGGGGGGGGGGGGGTATTATTGCGAGCCCCTTTTTCTACTTAAGTACGATGTAAACAAGTATTCGTTGTTTTCCACAGTGTGTTGCTTTAACACTCGTTTTAATACTTGTTTTAAATACAGTTTAAAAGAGGGGATGAGACAAGAGTCCCAAACCTCTTCATACAGTTTGTGGCGTGGGACGGGTGGGGGAGGTTTGCATTTTTTGGGAGGGGGTTGGATGGGGAGGGGGTTAGCCGGGATTCCTGCACCTTTTCATATACGGTTTTTGGTGTGGGGCGGGCGGGGGGGGGATAGGCGGTGGATGGGCCCAGATTCCCACATCTCTTCATACGGCTTGTGGTGTGGGGCGGCGGGTGGGGGGTGGGGGTGGGGGTGGGGGGTTGGGGGTGATGAGCCGAGCTGTACCACGGTGGCCAGATCTCTTCCGGAGAGTAAATCCCGAGATCTGAGAAAACCGCGAATCCATCCACTTCGATTAAATATTAATGTTTCTGCTTACTTAAATTTTACTTGAAGTTCTAAAGAAAATCCTTGACCTAAACTTTGGTTGAGATATTTCACAATATGCACAGAGGAGGGCATCAGAACTCCGTAAAAACGACCACCTGCGGGGCAGGGCCAAAGTGGTCGTATGTCCAGGCTGCATATATGTATGGTCGTATCCCGGAGTTCTGGTTCACGACCGAAAGGTATGACGGTACATTTATACAAAAAATTCAAAAGCACATGTCGTATATTTTATTTTTTTTCTCGCACTCATTCGAATGGCCTCGCAGCCATTTCCTTCGCTGCGCAACATTTACATTTCATGTATTATTTTATCATATATTTTACGCCCACCATAATTAAACGTCTTGTGTTTTAAAGAACGTTTGTCTGAACATGCATTTTATCTCGAGTTTGTAAAATCTCCTCTGGTTCTTTTATGTAACATACGTTCGAAGGTAATTTCTTAATTTTGGAGCACGTAAAGCTAATCATAAAGCGCGATAAATTTAAATTTAATTCAATAATTTATTTTAATAATAATAAAAATGGAATATAGAAATTATTTAGTGACTTGGATAACACACAAAAAAAATAGTTTGCGAAAGAACGGAATATTTTCTCGTTTATTAATATTGTACCTAAACACCGTAGCGATCAGAAATAAATGTTTGAAATAAACGCCATGAAATTCTTGTACAAATATACCGCCATAATTTTGTATCACCGTGGCATTAATATAACAGAAAATATTTAATTCTTTCGCAAAAGACCATATCTGTCATCCAAATCACTATTAATTTCTACACGTGGTTTTTGTTATTTTCAAAATAAGTTACAGAATTTCTATTAACACAAATTAAATTTATCGCGCTATTTTTTTCGAGTACCAAAAATTAAGAAATCGTATTCGAGCGCATGTTACATCAACCAACCAATCACAGGAGGTTTTACAAACTGGTCTAAAATTTATGCTCATACAAAAGTTTTTACAAACACAGGTTTGAAAGAGGTAGAGTGATTATGTTAAAATTAATGCACGAAAAAAATATTATGGCGAAGTTAAAGAGCGCGAAATAAATAGTCAAAAATACGCCAAATTTAAATGTTGCGCGGCTAAGGAAATTGCGGCGAGACCATTTAAACGAACATGAGAAAATTAAAATGTGCAACATGTATGTTTGATTTTTTAGGACAAATATACATACAAAGTACCTGTTGGAGCGGGTACGCCGTGAAAGTTTTGCACAAGCATCCCGCTATAGAAATTCGCGAATTGCTTAAGATGAGCTTTCGACATTGTTCGTCTATTAAAATTGGATAAAAAATGACACTGTTGTGATTACGTCCTGTTGTCTACTGTGCTACTGCAGTGTGTCATAATTAACTTCCTGGAACCGAATCCGGCTAAGCCAGATCTTTGGCTTTAAGCATGAACATAAAAGAATACTCTCAGAAAGACAGGTATATTAATTACCTTCCTCTTTCCTGTCGTCAAGTCATTATTTGGAGATAGAGAATGCACTCTGCAGGGCTTTGAAGCCGATTTAAGCACCTAACGGATGACAGGGCGCTGCAGTGGTGAATTTATTGGCCTCTGGTTCAACCTAAGGAAAAAGTACTCTATTTTTAAATGAACTAAGTCACGTGCAAATTCTCAAGTTATATTTAACGGATCATTTCCTGTTTACTTAATATAAGCAGAATGTTTCAAAGTAACGCAAGAAACAAACTGTTCCCTATTGTCACAATGACGCACAGCTGTGACGCTTCTATGCGGCTGGTGAGAGCACTTCTATACAGCTGTTGAGAGCACTTCTATACAGCTAGTTGGTGTACTTCTATGCAGCTGGTAAGTGCACTTCTATACAGCTGGTGAGTGTACCTCTATGCAGCTGTTGAGAGCACTTCTGCAGGTACAGCTGGTGAGAGCACTTCTAAACAGCTGATGAGTGTACTTCTATGCAGCTGGTGAGTACACTTCTATACAGCTGGTGAGAGCACTTCTATGCAGCTGGTGAGTGTACTTCTATGCAGCTGGTGAGAACACTTCTGTACAGCTGATGAGTGTACTTCTATGCAGCTGGTGAGAACACTTCTATACAGCTGGTGAGTATACTTCTATGCAGCTGGTGAGAACACTTCTATACAGCTGGTGAGTGTACTTCTATGCAGCTGGTGAGTACACTTCTATACAGCTGGTGAGAGCACTTCTATGCAGCTGGTGAGTGTACTTCTATGCAGCTGGTGAGAACACTTCTGTACAGCTGGTGAGTGTACTTCTATGCAGCTGGTGAGTATACTTCTATGCAGCTGGTGAGTACACTTCTATACAGCTGGTGAGTACACTTCTATACAGCTGGTGAGAGCACTTCTATGCAGCTGGTGAGGGTACTTCATCGGTGATTAGAGAACCCTTAATATTTTTATCATTCATTTATAAAACAGTGCATGCATACCAGTAATCGTTCCACAATGACGCACCTATTGCGTGGAAATATATTGTTTGAGACACCCTCTTCTGCCTTCCCCCTCTCCACTTCGCTGACCCGTGCCCCCCTCCCCCTCCCCGCCCCTGCGCAGCACCTTCTCATCACCTCTTTCTGCGTCCTTCAAGCGCTGCCCCTAACCCCCTCTCCCCCACCCCCCCCCCTGCGCTCCCCACTACCTCTCCCTCTCTGTGTCCTTCCCAAGCTCAGCTTTCCCCTCCCCCACCCTGCGCCTCCCCCCCCCCTCCCGCCCCCTCCACCAGCTCCCCCATCCCTAGCCCCGTCCTCCCCAATATTCCAGACAAATATATGGTCTGTTACTTCAAACCCCTTTTTATGTACCCTGTAAGTGCAAACGTGGCGCATACAAGAAACATCAGTGGAACAGTTCAAAAAAGATCGAGTGATCATCAGTGATCAGAGTGAGACCACTCAAAGACCAAGATATTCCTCTCGTTGTCGCTTAGCAACGTCAAATCCTTAAAGATAAAAGAACTCAGTGTTATTACCGGAGCTAGAAGTGTTCGCGTGATAAGCGCTTCCCCTTACGTCATCGTCTCGTGTCATGTGTGTGTTGTGCAGGCAGAAAAATGACGATCCGCGTGACGTGTTTATCGTCAGCATCTGCACCTGTGTTAGCTTTACCACAGTTACAAGATAAAAACCTTAATTTCTCTGGTTCATTTTCCCAGCAAACATTTATTTCTATATCTCGTCTAATACTAGTCTAATACTCGTCATTACGAGTTTTAGATGAGTTTCAAGATGTAAAACTGGTCGGAATCTCGTATTTATTTTCTTGCCCAGTTTCATACGAGATATCGAATTTTGTCATAAACGAGTTTTGGACGACTTTCTGATTTTATGTCTTTCACACACATTTCGTTTTATGTAAAAGTCAATATAGAAATATGTTTATTGTTTTTTTTTATTTCGTCAAATTCTTTTTGCAGCAAACATAAAAGCTTGTTATCCTTCCAAAAATAATTTTAATCCTTTGTTTCTATATCTCGTCTAATACTCGTCATCACTAGTTGTAGACGACTTTCAGGATGTAAAACTGGTCGGAATCTCGTATCTATTTTCTCGCACAGTTTCAGACGAGATATCAAATGTTTTGTACTGGAGCATTATGAAAAATCAGTATTGTTGGGTGTCGTGTATTGGTGCGTCATGGGAAACCATGTGTTCTGAATACCATTTTCAAATAAATTGGCAAAGTTTAGATACTAATAAAGATTTAAATATATAATTTTAAAATCTAATATTGACTTTTATGTATCATTCATTTGATTTAAGTTTTAGTTTCAGGGGTGGGGGCGGGGGGAGGTCAACTTACGCTCTTTCTGTAGTTCTAGCTAAGAATATTATTTGCCTCGATCAACTAATCCAAACCAAATAACCACTATGAAAGCAAAATGCACGCTTTTTTATAAACTAAAATAATTTTAAAAGCATCACTAAACAAAAACAGGAAAATGTAAAAAGTAAACTGTTCGGGATCACGTAGAAACAATATATGGGTAGCCGAATAGTCCGTAGTTAATCGGATGCGTGGTGGCGTAGAGGTAAGGTCGACGCGTAGGATGCCAGAGGTCCCGAGTTCAATCCCAGGTAGGTACAAATGTAAGTTGAGTGTTGTAGTGTTGTCTAAAGGATTTCGCACATGCGGTTTCATATATAACGAAAACAAAACTTTTTTTGAAGGTTTTTTAAGGTTTCGAAAATAAATAAAGGTAACTAATCCGATCTTTTACATTAAAAATACTCGTCTGGAACTAATCTTTATCCCGTTTCCACGTCTGAAAAGTAATCTGAAACTCGTCTAAAACACATGACCAGAAATAGACGTGTTTCAGACATTTCAAAATAGACTAGATGTAGACGAGAATAACACGTCTATAACTCGTGCGCAAGCACTTTTGATCTCGTCTAAAACTCGTAAATATGTTTGCTGGGACCCTTAGAGGAGCACGGATCTTTTCAGTTTGCTGATTTCTGTGCTGATCCCTAGCTACTTGCCACCTTGGTCGTTCGGCGGACCGAGCTACGTAGTGGATGCTTCCTAGCAGGCGGCCAGCTTCTCCAGTGCAGTGCGGAGTTGCTTGGAACTGCCAAGCGCGGAGGGGTTGATGTTTTCAGCCTCTGGGTCACCACCTTTTGTCTACAGTACGTCAGTACCCTTGCTCTACCTGGGACGTTCTGCGTTCTAGGTTACGTTGAGTACGGAGTACCATCTCGGTGCTCGGTTCGGAGCAAAGGCTTGGTTACCAAGTCCCATCTAGGAGCTTGGTAACTCCCAGGTACCGACGGGCTATCAAGCCTTAGTGAGTCACCTAGGCCTGGTGAGTCTGGGTCAGGACACCGAGGCCCAAGCACCATCAGTGTTCTTGGTTCTTGGTACATGACCAAGCTTGGTGCGCCTTGGGCTACCAAGTCTTAGTGAGGCACCTAGGCTTGGTGAGTCTGGGTCAGAACACCGAGGCCCAAGCACCATCAGTGTTCTTGGTTCTTGGTACATGACCAAGCTTGGTACGCCTTGGGCTACCAAGCCTTAGTGAGGCACCTAGGCTTGGCGAGTCTGGGTCAGAAAACCGAGGCCCAAGCACCATCAGTGTTCTTGGTTCTTGGTACATGACCAAGCTTGGTACGCCTTGACGCCGCGCTGCGTCACCCCTTGCTCTACCTGGGACGTTCTGCGTTCTAAGTTAAGTTGAGTACGGAGTACCATCTCGGTGCTCGGTTCGGAGCAAAGGCTTGGTTACCAAGTCCCATCTAGGAGCTTGGTAACTCCCAGGTACCAACGGACTATTAAGCCTTAGTGGGGCACCCAGGCTTGGTGAGTCTAGGTCAGAACACCGAGGCCCAAGCACCTTCAGGGTTCTTGGTTCTTGGTACATGACCAAGCTTGGTACGCCTTGGCTGCGCACTGCGTCACCCCTGCGTTCCTATGCGCTCGGTCGCGCCTTTTTATTCGTTTTGGTGGTAATAGCTTGGTTCGGTACAGTTTTTCAGCTATGGAATACTTATACACTCTTTATCTTGCTTGTCCAGGCATGGCGGAGGCCAGTCTTTACCACAGCAAGTTGCAGATCTCCTGCGTTCACCCAGCTTCAGCAGCCAACCCTCACTCGCTCTGCGATCGGTGCAGGAGGGACAGGGACATTCCGCTGTGTGACGCCTTACACACTGGCCAGGAGTGTGCGCATCTTTCTCCCCAAGATTGGGACGCATTGGAGAAGGTACGCGCCAAGAACATTAAGTGTAGAGTGCGTCGCAAAGTGCAATCCATGTCAAAAAGAAAAAAAAACCGTTCCTCGGATGTGGTGAAGCTTGCTACCTATTTGACCTCGCTAGTGTACCTGCGTCTCGACGCCTTCCTTCAGCATTGATGGTTGAGCATCAAAGGGCTCCGTGACCTGCACCATGGTCCGATTCTGGGACAGAAGGAACTCCCTCCCCCCGAGGAGATAGAGAGGGTTCACCAGGAGAGCAGATCTCTATCGTAAGACCTAGCGCTCATGGCCAGAGCGCCAAGGCAGTTCACACGCCCACAGAAACGCCAGTACTCACAGCCCCCCCCCTCGCTGCGACAGGTCGAGGTCGAGCAGTAAGGCTGTCTTCTCCTCCGAAGAAGCCGAGGCAGCAGGGCAACGGCAAGACGCCTCCACGGGCCTCGCAGCAGTGCAGGTAGCAATCATCCAAAGTATCTCTCAGAGGGGAGCGCCTCGTCTCTAAGAGATACTTTTGTCAGGTCAAAAGGCGAGAAAGGCCCCAGCCCTCCAGCGACTGTTTGCTCGTGGGAGGCAGGCTAAGCAGTTTCTGGCAGGCTTGGCGAGACATGGGTGCTCACAAAAAAGTAGTGTGTTGGCTGAGAGAGGGTTACGCACTCCCATTCAGACGGGACCGACGTGGGCACGTTCCACCCATACCTCTGCGCCACCTAGCCCCAAGCAGCCTGACCGCCTCCTACGATCAAAACTCGCCAAAGCACCGAGGCTTGAGGCGATGTTCGAAGACTTAGTGAGCGAAGGGGCCATAAGGGAGATGCCAGAGAGCCAAAAAGGGTTTTTCAGTCTTTTTGGTACCCGAATAATCGGGGAGTTGGCGGCTAGTCATAGATCTATCATCGCTGCATCAATTCCTCCACGTGACGCCATTTTAGATGGACACAGCCCAGAATATAAAAAGCTCTCTGGATGGGGGCAGGTGGGTAACGTCCATAGATCTATCCGATGCGTACCTACACGTGCCTTTGCACCCGTCAACCAGAAAGTACTTATGCTTCCAAGCAAAAAAAAACTGGTTCCAGCCTCTCCCATTCGGCTTCTCTCGGCCTCGCTTCGTCTTCACGAAAATCATGAGAGTGTTGAAAGCGTGGGCCCGAGTTCGAGGTATGTCTGTCTACCAATACCTAGCCGATTGGTTCATAGCTCATCGCGACCGAGTCACGGTAGGTCGGCAAACGTTAGCCTTGGTCGAGCAAGCAACGAAGGTGGGTCTCTTGGTAAACCGGGAAATATCCGAGCTAACTCCAAACAGGTAATGGTGTTTTTAGGAGAAAAATGGGACCTGAAGCTAGCAAGGGCTTACCCCACACCCGAACGGAGAGAGAGGATCCGGGCGAGCGTCAGATCCGTAAAGTCATGTTCCAGGGTGAGCTTGCCAACTATGGAGTCCTTGCTGGGCTGTGTGGCGGCTACAGAAAAGACAGTTCCCCTTAGGGAAGCTCCATTACAGGCCTTTTCAAGCGGGGCTCAGACGGGCTTTGCGCCAGGGCAGGCACCCCACAATCGTGATGTCCCTCTCAGCAGAAGCTCACCGAGCTTTGGCTTGGTGGTGCGACGACCAGGTCATTGGCGAGTGGGTACCTCTCCCGGCTCAACCCTCAGATTTAGAGGTGAAAACCGACGCGTCTCTAACCGGCTGGGGGATTCACTTCCAGGGCAGGATGTGGCAAGGCCAGTTGTCAAAGCAGGTAAAAAATCGCCACATAAATTGCAGGTCGTGTGGATAGCCATAAACGACCTTACCCCCCTCCTGGAAGGAAGGCACGTGGAGTTCCACCTAGACAACTCCACAGCAGTGACTTACTTGAACAAGTTGGGCGGTACCACGTCCCAGCAACTCACGAAACCTGCTGGCGACATCCTGAAGTCTGTCCGGGAGAAGAGGATGCATCTCTCATCTCGGCATTTAGCGGGGGTGCTGAACGTGTTGGCAGACTCAGCTTCTAGAGTCGGTCAAGTCGTCCACACGGAATGGTGCCTGCCCCCCCCCGCTCTTTCGAGAGTGGGGGACCGAGCTCTCTCCCTGGGGGAAACCAACCCTGGACGTTTGCGAACGCGCTCACGGCGAAGTTGCCAAGGTATGTCTCCCCATGCCCAGACACACGGGCCTGGGCAATCGACTCCTTAGCGTGCGAATGGCCGAAGAATGAGGTCCTATATCTCTTTTCCCTGCTACGGGCAGTGCAGAGTATTATGCTACGGAGGCCCTCACACCTTCTGCTGATAGCCCGATGGTCGCCCGCGGCTCCTTGATTCCCTCTCCTAGTCAAGTGCGCGACCAGCCTGCCGTTAAGACTGCCTTGCCACCCGGAAATCCTAGCTCAACCCCACTGGTTATACTTCCACCCGAGCCCCTACCTCCTGGACCTGTCCCTGTGGTGCCTGTCCCTTCGTTCGTAGAGAAACAAGATTTCTCCATCGAAGTGAGAAAATAAAAGCTGAATAGCCACGGGGAGTCCACGGGGAGTCCACTGCTAAGGTATATCGGTCACAGTGGAACAAATTTGCTAGTTGGTGCGCTAAAGCCCAACCAAATCAATTCCGAGCCACACCGGCAGTGTTAGAAGACTTCCTGGATCAATTGTTTACGACCGAGCACCTGAAAGTGGTCTCAATCGAGGGTTACCGAGCCGCCATAGGTTCCAGGCGAAAAGCCTCAACAGGGTATGATCCAGGGGAGGACCCAGCCCTGTCTATTCTGGTATCCCCCGTCATACACCAATATAGCCCAGTAGGACCTGTCCTTGGTTCTGCGTTACCTTCAGAGAGCGGACATCTTCGGAGAGTACGTGATCACACCCAGAATGGAACGGTAAGAAATCACGTTTCTATCGGCACTGGCTTCGGGCAAGAGAAGAGGGGAGATATCCGCCCTCGACCGTCAGATATTGAAATAGAACGGTGAGTGGAAAAAAAGTCTTTCTCAGACCGAGGTCAAGCTTCATGGGTGAGACGCACATCGCCACTGCGGGCCTGGGTACCCTGGAGCAGATAACTCTTCCAGCCCGGGAGGTAGGGGACGAGGACTCAGGCCTGATCTCTCTCTGCCCGGTTCAGGCGTTGCGTAAGTATCTCCAGGTATCAGAGGGCTACAGGAG
Organism: Protula sp. h YS-2021; assembly: GCA_949752745.1. Taxonomy (NCBI): domain Eukaryota; kingdom Metazoa; phylum Annelida; class Polychaeta; order Sabellida; family Serpulidae; genus Protula; species Protula sp. h YS-2021. Next base: position 4,000,099 of record OX457026.1, on the reverse strand, counting down.
CGACGGGCAGAAAGCCTTGATCACTTCCTCCATGCCCAAGTTCAATAAGGACTTATTTAAACAAACAAAGTACATTAAAACTGTAATTTTGGAGGCTTATGAAAAAATCCGAGGCAGAACCGGAGTTCGGATTTTTGGTGTAAAATTAGAGTCCATCACGTAAAACAAGTGGCCAACTCAATTAGGGCACTGCGTAGCGTATCTCTAACTCACATTTTGAAGACAGGTTGTTGGTCTTCTCCTAACTCATTCATTAAATATTACCTGAAAGACTACTCTCAATGCGAACTATCGGGCTTGTAATCTTTAGGCCCCTTCGTGGCTGCCGAGTCAGTAGTCTCTAACTAACCCTTGTGCTTTGCAGTGATCAATCAACCAAGCGCAAAGGCAAGTTCAAGCGCAGGAATGCCGTCTTCCAAGGCTCTGGCAACGGCGCGGGCAAGTATTAGAAGGCCCAGAACCAAGGCCGTCGTTTGCTGTATCGTGACACGCATCAGCGCCGTTAGAACAGGGATACTTTGCGCTTTAGTCGCGGATCAGTGTCCCGAGGACGGTGCTACAGGAGCTCACTCTCCCGCGTTTGGTTAACGCTAGTCTCGGCACTTCACCCTTGAGAGACCGATACTCCATTTTTTCTTTGGAAAAAGGTGGGGGGGGGGTGTACTAGTACGCACTGTGCATCCCCCTCGGTGCGTCCGTCTGGGCCATTAGAGTCGATCTCGCAGGGATCGGGTACCTAGACTAGCTGGTTTCACTCATCTAGTGACCGAGGTTGTACATTGGCACGTTGTAGCGCCTTCGTTAAGTCCTAGCTTGATATGTACGTGTATTGAATGGGTACACGATAGTGCGTCATCTGTCATGAACAAGTGAGACTACCTTCCAATCGGTGTTTTGACTGAGCGCATTATAGTGTGTTTAGGGTCAGTCAATTTGTACAGGGTAATGGCGTTCTGCTAGAGCGCACGATAGTGTGTCGACTTATGGTATACGAGTGCCTTGTATCACTCACTTCTATACTTGAACAAGATCACTGCGTTGGTTCGTGTGTTTAGTTCTGATTTGATTTAAGCCTAAAGTGTCAATTGGTGTTGGACAGTTTTGATTTCATTGCGTCCACATTAATGAATTTTTGAGATACAGTTTGTGAGTGACCGAGCTCGGTAAGCATTTGCTTGGTCACGTAGTTAGGTACGCCGACGTGTTTGTGATGTATTCAAATAAAAGAGATTATTATGTGTTTACTTAAATCGACCTTGCGATTAGGTTGGACTACCATCTTGTGAGAGGATGGAGGGAGATGGGGTTAGCAAGGGTGAAAGCGGGAGGAGCGCGATCATCGGTGCGTCTTCTTCTCGTCTTGGTTTCTTGGTTGGTTCGTCCTTACGTGTGCTAGAATTGTTCATCAACTCGATTATATTTTTGTTCCAAGGCACATTAAACACATTTACCTTTCTCAGCAGTGTTTTATTTATGCCTTTCGCCCTCAGACGTTCTTTGGAGTAAAAGCTAGTTCTTGGGAAAATTTTTCTAGATCTGACTCACAACGCAGGTCACCCCGACTCCTGTGTTAGTCCCGTATAAAAGTGGAGATAAGCGAATTCGGAGCTTATTTTCGTAAAACGTTCTTTTACGAGTAAAAGCGTAATTCGCGTTCTCCGCTTTTATCATAGCGTCCCACCCATCCACCCCGCAGACCTGGGAACTGTTGGCACAGTAGAGCAATACTCGAATGAGGCTTGGTAACAGTTACCAAGGATGCTGATTGGCTGGGACCAAGGACGGGACTATTCGAGTCACTAGAAGAAATTTTTAGTTCCTAAGTGCGTGATTCTTAGAGTTTTGCGAGAAAACCCGTATAAAAGTGGAGAACGCGAATTACGCTTTTACTCGTAATGAGCGTTTTACGAAAATAAAACGTCAGAATAATCCACTTGCAGAAACCATCAAAGAAATGGTCAAAGTCACCCAGGTACCCCCTTCCTTGTCACCAAGGCACCTTTCATTTAACGTCGTTTAATTAGAAAATGAGCTTTGACTCCAACCGTTTCACAGATAATGGTCAACCACGGGGTCGATGAGGTAAAAAAATTCATGGATTCGTCAAGATCTTGTCATCTTGTACACGTGAGCCAAATTGAAGAAGAAGAAGAAGAAGAAGAAGAAGAAGAATGTTACAAAATAACTACAAACTTGAAAGCTTCGTTTTGCAATTGGGAATAAATGACTGTAATGGGAAAAATTGTTATGAATCTGTGTGATTTAACCTTTGGAAATTGTTATGAATCTGTGTGATTTAACCTTTGGAAAATGTTTCTTAAACAAGCTGAAAAAAACAAGCCACCTGTGGATTCTACTATGCATAAGCCACTTCACCTAGAATCCATAACACAAGCAGGGCGTTTTTTGTTCAGTAGCTTTCTTCGGTGCAACACCAGTGGCGATTTCAACCGAATGATGAGCAAGGGTACTACGGTACATAAAGTACTACGGTACATAAAGTACTACGGTACATAAAATACTTCACAGAGAAAGGGTGCCTGAATCAAGTTATCTTGTATCAAAACCGATTTGATAAATTTTAAATATAAATTAAACAAAGGAAATAAATCCGAACCTATCAACTCTTAATGTATTATAATTGTGATCACTTTTCTTTGATATTTTAAACTTGTATCGTGCATCTATTGTCGTTATTAATTCCCACTTGTAAACATAGCTAGCAAATGGGTATGCTTTGTTAAGAATTCTGGCTGTTTATTCCTTCCTTTTTTTCTGTCTCGGAGGTTTTCAGACAACTCCTCCTACACTATTTGACGTAGGACAATAAAATTTAACATAAAGATAGAGGGTGATGAGGTGTCGTGAAATTCGTATTTTTTAAAGTTGACCTTCAAGGTCCAGGTGCAATTGAGGTCAAAGTATTTTTGACCTCAAAATGGTTTCCAGAAAACTTCATCCTACAGGGTTTGTAGTAGAAAGACGACATGTGGCAAAGGCATAGAGGGTAATGACCTTCAAGGTCAAGGTCAAATTATGGTCAAAATATTTTTTCAAATCCCTACTCATCACGAAAAATTGCTGGAAATAGCGCTTAAATCCTTGTTTCAACACGTGTATGGTGTCAGTAGGCAGTAACAACATGGATGTAAATCTCGACATTCAGTGTCAAGGTCAAGGTCATGTGCCCTTTGCATATCGTAATCCGTTAGAGAAAAGAGATACCTCGGTGACCTTGACCTCCTCCGTCATGGTCAAGGTCAAAAACCGGAAGTTGCCCATTATCTCGAAAACGGTTAGAAAACTGAATTTGATTATTTCTACCCAAAAGAAATTGCATTATATTTACTTCGATGTCCTCGTTCAGGACAACAATTCGGAAGCTGATAATTGTGTCGAAACACTGAAAAATGTGTCTTTTACCAGATAAATTGTACCATTGCAAGTGGGTGCCATTTCGCTACGTGTAGCGAAATTCGGTCTAGTTCAATTTTGCCACAAACTTGTGTAAATTGAAACCACAAATTACCACTTGTGTGAAGGGACTACAGGAACTATACAGGGCAAAAAGGACGCTTATATTACCAATGTTTAATGTGTTGTGGGTCATTTGTTATCGTAAAAGAAAGCTTCTGGGTGCATTTGGAAATGGTGTGATACTGGGGGTTTCAAAATAAAAGTTTCGCTTAGATGTCCCGTTAAAAAGTTGTCCTCTTTCGTTCAGGGATTGCATGACGTAAAAACAGCGGCCGATTCATTTTATGACCTAATTCTAGACAATAACATGAAGATATATCGCCTCACGTTTATCCCATTCGTTGACATTAAACTAGAAAAGGACGAAAAAAAACAAACAAAAAAACATTAAATCGCTAAAAAAAAAACAAAAATGATTATCTGTTTTATAAGGAGGGAATTGGGTAAAATTAGTCCGCGTCATTTCCTTACATATAACCAGGGACATTTAAGACTCAAACAGGGGAAAAACGTCCTAAAACACAGAATGAATTTTTTACATTGTTCTTCGAGGAAGATATAAAATATTAAAATAAACATAAACATAAAGTAAATATAAAATAAACATGAAAAATAAATATAAAGATAAACATAAAGGAGAACATCAATAAAATAAACATAAAAACAATTTTAACTGACGTCCATGATGACAGAAACTCAATTCATTAGTAAACATATTGACCTTGGACTTTAAAGGTTACGCTCAGACGGTGAAGAACCTTGCTTTTACAAATATTTATCTCTGAAGCTTATTTCAGGAATATGCACTGTTTAAGTACTATTTTTAGGACTATGCCACAAATACTTTTTTTCTGCCTTGACCCTGACCTTGAAGATCGGGTTGAATACCGAAAAAGCCACATAGGTCGAAAACTATTAAAGATAACTCATTTTCCAACTCGTCCCCTGTTCGGAGTCAAATTAGAGATAAATTCGGGTTCCGAACTCCTATTCCTCTTCTACTTTGGCCTGGGTGCTCACGTGACTTGCATATATTGGTAAACATTAAATATATAACTAATTTGAACTAATTTCCCTGAAGTTACACGGATCGGGAGTTTTAAAGCAACTTTTTAAATGTTAACTATTGCTGTGACCATATCATTGTATTTGGGAATAATTCGTCGCGGAATAACGGAATTCGGTTAAGCTTCGCTCGATTTTGAACTTAACACCCAAATAATTCGTTTTCGAAGTGACGTGGAATTTAAAATAAATTTTTTCTTGCTGTATTCAAGTGATGTAACTTCGGCAAAACAAGCATTCTGCGTTGACATCACCTCAAAAAACTCTGAACGCACCAACTTTAGGGGTAATGTATCAACTGACTTTTGGGCCAGAACAATTATTTCTATTGTTGTTATTTGTTTGTTGTTTTCACAAAGAAATACGCAAGCCTATTCCCCATAATTACGCTGGTGTTATTTCCACCTAATGAGTGTTTAATCATCATTGGAGTAAGTAGATTAAAGGCTTGTGGAAATTCTTGACCCAAACAAATCCGCTTTGTTACAAGGATATTTTCACCATAACTACCTCTGTGGTGTTTGTCCTGCCTTGTTGATCAACTGCCAACATTTTCGGCGGTTCGGTCTGTTGTGTATAACACCTTTCTACTCCGCAAACCCACTGGGGATTCCGCCAAAATGACACATCTTAAAAAGGAACTACTTTTTAAAATATCCATCTGCTCTGTGTTTATATAGATAAGAGAGGGATATCATCAGAGGTCACCCGTTATATAACAACGGTCTGCCCTGTTTCTAGACCTGTTCCGAACGACTTATGAAAAATAAACAATGATAAAACACACACACACACAGACACACACACACACACACACACACAAACAAAAAAAAAACAACAAACAAACATGGTGTTTCTACAAGGGATTATTTCTGGTGATTAGGAGATTATCCTCAGCAGTTAACTGTACAGTTAACTGATTCCGTTAACTGCTCCGTCGGCAACCAGATTATCCTAAAGTGAATGAATAAATTAAAGCCATTTAGCAAATAAAAATCCACCTAAATTTTTTTGCGGGATACAGCTAGATCAACCGATATTAGCTTCTAGGATTACAGTTAACTGCACAGTTAACCTTTGTGAATGCCACGGGGTGTAGTGAAATAACATGATGTCGACCCTCGCTATAATGGCTCGAGCTTTTAGCGATGGCTTGGAAGTGTTCTATCTACAGGGTGTGGAGGGGCTGGGGTGAGGGGGGCAGGTGGGACGTGGTTGGGTGACCGCTGGTTTTCGTTGAATAATTCTTAAAGTGAAATCACTTAAGTGTGGCATCTGGCATTGTCTGTTAAATGAATTTATTCATATTTAAAAAATTCGCCATCGTTGTGAATGTAAATGTAATGATAAATGCGCACACATCTCTATCCACATTGCATAGCTCCATTTCTAGTTCCAGCATTATTTTGTTCGTAGAATTAATGATACGCGACTAATTTCCACCATGTTTTTTTTTCTTCTCCCTCACAGAATCAGTGAACCATGACATCCACGTGAGGCCGATTGAGATCCTGCTGGTGGCTTGTATCCTGATCTCCTGGTTCCTCGCCATTGGCATGTTCCTCAAGAAGTGGGGAACACTCCGGATTCTTCACTCCGGCGAGACACAGTACCGTGCTCAAAAGCCGCACAACCTTGACTCGGTACAAATCGTCAATGTGCCGAGTGAGAGCGTCATTACACTCGGCTATAATAAAAATATGTATAAGACAATGGCTGAGAGAGAGAAACGCCTGGAGCGAATGCACACCATGCCCAATATGAAGATAAAAGAGGAAGACGAAAAGACAAAGAACAAAAAAGACATCTTAAAATATAGACCACGGTTCAATTCCGATAGTAACATCGAGCTGCCAGTTTCTAACCCAATTACGGCAGGGGTCGTAAAGCCGGAAATAAAAACGTCACCGAGAGCTGCCCGGCATAAAATTTTACGTCATAACTGGTCGTCATTGGATACGTGTAAAGAAGAATCGGTGTCCAATGAGAAAAAGGAAGAGGCTAGTGGTCGTGATAGAGGAATGCATTCCGAAAGTGAAACGGACGATTTAAAACCAGAACGCGGTGATTCGCTATTAACTGAAACCACCATCGTGTGATATTATTGATTATGTGATAACTTATTACTCCCCCCCCCCCGAAGGAGGGAGGGGGGGGTGAGGATTGTAGAGGTGTCGGGGGGGGGGGGGCGGGGGGATCAAATACCAACTATAGTTATAATGCGTGGTCATGACTTTTTAAAACGACTTCTATATATATATTAAAAAAAAAAAAAAAACCTTTTGTGGGCAAATTAGAACAGTGCGAAAATTAACCCATTTTTAAATGAAACTGACACTTTGTTTTTGGACACGCATGATAACACATGATGCCAAGTGCCCCTTCCCCTCCCCCCTTCTCTCGTCTACCCCCCTCCCCCCCTCCCCGCTGGGGGTTATTTTCAGGGATGGGTAAGGAGTGGGGATGAGGATAACAGGGGTGGGGGAGATGAGGGTATTGACTGAAGGGCGCCATCTCGACTGGAAGGACTAGACTGATGAAATAAATACCACGAAAAAGCCATGATTGGGGGGGGGGGGGAGGGCAGCTGGTCGAGGGAGGGGGACGGAGGGAGTCGTTGGCGAGGTAACCGGCCGGAGGTATGTTATGTAATCACCTAAGATTAAACAAGTTAGAAATACTCAAATAAATATAAGCGAATATCCCAACCCTCTCCATCCCAATGTCCGAAAACATCCGCCCTATAATCCCGCTCCCCTCTACACCCCCTCCCCCCCCCCCACACACACACTAGCAGCGTTCTGGATCCGAGTTTGTTTTGTGACTGTAATGTAACAAAAATATATACTATAAAATGAAATAAAATTTAATGTTTTTTTTTTTTAAAAACAATGTTTCAAAGTGGAACGTGACAAGTTGATGGGAGCAGTGACACATTGTTCAGTTCTAAATTGCTGTGAAATGACATGCTGTTCCGTGATGTGATTGCTGCTGTGTGACTGTTGACACGATGTCGGTGGATATATTGCTGCCGCAAGTTGCTTCTCATTTCCATACCAACTTCGCGTAATTTGATTTCAAGACGTATTTAGTTGGGGTTTTCACACAGTGATGGAGGATGCTGGTGGGGGGGGGGGGGGAGGGTACTCCCACACGTAGTTTTGTTGTGGTTGGGCGGTGAACCCCTTACCCCTGAATGAAGTACTGAATGAAAATTACTCCCACCCACCCTCTCCCCACACTTTTACGAAACTGGTACTGCAGGCGGATCCATATGGCCTCAAAATTACCCTCCCGCACCTTTTACGGTAACCAGAATAAATAAGCACAAAAAAAAAAAAAAAAAAAAAAAAAATGGAAACGAAAAAAAAGGTTTTATTTATTTAGCCCAGCTTACGTTACACGTAAGCTGGGGTATTCCTATCGGTTTGCGGTGGCGTCCGTTAGTTAGTTAGTTAGTTAGTTGTTTATTTAGTAAACTTTGCTTCAAAATGCATCCACTCCTACAATATTGATTCGATGTCATTTATTTTTGGTGTGAGGCTTCCCTAAGGAGTCTTACATATGGCTTGTGCTTTTCTAGTCGATCGGGTGATTTTTGAATTTTTAAAGAAAAAATTTTAAAATGTATCTCCTCCTACATATTTGACCCGATGTCATTTATTTTTGGTACGAGGCACCCCTAAAGGGTCGCGCATACGCCTTGTGCTTTTATAGTCGATCGGACAATTTTTGTATTTTTGGGGAATTTTTTAAGCAAAAATTTCGAAAATAGTTCAAAATGCATCTACTCCTACAATTTTGATTCGATGTCATTTATTTTTGGTATGAGGCATCCCCAAGGGGTCGTGCATACGGCCTGTGCTTTTTAGTCGATCGGACAATTTTTGTATTTTTAGGGAGTTTTTGAAGAAAAAAACTTCAAAATGCATTTTACCTTGCAATTTTGAACCGATTTCTTTCTTTTTTTTTTGGTATGAAGCATCCCTAGGTGGGTTGGCATGCGGCTTGTGCTATTTGACTCGACTTGGGAATTTTTGATTTCGGGGGAAATTTTTGATGAAGATACCTCAAAATGAATCTTCTCTTACAGTTTTGATCAGACATGAGTTATTTGGGGGCTGAGGCATGCTTAGGGTGTCGTGAATACGGCGTGTGCTTTTCGAGTCGATCATGGAATTTTGGGGGAATTTTTTAAGAAAAAAATTCAAAATGCATTTCCTCGTACAGTTTGTATCAGATTTCATTTGTTTTTGATATGAGTCGTCTCCAGGGGGTCATGCGTACGGCTTGTGTTTTTTGAGTGAATTGGAAAACTTATGAATTTTTTTTTTCGAAGTTTTTGAGAAAAAAAATTAAATGAATCTCCTCCAACAGCGCATAAACGCATGTTAAATGAACATTCGCAGTAGTCCAAATTAAGCACTGCGCATCGATCCAAGTTAAATAAACATGCGCACTGGTCCGAAAAAAGAACTACGCATCGACGCAAGTTGAAGAGACATGCGCAGTGGTCCGAAATGCGAATCGCATATCGAGGCAAGTTAAATAACAATGTGCACTGGTCCGAAATGCGAACCGCGCATCAACGCAAATTAAATAAATATGCGCACTGGTCCGAAAAAAGAACAGCGCATCAACGTAACCCAAAGAAACATGCGCACTGGTCTGAAATGAGAACCACGCATCAACACAAGTTAAATAAACATGGGCAATGGCCCGAAATGCGAACCGCGCATCGACGGGAGTTAAATAAACATGCTATCTGGTCCAAAATAACCACCACACATCAACGCAAGTTAAACAAACATGCGCACTTGTCGCAAGTTGAATAGACATGTGCAGTAGTCTGAAATAAGAACCGCCCATCAACCCAAGTTAATAATTTGCACCGGTCCATAATAAGTACTAAACACCAACACAAGTTAAATAAATATGCGCACTGGTCCAAAATGCGAACCACGCATCAAAACAAGTTAAATAAACATGCGCACTGGTGGAAAATGCGAACCGCTCATCAACGAAAGCTAACTAAACAAACACACTGGTCAGAAATGGGAACCGAGCTTTAACGCAAGTTAAAAAAAACATGCGCACTGGTTCGAAATGCGAACTGCGCATTAACGCAACTTGAATAACATGCGCACTATTCAAAATAAGAACTGCGCATCAACGCAACTTGAATAAACATGCGCACTGGTCCAGAATAAGAACCGCAAATCAACTCGAGTTAAAGAAATATGTGAATTGGCCTGAAATAAGAACCGCACATCGACGCACGTTAAGTAAACATGCGCAGTGGTTCGAAGTGCGAACCACGCGCTAAAAGCAAGTTAAATAAACATGCGCAATGGTCCGAAATTCGAACTGCTCATCAACGCAAGTTGAATAAACATGCGCACTGGTCCAAAATGCAAACCGCGCATCAACGCAAGTTAAATAAACACATGCACGCGTCCAAAATAAGCACCATGCATCAATGTAAGTTAAATAAACATGCAAACTGGTCCGAAATGCGAACCGCGCATCAAGGCAACCTAGGGAAACTTGTGCACTTGTCCAAAATAAGTACCGCTCATCATCGCAAGTTAAATAAACATGCGCATTGGTCTGGAATAAGAACCGCACATCGACGCAAGTTAAATAAACATGCGCACTGATCCGAAATAAGAACCGCACATCAATACAAGGTCAATAAACATGCGCACTGATCCGAAATAAGAACCGCACATCAACACAAGGTAAATAAACATGCGCATTGATCCGAAATAAGAACCGCACATCAACACAAGGTAAATAAACATGCGCATTGATCCGAAATAAGAACCGCACATCAACACAAGGTAAAAAAACATGGGCGCTGGTCTGAAATGCGAACCGCACATCAACGCAAATTAAATAAACATGCGAACTTGTCTGAATAAGAACCGCGCATCGATGCAAGTTACATAAATATGCGCACTGGTCCGAAATTTTGTTTGAAGGTATCTCTATCAGACTATCCAGTCTACAAGAGATACAAAAAATCTGTTTTTCTGGGATAGAAATCTTTGTATGCATTTATTAGTCTATGTTCTGGTCCGGTGTTAAATTAATTATTGAGCTAGCTCTTTGCCGTCTATCTTTTGAAGCCCAATTTTTCAGGGAGATTGCCTTGCTCATGCACACTGGAATTGGTCATAGTGCATTTCGTAAGCTGGGACTTTGTCCTTGGACAAACTTGTTTATTTATTTTTAATTTTGGCAGGGACATTTTTATGGGCATTTTGTGGTTTTAAGCGCTGAAAAAGGGTATTTGTCTGATTTGGTGAGAATTCTTTCAGAACAAGCACCGAAATAGTCTTAATTAAGAAGTAATTCATATTATTTTTATTTTAATAAAATAACAAATAACTACATATTTTCAGTTCCTTTATTTTACGACATCGGTAATTTCCGGATATACATGACGGAGATATTCCATCATGTACCCGTAAATAAGTGCTGTTCCGATTCACACAGGGATCGAACTTCACAAGTAAGATCACACAGGAATCAAAACCCACCCTGGACACAGTCCACAAAGGAAGGTTGGTGCCGGGAGTTCTGGGAGTATTTTAGGAGGACTCACATACCGCCATTCACCACCGAGTGCAAACAGTTTCCGGAAATTGCCGATATTGGTTCATTCTGTCCTTCAGTTCAAACATTTTCCGGAAATTACCGAGATCAGTTCGTATCTGTCCGTAAGTCATTGTATCGTGTTTCTATAAGAACATAAAACACTTAATTGGACACATTTCATCCTACTAGCAGTGGCGGTGGGTGGGGGCGGTGGGGGGGGGGACGGTGGGGGAGGGGCATGTTGTGAGGTAAACAATTGCCTCTGATGATATTTAGGAACTTATATATGAGCTGTTACAAACGGGCTTTTTCAACTGCATCCATTTTAGTCACTTAATTGAGAAATTCAACTCAGAAAAATCATGAGCTTTTCACTAATATGGTGAAGGAAACTCCCCCCCCCCCCCCCGAAAAAAAAATAAATAAATAAAATAAAATAAAATAACAGAACGGAACGATGCTGTTAAAAATGAAATGTGTAAAAAATAAAAAAAAATAAATAAATGACAATTTGATGCTTCCTCAATCTTGTTTATTTGAATAAATTTGAAATCTGAATTTTATAAAATTATCGAGCTTTTACAACTGATAAAATTTGTGATCAATTCATTTCTGTTTTATTCCATTAAATGTTCGATGCAGATCTTAACCATGGATTCTATTTTTAGCTAATTTAAGATACCTCAAAATAACCCTAGACATTTCTTATTCACTTAAATACATTTCTTATTCGTCCAAGGATATCTCGAACTTTTTGAATAAAAATAATAAACAGCTGAAATAATAAATAAATAAATAAATAAATAAATAAAAGGTCGACATATCGCCCTATGTTCAGGGCTTTAAGTTCTTTTATTTATTTGTATAATTGCACATTATTTCTAGTGGGTGATAATTTACTCTTCTTGTTAATGTTGTTTTGTATTCAAAAATCATCACTAATTATAGCGATTTGAAGTGTAAATGGGATGCCAGTCTTTTTCAGCCAAAATTCTATGTTTTCGTTTCAGTCTTGATGAATAGAAGTTTTGAATTTTGGGTAAGGATTACTCTCAGTGATCGAAAATCAATATTGAGTTCATTTTTGGTGACAATCCACAAGACATTATCATATTAAATATAGCTTAAAAATTAATAAAATGTGGAATGTGATCTGATCTACTTATTTGGGGCCTGCTTTCTATTTCTGTACAATTTTTGACAATTTCCAAAACACTTTTTGGATAAAAAATCATTAAACTTGATTATTAAGATTATTATTACTGAATCGGTTCAAATTTCAATGACAGTCATTTTCTACTGCAATGCAAGGTCTGGAGGTTCATAATATGTTGACCTCTGTCGGACCAATTAACAGAGAAGAGGCGAGGGTGGTTTGCGGGGGGGGGGGGGGGGGGTGGGTGGCCGGCGGCGGGGCGGGGGGGGGAGTAGTGGGCCTGTGTATGCGCTAATGCTATCGTCAATGACTAAGGCCACAGATTGTATGTGAATAAGCGCTGTTATGAAACAGCTGACCTCGTCGGAGATCTGCCTGTTATCTTATAAACACAGAGGGGATGGATATTTTAAAAGTAGTTCCACTCATTTATGAGTACTATTTCCAGTGGCCGTATTCACAACAGCTAACTGTACAGTTAATAAAATCAGTTAACTTCTCATGTAGCAAACAGAACTTTTGAAATTTAATGCATTTTATTTCTATATCACTATTTCTATATTTATTTCTATATCAAAACAAATTTTTGTGAAACTTATTTACGTAATGTAACTAAATCGGCTGATTGTCCTTGTGCCGTGTGAAGTTAACTGCACAGTTAACTTGTCTGAATACTATAGCATTGGGTCTGCCCAGATAAAAGTTGTTATACACAACAGACCGAACCGCTTTTTTTTTTTTTTTTTTGAATGTTCAAACTTGTGCTCGCACACCGAGAGGACACAGTTGTTTTTTTTTTTTTTTTTGTTGTTGCTGGTTGTTAACCGTGGAAAGCTGAACTACAATCGTTATTCCAGTTTGGTCGCAATGTCCCTGGACATATTTGTACCTGTTACTGGTGAAAGTTATATTAACCTTTCACATACAGACGGAGAGGATAAACAAAGTGAGAGCTGTCCTATAATGGCATCGTTCTAACACAGTGATTTTTTTTTTTTTTTGGGGGGGGGGGGTGTTTTTTTTATACGGTCCCTAACCTACATACAATAGACGGAGTGTAATCCCAGTAATGGCTCTGCCTAGGTATTAATTACTACTCGCCGCATGAGTTTATCGTTACTATGGCATTTCCAGCTGGTGAGAGAAAAAAAGCAGAGCTTTGGCTTGTTGCCTACATTTTGGCATACGCCATACACATCCATCATCTCTTACGATGGAATGAACACTGACATTTATCCAGTCCTCCCCCCCCCCCTTTCCCACCCTCCCCTCCCCTCTCCGAATAACAGGGTCCAGGTTACCACTGAACCGTGCACTTTGATTGTCAGGGGCAAATTCTGAGCAAAACTATCTGACGAGAAATTTCAAGGATTAATTCATGTATTTCTTTGATTGGATAAATTATATTGGATTTTATAAATAAACTAAATAATACTTCAAAGAATTATAACAAATTCCTGTTTCTTTTTGAGATTTAAAAGAGCGAAATTGATAAAGGGAAAATAAAGGTATAGTATTGTGGTTTCACATGAAAAAAAAACAACAAAAAAAACAAACAAACAAACAAACAAACAAAAAAGCGTTCCAACGCGTATAGTTTTTAGCTTTTTATATTGCTATGTAATAACGAGGTCGCCTGGGCCATTTCAGGGCTAATTCCGTTTGTTCCCTTTTCTCTTTTAGCTGTATTTATATATTTATTTTTTTGACAGTGATTTTCCGCAGTGAGGTTTAGTGAAAATAGTCAATTGGTGTTCGGGGATGGGGATGAGGGTGGTGGGGGGAGGGGGGAAAGAGGGGAGGGGAGGAGCAGTTAGTTGGTAGATGGGAAACAAGTCGTACATTTCTTCATAAGTGGAAAAATCACGGATTTTTAAGCCGAAAAGCAGAACATTTACAAGGTTTTTTTACTAGCTCAAAAGTGAATGAATTCCAAAATTCCAAACTAAAAAATAAAGACTTTTTGTTTTGCCATTGAAATTGAAAAAAAAAAACGTAATTTGATAACTTAAAGGAAATCAGGTGGAGTGGGAAGAGTGCAAATTAACAAAAGTCGCAGATATCTCATATGTTTGTTTGTCGTAAATCGGAAACAGCGTATGTTTGTTTGACGTAAAGCTAAAATATTGTATGTTTTTTTTTACATAAATGGAAACATCGTATGTTTGTTTGACGCAACGCGAAGGTATCGCATGTTTGTTTGACGTAAAGCGAAAATATTGCATGTTTATTTAACGTAAAGCGAAAATATCGCATGTTCGTTTGACGTAAATAGAAACATCGTATGTTTGTTTGATGCAAAGGGAAGCTTTGGCATATTTGTTTGACATAAAGTGAAGATATCGCATGTTAGTTTGACTTAGAGCAGAAATATTGCATGCTTGTGTGACGTAAAGCGAAAATAGCGATTGCTTGTTTGACGTAAAGTGAACACATCGCTTGTTTGTTTGACATAAAGCGGAAATATCGCATGTTTGTTTGACGTAAAGCTAAAATATCGCGTGGTTCTTACTGAAAAAAAAAGTCGCCGCGTTCGAATCGAAAACACTGCCAAATTAAAAAAAAAAATGAAAAGATTACCGAATTAAAAAAATAAGGAAAATATGGCACCGAATTTAAAAAAAAAAGATGGCTAGCCCTAACACTCCTGGTGCCTATTTATGGAAGAAAATAATAACCTGTGATGTCTGGTGTAATTGCAGCATTTTATATCCCGAAAAGGTCTATTATATTTCCGAGACTGGTGTCAGTTACACTCATTCAATTGCTACAATCAACCAATTATAACGTTTGAACTGATGCAGTAAATCAACTAGTTTTTTTTTTCAACATTTTTTTGTTCACGTTGTGCAATCACAGTTACGAAACAGCGACATAACCTACAAAAGTTGTAAAAATTGTGTCATTTTATCTTTGAAGGCCCTAGGCTTAACAACAACATATGAAATAAATATGGAATATTAAACCTCAAAAATTCAAGAGCAGGAAAGTTTCAAAGAACAAATAAATAAATAAATAAATAAATAAATATTTATTATTAAAACAAAATAAATAAATAAAAAAAAATTAAAATTAAAATAATAAAAAATAAAAAACAACAACTGGTAAGCAAGGTTTTCAGAAAACGGACAGAGAAGGAAAGACCTTCAGGATGAATACGTTACTTCTTGCCCTGACAACGGTTGCCTGTGTGGCTAGCAAAAACGTCGAGCTTTTGGAGCGTCCCAATGACGATATAGACGATGCTGTTCCATCCTGCGCACCGTATGGCTACTGTGAGTACAGCGTATCGTGTAAATAAATAAATAAATAAATCAATCAATAGAAAAGCAAAGCGTATATAGATCACCATCTATGTAAAGTGTATAAACCCTTTCTTTTAATTGTCACTCTCGTTTCTGTGTGAGCTTTTTAAAAAGAAAAAAAAAAAACGTCTTTGGAAAAAAATCAGCTGTGATCAGCGTGTCTCTGTGTTTATTAACAAATCGGTTCCTGGATAGGTGTAAAAAAGATGAACAGGAATTGGGGGATGCCCGGATGAGTGGTCAGGCTATGAAAAGGTTTTCTAGAAAAGGGATTAAACCTCAATTACACGTGACTAAATTACATCAACCTCCAAACGTGGAAGAGAAGATTATGTCAAAAGGAAAAGGTTTTTTTTGTTGTTGTTATATTTTTGTGGTAAACTGTCACGGCAGCTATATGCTTGTTTTTGTCGTACTGGTGACGTAGGTGAGGGCACTGTGTTCCCAAGTATCGTGCGTGTGGATGACCGTGACATCATTTGTGACGTAGAACAAAATCCCAAGGCGGAGTGCTGCCTCCCGCACGCCAAGCACATGGTGTGCTATTCTATGGTGTGAGTATATATATATATATAGAGAGAGAGTGTGTGTGTGTTAGAGAGACAGAGAGAGAGAAAGAGACACAGAGAAAGAGAGAGAGAGAGAGAGAAAGAGAGAGAGAAAGAGAGAGAGAGAGAGAGAAAGAGAGAGAGAGACACAGAGAAAGAGAAAGAGAGAGAGAGAGAGAGAGAGAGAGAGACAGAGAAAGAGAGAGAGAGAGAGACAGAGAGAGGGAGGGAGCTATCGTGTGAGTATGTGCGTTTCTCTCGAGTGATAAAAGTGAGTTATAATGTGTGCTGTACCGAATATAACAACAACAACAACCACAATTACAACAACAACAACAACAACAACAATAATAATAATAATAATAATAATAATAATAATAATAATAATAATAATAATAATAATAATAATAATAATAATAATAATAATAATAATTAAACATTGTACAGGCTGACTATGTTCTTACCAGAGTGATGTTTGTTTTCAGGATGAACGGGCAATACTTTAACATCGATTCTTCACACAGCGCAACCACAGACTTCAGTGAGCTGTGTAAGGCCATGCTGCTAGCTGTGGGCAAAGTCCCCGGACGACATTCTACGGTAGGTGGTACCCAAGAGGATACATTATGTGTGAGAACTCAACAGAAAGATTCTGTCTGACTCAGAAAGGGGTGGGGGAGGAGGGGAGAGGGGAATTACCTGTTAGGTACGTGTGATGGGGGAGGGAGGGGGAATAATTTGTTAGGTGTGATGGGTGGGGGGGGGGGGGGATTACCTGTTAGGTGTGATGGGGGTGGGGGGTATGGTTCCTGCCCTTGAACCACAATCAACATTTTCATGCATGGTTTTCGAATTAAACCTAAATAAATAAAAACAGACATCCTTTTTCTTCGTTCTGTTTTTTTTTTTTTTTTTTTTTTTTGTTTTTTGTTTTTTTTTTCTTAGTTGTTTTTTAATTCAATCACCGCCCGCTACCCTCCCCTTCTCTTTTGCAACGGAGAGAATATCAAAACAGAATGCCCCACAAAGAAAAGGGTGGGGGTTGAACTCTAGGGCCTTTGCACAGGGAAAAGCTCAAAAGAGCGGATTTAGGAAGCAAAAGAGAGGCAGAAAAAAAGGACGCAAATGAGCGGATCGTTTTATGTATCAAAAGAGCAGATAGTCCCAGGTTTTCATACAACGGCTAAAAAGACAACAGTGGTAACTTTAATGAATAAACTAATAGTTGAAACAAAATATTTCAATGTCTCCAGCCCACTATGAGTAATTTTCACTGAAATTTTTTTGACAAGCGTGGTAATATTTTTCGTGACAAGTGCCCCCCCCCCCACCCCTCTTCCCTTCTAGAGGTTGGGGGGGGGGGAAGCTTGATGGGTTTATCATTTTAACGTAATCTACATTTGCAAGAGCTTAATATATGTTTAGGGCACAAACAGACACATACAGGCTTTCGTTACAGTTTATGAACAAATTATTTGAAATGACTTTATTTATTTATTTATTTATTTATTTATTTATTTATTTATTTATTTTTTAATTGTAGGTTATAGTTGCCAAAGGTGGAGGTACGGTGAATTATCGCAACGAGAAATTGCAGTACCTCGACCAAAGTGAGAGCGGCGTGAAACACATACACCACCTTGCCTGTGCTTACGCGGACTGAGACGAGTACCTTGAGAGACCATACACAATGTACTGATCTAAGGCGCAAACGATGTACTGAGTATCACTGACACGAAGTACTCTTCCATTACAGTGTCTGTGCGCTGTGGCTGCAGTTATTAGATTTTTGTGTTCCGAATAAAATGTTACAAAACTTTCTATCGTTTCGACTGCAAGTTAAACTTGTATATAATGAAATAAATAATAGAAAAAAATGTCTGAAAACTAGGTTTGTCTGGAGATTTATCGGGAATGAAGATTTGAACAATTTCAATACTTTATAAAAATATAAAAAATCATACTTTTAGTAAAAAATTAAATGGTTCTTTAATGCAAATGAATTTGGCATTGTATATTTAACATTTTTAATTAGTTTTTGTCTGGTTCCCAAATTAAATTATCTCCCGGATTTTAGCAACTCTGTGATGACTCACATGTCACGAAGTCCCCATAGAATTAGATGCATTTTATTCTGAATACCAAAATCGATATGAAGAATTTGTCTGCGTTTTGTTACTTTATTTGCTGCAATTACTTTTTAATTGTATATTTTTCGTTTCTTGTACATTTCTACGGTTCATGTTGTTAATTTTTTTAATAAATTAATCATCCACCCTTAATAAATCAGGGCGGAGGGAGGGGGTGTCTGAGGGTTGGGGGGGGGGAGGGTTGACTCAGCATCACCAAAAAGGGTAACTAAATAAATAAAAACAAAAAGGAGTCTTTATTTTGAGGCTGATTTCTTGCAGGTACTTTCGACTGGTCGGACGAGTTCTAAAGTTTTCGACATTTTTTTTAATTGTCGGCTGGAAAATGTATGTTTCGATTATGAGCAAAAACTATTTCTTTTCTACCCAAAGTTAATGACGTTACTTAATGATGAGGTACTAATTAAGTATTACAATGATGTGAGTGACAGATTTATTATATGGCTAGAGGTCCGCATACAAAGAAATGATAGAAAAAAAGGAGCATGTAGTTTTCATAAGCTAAATTGAATGGCGTCCCCCCCTTCTATAAGCATATTCATAATGCGATCAGATGTAAAAAAAAAAAAAAAAAAAAAAAAAAAAAAAAAAAAAAAAAAAAAAAAAAAAAAAAAAAAACACACGTGTTTTCGGACTTGAAAGTGAAGAGAAAGTGGGTCACAATCAACTGCAAATAACCGTCCTCAAAATCGATAAATGAGCTATTACTGTGACAATATTTACAGCACAGCCTGAAAACGAAACGTCATCTAATTACAAATGTCATATAACTACGCCATTTGTGTATTTGTTGCGTTGTTATTTCGCGATTTGAGTTGAAATAAGTTACTTCCGTTGAACTGACACCAAAATAAGAAGGAATGTTCGAAAGGGAGAAAATACTTGTTTATGAGGAGGGCTTGTGAGGCTACTTCTTAAACCACGTGAGTTTAAGGCACATAAATTAAAGTGTATTATCACAGATGACAGAAAGGAAGGCATTTTTGAAGGTAACTATTTATTTTAATTAAGGGTAAATTGTTGGAAAATTTAAACACCTCCTTCGGGTGATTTTGTGTGCAGTGATTTCAGATTAATAAGGATATAAGTGATATAATGCCGCGACTAGGGGGTTGGTATATTACGTCAGAAATAATGATTACACTTAGCAAATACATACTTCATATTTATTTTCTTAGCTGCAAAAACCGAGTCAAATATCAATGCTCGCTGACCGCAGTACCGATTACGCGCCACCCCATCTGAGCATAGTGAGTGCAAAAATAGTGCGTGGTAAAAGTTTGAAGAACGACATAAAAATAGCAAAAATAGGCATATAATAAAAGTAATACATCATTCTGAGTGCGTACGACATTGTCTTTTTTGCCTTCAGCCTAGGAGCGGGTACGGGCCTCCCGCTTCCGGGCCCTACGGCTTCAGGCAAAAAACAATATCGTACACTCAGAATGAAGTACCCAGTTAGCACCTCACATATAGCCCACGTCGGCTATACGTGGGACGTCCCGTGTTCCCACGTCGGCAATATGTGTGCTTTTCGTGGGTTTTCCCATATACTTACGTGGGCGCTTGGCCATTTTGAAACACGTTCCGACGTATACCCCACGTGGGCTGTCCGACGTTGGCTATGCATAGGCTGTCCCACGTTGGCAATACCAGGAACAGCCTATGTATATGTATAGCCAACGTAGGTTTTAGGTGGGATGTCCCACGAAATTACGTGGGCGTTTGGCGATTTTGAAACACGTTCCGACGTATAGCCCACGTGGGCTGTCCCACGTTGGCTATGCTTGGGACAGCCAATGTTCCAAAATAAATTTGTAACAATTCGTAACATCCCATTTAACATGTCGCCTGACTATTACTTTAACTATTGACCATTAATCTTTCAAACTACACTACAACCCACCATTCTGATTTTGTTTACCAACTGAGGAATCGTACTTACCTGGGATTGAACCGGGAACCTCTTGCATCCTACGCATCGACCTTACCTCTACGCCACGGGGGATCCATGCAATAATCAAGGCTATTCTGCAACCAAAAGCTTCGCGTCCTCAGCAGTTTATTTTTTTAGTGTCCATTTTGTTAACTGTTTGCTGTTTACTTTTATAATTATTTGTTTAACAAAAATCGTTGTGTTCTGCTTTTATACTGGGTATTTGCTTACGTGGAATATCATTTAGATATCCTAATATAATAAAAATATTCAAAAAAAATGAATGATGTCTAAATTCAACATTAGATTTTGCAGTTATATATAAAAATCATAAATAGTATCTGAAATTTGTCAAAAAATGGTATTTAGTTTATATGGTTTTCCATGACGGTCCAAAACACAACATCCAATAATATGGATTTTCATAATGCTCCAATGCAAAACGTTGGATATACGTGGGAGTAAGAGGAGTCATCCCACACAAAGCCCACTTGAAGCCGATGTTGGACAGCCGACGTGGGCTACGTGGGCTACACATGGGCTGTAGCTGTGGGAGTAAGAGGGGGCGTCCGACAGTGGGACATACCACATAATGCCCACTTGGAGCCGACGTATGATAGCCGACGTGGGCTATACGTGGGCTGTCCCATGTCGGCTATGCGTAGGCATTAGGTGGGACAAAGTGTAACGGTGACATCCCACATATAGCCCACATGTATCCAATGTAGGACGTCCCATGTCCCACATCCCACCTAAAGCCAACATAATGCCAACGTCGGCTATGCGTTGAAGAAAATGTTGTGCTAGCTGGGGTATTACTATTGTATCTATAGAAACAGTGTAGTCGGATTTCATCTTGTCGATTTTTACCTGCTTGTTGTATGTTTAGTAAAATGAAAACTGAATGACGTATTTTGCCTGAGCAATGCGTGATTAGTACCCAGTAAACATTGAGACGTTCGAACAACGTTAGATAGATGTTGCACCTGAAGCCCGATGATCGTCCGGTATTTGCTGTTTATGGAGGTTGAAACAACGTCTATCTTCAGATGTTGAGTTGACGTTGATTTACGATCCCTCATCAATGTTAAGTGAAGGGTGGAAATGGATGTAGACAAAACGCTATACAGACATGGGGACATATGGGGGCACTATTAATCTAGAATCGCCGTCAAGATAGCAACAACTATGACGTAGTCACCCCTCCGTAACAGTAACCCCAACCGGTAAGTCATCCAGTAACGCAGAATATTATCAAGTTGAATTTTATTAATATTTTTTTCAAAAGTAGGTGAAAAATTTTAAATTGCTTTTCTTTAAAGTTTTGGTATATTTTTGAAGTAACCTGATAACCTTTTCCAGTTGTCAGTCCGACATCTTTAGAACGTCTTTTTTATGATGACTATGCAAGGTTAATTTTCCGATGTGCATTCAACGTTGCGCCAAAGGCTTTGATAAGAGGTCTAAGCAACGTCGCTTTTCCAACAGCCAAATTGCAGAGGTAATGCTATGATTTGAACCGGTCGAAGTCGCAACGTCAAATCGACGTTAGAATGTTTACTGGGAGACAGTAAAAATCCCCCTTCCCTCACATGGTAATATATTTAGCTGTAACTGCGCGTAATTCACCGTTAACACGCACAATAAAGTTTTTCTGTTTGTAATTTTACGCTCTGTTGTTTGGGTGGTTAATTAAGAGTCAAAATAGAGGTTCTTCTCAGTGTATATAATTTTTCATTGGCCCATAATGGATCTTTCATTATCGATTATTGATATTTCTATGTTATATTTAACTTAATCTTTCTTTAAAATAAAACTGGCTGCATGTTAAATTTGTCATTTGCAGTTGCATAAATAAAAAAAACACATATAAAACCACTATTGATGACGTCATCCATTGTTCTTAGAATATATTAATATTTAATGTTCAATATATAAGTGTTTCAGATTAATACATTGACCTGAACAAAATATTGTCCAGATAACGTTGTCATCTAATTATCAAAAATGTAATATCCGGGGGCTAGTGATGCCTATTTCAAGTCAGTAAACAATGACCCTAGTGTCAAGTAAGATTTCCCCCCAACAAGTTCTTTCGCAAATGTTTTCACCAATATTTTTGAATCACGAAAAAAGTATTAGCCAAGTGAATATCAATGATCTTTTACTAAACTTTCAAGATAGTAAGCCCAGATATTCCTGGAATTAGTAAAGATTTTACTGAAATTTTTTAACATATTTTTGACGAATCACAATAACAACATAAAAATAGCCAAGCAAGGCCTAATGTCCACAACCCCCCATTCAAGTTTTGAAAAGGGAATTTGATAGAACTAGCGTTTGTGATTTTAGCATAAATGATTTTTACGCGTTATCTTTTACTAAAATGTCAAGACAGTGAGATCATTGCTCTTTCCTGCATTTTTTTATTTTTACAAATATTTAGCGCTACATCTTTACAAATCGCAAAAAGTAATAGCTTGGTAGATAGTCTTTATTCAAAATTTTAAGACTTAAAGCTATTTTCCTGGAGTGAGCTCAGATTTTACCAAGAAAAGATTTTTCTACCAATATTTAACCTGCATTTTTAGCGAAGTGCCAAAAAGTAACAGGTGGACACTTAAGCCCCTTACCTTCAATCAAAACGTTTCCAATGAAACCCTAGCAGGAGATACGTTTTACAGAAAATCGATTTCGGCCAATATTTCCACCAATATTTGACGAATTTCAAAAAAAAAAAAAAAAGAAAAAAGGCAAAAAAAAAAAAAAAAAAGAAAAAGAAAGGGAGAAAGAAAGTAAGACAAAAGTAGGTACTTATGTTCACTACCTTAAACCAATATATTCAATATATTCAGACTGAAAACCTGGGAGTAGAAGCCATTTTGATTTTCAACTTAAAAGCGTACATACGTACATATGTACGACTCCTATAACTACTGCTTCTGTAGAAGCTGGGACTGGTAAAGGTGCTATTGATGTGATGAAAAGATTTTGTTGCGATTTGCATAGATTTGCATACATGTATGAGGCTTCATTATTTATCAGATGGGCATCATGGTTACATTATCATTGATCTGTGGTACCATAACGCAGTCAACGACAAAATAAAAAAAATCATGAATAATTTTGCTTGACTTTCACCTGTACATATTATAACAGACAGAAGGACGTTGGAGTGGAGTGAGGCTGGCACTCTAATAAATGATCCTGGTCCATAACGATTTCTAGGAAGGCTGGGTTTATACCTCGAAATAAATATCCATGAACATCACAGTACGTCATGCTCTTGTAATGACACATTCAGGTGACGTGAAGGGATAATATGCTCCAATCAGTAAATCAAAGCTTACTTTGATCTCGCTTCTGTCAAAGCTTGTATGTTCAACAATACCGGGAGTTTCCGAAAAGAAGCCCTGGGCTTATAGGCGGAAACTCACCATTTCGAGCTTCTCATATTGAAACCAAATAGAAGCCCCGGGAGATTCTACTAGGAAACATTTTCCAAAATAGAAGGCCCGGAGCTTCTTTTATTCTTATGTCGGCCATTCGCTCAATAATAACAAGAAAAAAGAACATTGTTCACACCATGCTTTTACTGAGGCCCTCAAAGCTGCTGAAATGCAAATCGGTAAATCAATAACAAATAATAATAATAATAAATCACATACATGTCTCTAATAAAAAAAAAGCTCGTCATCCGACCCGAGCTCAACGTCCATGATTCCACCAAGCAAAAAGCTGGCTAAATCGCTAGTACATTCTACTCCAGAGTGCAGGCGGCACGAGTAGGGGGTTATATTGTGTTGACAAAAAGGGGAGGATTAGGGGTTGTCTGTGCACTCAAGGGGATTGACCGTAGCCGTAGCGCAAGTAAATGTTCAATAGCACTGAAGATGTTAAGGGGGTTTTAATTTGGAAACGAATTTTTACTGTGGCCACTTTCAAACCAAATAGAAGCCCCGAGGTCTTCTATTCGGAAACAGTTTCCAAAATAGAAGACCTAGGGCTTCTGTATTGGGGGGGGCTTCTTTTCGGAAACTTCCGGTAGCTGTTTCATGTTATGCTCTAGTTCTATAATTCTTCTTCATTAATACGCCTATAGATTATTATGTACTCTGGTAAACATTGCTCACTTCGAGTCACTGTAAACTCTCTGTAATCTCTTCCGTACTCACTTACAAGTTTCGAATAGGCAATTGTTGAATCGAACACTACGTTGTCTCCATCAGGCATTCTCGTAGACTCATCACTGTAGCTTTACATTCGTCCAAGTGCAACTCGGCACAGGAACATGACCAGATGAGATTTCCGTCGATTCCCACGCTTATCCGCGTATCCATCTGACCTCTGGCAACTTTCCGCAAAGTATAACCCTTTCCCGAATAATCCATCCGATGTAAAATCCATATCAAATCCATTATTATGATACTTATAATTTTATCGGTCTTTGTTTCATGAAACAAAAAAAAAACTTCTTTTCGGAATCATTGCCGCATGAATCCATGTGCCTTCTATTAGTCCTTTCACTATTGCAGTTTCTTTCCAGCTGGCAGAGCGTACTCCAGACATAAATGCAGCCCTTGTAAAATAGTCATCATGCTCATTAGATGGTCTAAGGCACCATTCAATAACCCTAACACTAACCCCCACCCGGCATTTCACCCTGAAATGTTACTTAGCAATAAAGTGAGTGCTTTTCTGATTCATGGACCTTTTGTTATTCGTCACCGGGCTGAACACAAGGCAGTTTTTATGTTCTGGGTTGAGATACTATTGAAGTGGTCAAGGACACTGAAAGCTTACGACCTGTAGATAGGTAATGAAGTAAAGCACTGTCACGAGGAGGGATCTGCAGAAATGTTTATTCCTCGTCATTCAATTAGCCTTGAAGTCTGCTTAAACTATGCATGTATTTGTAATTATTAATGGGCAGGCGATTAGAGAGCCTCCGCCGACACCCTCAGTATCAAATGAATGATTCTAAATGCGGATGGAATAGAGGGGGTTGGACTCCACCGTAACACTCAGTAACAAGTGGCAGACTCATACAATGCTAATCCAAATGAAAAACAAAATACAAATTTAACTTAGAACAGAAGGTTTACAATCGGGTAGATGACAAAACCCATGATATTCAGGACTTTCAAACATAATACATACATCGCAAAACTGATACACAAACAGTGAAAGCTTCAGGTCGAATGTCAGCGCAGTTTTTGAAAATGATTCCTGCTTGGCAGGGACATAAATGCTAAACTTTCTCTGTTCTCTGTCTTGTGTAAAGTAAACTATTACATATGGGATATGCATAAGGGATATTCTTAGCGGTTAAATAAGAAAAAAAAACGACTATAGATTATTCTGTGTTTTATATTATTTTGTACTGCCATCCCATATACTATGTACATCTATGTACTATATACTATATTATTTATACTATATATACTATATTTATGTACTGTATATCCACGTCTATCCGTGTATCTATCAGACTTCTGCGAGTTATACCCCCGTGCATGTGATACAGCTCATTTTTTTGGGTAAATGGTTTTTGAAGGAGGTTTGCAGTAAAAGTTATCTGTCATCGTCTCTCTAAATTCTCACTGTATTTAGTTGTGTTAGACTTGAGGATTACGAAAGCATAACTCGCCATCTATACTATAGCTTAAGTACAAACGCCATATTTACATCATGCCATTCAGCTCATATACAAAGTGATATTCTGGACCATTAAAATGACGCTTTATTTTGGTATGGTTTGATGTAGAGGACAAAATAAGATGGCACGAGAAATATTACTGTGCTGCCTCTGTATTTTGAAACAGCTCGCTGTACCCTTTTCTTTTGTAAAATATCTGTATTTAGAACATAACTGAGGTACATATGAGATGAGCTACATCTGACAATTGCAAAGATATCCTTGATCTAAGGAGGGATAATGACATTTCAAGGTATTCTAATACACTTTTAAAACTAACATTAAATGAAAGGAAATTACTATTCTTCTCGCCTCCTGCTTCAGATAAATTAGTGTTATCGCAGCCAATCAGTTTCAGACAAATGTCCGATAGAAGCTTATAAACTATTCATTTCTTTTTTATGGGGGGAGGAGAGGTGGGTGGGTGGGTGGGTGGCTGGGTGCCTGGGCTGGGAGTAAAGTATTCTCCTCACCTGATAACTGCGGTGGAATTGTTAATAATAAAATAAGCACTTGACAATCAAAGATAGCAGCCTACTAATGAATAATATTAAGTAGCTGTGTAGGAAAAAGCAGTGTCAAACTATTCAAGCATGGTGTAAATAGAAATCAAACTGACTGAGGGTCAGCAAAATACACGAGAAATAGAAAATAATTAAGTCTGTGGAGCATATTAATATCGTAAGCTACATGTTCAGTTTCGTCATCACAGAGAAATGTGAGTATTGTTGTAGCCCGATCAGATAAACATTGCAGAAAATTAGCATATATTTTATGCTTTTGTTCCTTATCAAAAAATAATTTCAAAATTCGCAGCAGGATTGCTTTGACTTCTTCATTTTCTTTTATTTTTGTGGAGCATATAATTTATTTTGACACTGAATGCCTAGTAAAAATATACAACGAAACATTTAACATCCTTGCATGAGACTTGTCATGAGATCTACGTACGCATACGCATTTTATTAAGACGTTTAGCGTATATATTATGACTTCTTTGTTTTGTGTTTTCTGCTTTCATTTTTCGCCATAGGAGCTTTTGTTACTCCTATATATATATATATTATATATATATATATATATATATATATATATATATATATATATATATATATATATATATATATATATATATATATATATGCCTCTGTGCTGCCTATATATATATATATATATATAAATATATATATATATATATATATATATATATATATATATATATATATATATATATATGTCTGTGTGTACTTATTCACGCCAAGAAGTTATGACAACTCTTTATATTTGAAGTAGAAATGTTTGACAAGTTCTACTCTGTGCACTTGAACTCTGACAAACCTGCCACAAAGCATCAAGTCGCAGGTTTCTTATCAGATATTTTGTGTATTTATGTTTATTTCTGACACGTGAAGCTGATACTGATTTCCTTCCGCCCACTTTTTTTACAGTGTGTAAATGTCTATGCAAGTGAAGCTGTGAGCTGTGTGCAAGCAAATGATTCAGGTGCATATGACCAATCAAAGCTTAGATGCTTTTCGGAGCTCTTTTCGTGTTACACATACGCCTTAGTGTTGAAACCGATGTCAGTGAAGAGTGCTCTCAGTATTGGAAGTATAAATAATGATAAGGTGGTAGTAAAGTCGTTCTTTGCTGATTATTTGCTGTTGGTTGTGGTTGGTTCATTTTGTTTGTTGTTTGTTATGTTTGTTATTATACCTGTGCTTACGCATACTGGGATGAGTATTTTGTGAGAACATGTGTCACTCGCTGATTTAAGGCATAAAGAACGAGGTACTGAATGATACTAGCACGAAACACTAAACCATTACAGTGTTTATTCATGGGCTGCAGTGAAAAAACCATTGTTGCGATTTTGTGCCCTAAAAATGATCTAGTAAGCAATAAAACAATAGAAGGGATATATGGATAGTATTTATACTGAAAACTTACTAAAATTGGCTTTTTAAAACAATTTTAGCTCCTAATGTAATTCAAAAATAGCCTTTTTTTTCAAAGTTTTTGTTGGTGTTTGGAGAGAGCGTGATCAACTACACGCTGCTTACTTCTTGTTTTTATAGCTTTTTTAAAGCGAGCCCTGAGTGGGAGTCCCGTGTTGAAAATCACTCCCGCCTCTTATCGATGCTGACTCCCAAAACGCAGAGTAGAGTGTCAAAATTATCGGAAAGCATTTTTCTCATGAAATCATATATTCATGTACCGCAGTAGCTAGGACTCACATCTCTGCAATCATGGAATGGAAAACAAAATAGATGGGCAAATTTGAGATGTGTTTAAAGGTTCTTGTCTTCGGCCGCCAATTTCAGTTCTTAAATAACAAACCTTTCAAAAACGCATCAAGAGTACACCCCTCTTTTGCCTGTATTAATCAAAACAATAAGACAATTTTTATCAGATTATCTGAAAGTATTCTTTTTCCTGAAATCACATATTCACCGTAGCTAGGATTCACATCTCTGCAATCATGGAATGAAAAACAAAATAGATGGAAAAATTTGAGAAGTGTTTAAAGGTGCTTTTCCTCGATTTTAGTTCTCAAATAACATACCTTTTTCAAAGCGCATCAAAAATGTATACCCCTCTTTTCCCTGTATTAAGCACATCAATACCACAATTTTTATGGAAGATAACGTATGACCACGTGTGGCGGGATACAGTTTGCGGTATATGGTATCAACCTATTGTTATGGCCACCGCATTCTCTGGGTATGAATTCACTCGACATTTTCTCGAGCCTAAAAGTCAGTGTGGTTTTTCATTTTTCAAGTTTGTGAGATCTTAATAAATTGAATTTCATTGAAAGTCTCATATAATGCATATGATAACAATGTTTTACTTTCTTTTGTTCTTCAGCATAAGTATTTAGTCTTCTGTTTTAATTTTAATTAATGACAATTATTTGGTTTTGCATTTAGTGTTTTAATAATTCAGTAATAGATATAAATGGCAAACGTTATAAAGAGACATCACAAGAACAAGCTTTTTAAAGCTACACGACAAAAATTTGTACACTTTTACATTTTTGCTCATCAAAATTTCGATTTTTTTCAAAAATGTTTTAGGTTAATATGACTTCAACATAGTATTGTCTCACAGCATTTTCGTATTATCGTCAAGATGCTCTTCTGATATCATTACCTGCTCATTAAAAATCCCAGTTACAATTTTCCCAGAGCTCAAAAGTACACTGGCACATGTGATCCTATCACCCCATGAATGCTTTTGGTTCAATGATGTGTTCAAATGTGGTTTTGCTGTTTTCATCTTTTTATGTTTTAAGCTCTAATATCGTTTTTCATTAGTACGCCTGTAAATGATTATATACTCCGGAAAACATTGCTCGTTTCGGGTAACTATGAACTCTCTGTAATCCCTACCGTGCTCTCCTAAAAGACGTGAATAGCCAATGGTCGAATCGAAATATGCATTGTCTCCATTAAGCATCTGTGCTGAGTCATCACCGTAAGTTTTCATTCTCCCAAGTGCCACTCTGCACAGGAACATGAGTAAATGGGACTTCCGACGATTTTTACTGTTGTCGGCGTATCCGTCTGACTTTTGACAACTTTCCGCAAAATATAAACCTTTCCCGAATAATCCACCCGATGCAAAATCCATATCAAATCCATTATCAATGATACTTATAAGTTTGTCAGTTTTTGTTCCATGAAAAAGTAGGACTTCTTTTTCGGAATTAATGCGCATCACTTTAGAAAATAGTTCCGGTTCGATGGTTCTGGTAAGTATGGGAGACTCAGCGATATCAGGAGTAGGTACCATATTCGACATGTCTTTAAGCTTATTAAAATATCTCTTCTTTGCGTTTCCTTTAGTGATCTTCATGACTTCTGTGACTTCAATCCCTTCATGGGCCAGACTCATACGTGGATTTGCCGCATGAATCCATGTGTGTTCTATTAGTCGTTTCACTATTGCAGTTTCTTTCCGGTTAGCAGAACGTACTCCAGACATGAATGCAGCCCTCGTAAAGTAATTATCATGCTCATTTGATGGTCTAAAGCAATATTCTAGAAAGATGCGACTGATGTGACAGGGTAAAAAGCACACCCCAAGTAGAATAAACAACACAAATCCACAAGCCGTCTTAATAATATAGTAAATACCAATGCAGCACTGAGAAAGCAAACCTTCACACTCATCGCTGTCGCTGCTACAATCGTCACAATCATTTGTAGACCTCATGCACGCTGAATTCCAATGGAATGCTCTTTCTCCACACACAGCGTAGTAATCTGTATAACATATCGGACACTTTCCTTTCCTACAGGTCCAGGCAATGGTTAGCAACAAAAGGACTGAAATTATCACAGCAATGGACGAGCCAGTCATAACTGGCCAACAGCTTTCACATTCAAAATTATTATAATAATATATATTCCACCAAATTCCTCCGCCAACAATACCAAAGCTGATGAGTATTAAAACTATTACGCCTGCCCATCGGGCTCTCATGGAGCTTTGATAACACGTACAATGACATTCACTCACCATTTTTTGTGAAACCTTTTCTAAATACATATATATCTACTGTGGAAATATGTCTACAGTTAGGTAGATAGATATGCGTGAAATGAGGTCATATATTAAACTGATACAGGAGTTTTTGTAACTGATACTTTACCGCAAATAAGTAGCTTACTGAATGAAAAGCCTTCATGAACGACGTAAGACAAAACTAAAAATAAGTTAAGAGATTGTTATAGCAGTCAAGGACACCCAGTGCTGATGGTCTGTAGATAAGTCATGTATTTCATGAACAAAAAGCAAAGGAGTAATTGCAACACTGCATAACCATTATTATTTAGAACTGTACATAACAGCCAGGGAAAATGCAGTAATCTGAGATTTTGAAAAGCCGTAGAACTTGAAAAATTATATATATATATATATATATATATATATATAGATCTGCAACCAGTCATAGGGGGACCATGCCTTATATATAGCACTTAGGGGGACCATTTGGAAAAAACAATATATGTTTTTTAGCTTGTTTTCAAGTGGTAACACACAAATTTAATTTTAAAACAAAATATATTATATTTACTATGTTATAGAATCATTCTTTTTTGCTTACTGTGTAGTTTCATAACTTTTAAACACGCTAAGAATTAAGGAGACCTACCTTTGGTCTCCTTAAATTTTTGGTCTCCCTAATACTGTGATTTTGGCAAAAATGGTCCCCGTATTGCTGGAATTACACTTATATATATATATACATATATATATATATATATATATATATATATATATATATATATATATATATATATATATATATATATATATATATATATATATATGCAAGCGGCTATAGGTCGACAAAATACAAAAAGGCATCAGAGGGTCAACATATCTATAACAGTCCAAATCGAATGATTCATTACATATTTGATATAAATTTAAAATGCTGATATGCATTTGTTCTTCGTATACTGTAATTAATTTATATTTAGTTCATTTTGCTTAGATTACTTTGTTGCGGTTTATTTAAACATTAAATACACAATGGTGACTTATCGAGACATATAAATGCTGGTTTGAAATTGATATAAAACAATGGGCCAATTTTTATGCCACTTTGATTAACTTTGATTTTGACTTCAGTTTACCTTCATCTCTAATCTTATTCTATGTATATGTACGTATATAACTGTGTGAGGGGCTATAGGTCAACCAAAGCGCAAAAAACATCAAAGTAGTAACCAGTCTGCAATCAATAAAATTGTTTTCTTTATTTTTGCGGTGGTTTGTATGGCAAACATCATAATACAGAATAGCGCCTTATTTTAGAAATGTATTATTTTTTATCTGGACTTCAATTAATAATTTCATTCTATGCAAAATAATTAGTCGAAACAAAATGTGTCGACTTATTGCAAAACATTTTAAAACGCCAAACAGCACAAGGAGTCATAAGAATGGCAATTCTTTTACTATCAATAAACTTGAATCATTTATTATAAAGCTGATAAAAGTTAAGATTTATCTATGTATCTTTTCTTTTTATATGATATTTAATTTATAATTCATTTTGGTTAGTTTACTTTTGCTGAGATTTATACTATAAAACATTAAAACACAGAATGGTGTCTTATTGAAAAAAATATATACAAGTGTTATATTGGCATAAAGCAAGGGGCACAACTTTGTGCTAGTAAAATCATTCAAATCAGGGATCAGAATGGTGGTAGAATATACTACAATAAATATTTTAACTATGATTTAGACCTAATGAGTTGACACAAAATGTGTCTACTTATTGCACAGTAGTATTAAAAGTGGTAATGAGTCAACAAAATGTCATCTTATTGATGCCTGCATTAATGATATTTATAGCTCTGTTTTAGTTATAAAACCAAAGCTTTAAGGATATTGATATGTATAATTCAATTTCAAATATTCATAATTTTATATTACATGCTTAATTCCAGATTAAGAATATTTTGATGTATGCAATATTCAAATATCATTTTAAATGTCTGAAATTAAGGCCGCTACCACAAGTTAATGGATAAATGGCAATGGAAATTCCATACAGGGGGTTTATAAATATAACTATTTTTACTGTATGTATCAATAAATAATTTCTCTGTTTAACATTTTTAAATGATAATAGCGAGGTTTGTATATAATTACGTTATTACTTTTCGCTTACTCAAAAACAATAGTGTAGCATGTAAAAATGCCTTGCAAAAATAATTTAATTATAGATACATGCAAATCATGCATATAAATAGCAAAGCATACTTTATAGTGATAGCCAGATATTGCCACATGAAACTTCGCCAGGTGAACAAGGCCATGCACATACTTGACGGTGTAACGAATAAAACATAAATGATGAATGCTTTCGTTTGACTTGGATTACTTTGTCATAGGCAGAAACAATATTGGTGGCTTGTTTCGCGTGTAATAATTTTCCTATCACAATTTCCAGAAGGACTGGCTTTATACCCTCTTCATTTAATATTTTTGACTTCATGGTAAAGTGTGTTCTTTGTAAGAATGGTAGAAATACATTCTTGGCTCACGAAGTGTGTCAAAAAACTTTTTCCTACTCTCGTACATTATAATTTTAGTTGTAAAAAAAAATTTTCTTTTTTTGTGTCACCTTAAATTGATCTCTAACTCAATATCAACAATATAAAGTATGTAAGGTATTGAAATTTACATAAAACGGCATTTTAGTAATTTTGTCTTTAGTTTATCTAGATATTAGCTATTTTCTTTACAGAATTCCTAGAAATAAATTGAAATTAAAATATCAGAGAAATGTTAAAAATTTGGTAATATTTGGTAGCATTGCACATTGACATCTTGAATTAATGAAATACAATATTCTTGTTCATATTTGCTTGTAGTCAAAGAATATATATATCGATTTTGTCACAACATGAATAATACAATTACAAAAATAATCAGAAATAAAGTGAAGTTTTTCTGAGGCAAGAAACTGCATTTTACTGGGTCACGAAAATATTTATTTTTGTCCTCTGTTTACTTTATAAAACCTGGCGGCTGCCGTGTCTCATAGAAATATGGGAAAGCTAAGTTGCATGCATCAGAGATCTAAAAAGCTTTAACAAATTCTGAGTTATTTCTTAAACTTATTTTTATTCTGTAAGGTCCAGACCATTCTGCACCACCGAAAACTTTTTTGTATATTTAAAAGGATAGCAGAAGGCCTCTGTGGATGTTAATTTTTAATTGTATCTCAGATGATCTAACGATCTACATTAGTGTAACTAAGACGACTGGAGCGAGCAGCACTCTCCCGATTCATACCCAGAACCACAAGTAGAAAAGGTGTACAGATGTATTGCCAACAGATTGAAACAAGCTAGCTCTTGTTTCTACAATGATGAATGCATTTGACACAGAAGAAAAGCATTGGTAGAACAATCAAGATATTCAACGCCAAATAATCTACCCCTGTCGAGATGACATAAAGTAATACACTTCTGTAACAGCTCCAGTTTCTGATATCGACAACGACAAGAAAGGTTTAACGATAGATTGACTAATTCAAATGATGGAAGATATCAGAAAAAAGCGTCATGTAATGAAGAACAGAAGACGGGATACAGGGAACTTTTCAAAAAATATAGCGTCATATTTGGGAATACACAGGGTACTGCAGATATGTATGACGAAAAAAATTGTACTTACTGAATTCTAACATTTCTGAAGTAATCCTATGGAATGAAAGTTATCCTCATACCGATGACAGAACTTTGATATGCACGAGGAGTAAGAGTTAGAGATGGGTTTCACTCCAACAGAGCTTAAGATTCAAAATAAATGCTATCAAACCAATTAAAATTGCACCTGCCGATATCTGAAGAGACATCTGTAGATTCAAACTAACAGACATTTGAACAGACATTTGAACAGATATCTGAGCAGACATCTGAAAAGTCATTGAAAAACATCTTAACAGGCATCTGAATAGACATCTGTGCGGACATCTAAACAGACCTCTAAACAAACATCTGTATACATATCTGAAT
Source organism: Protula sp. h YS-2021 (assembly GCA_949752745.1). Taxonomy (NCBI): domain Eukaryota; kingdom Metazoa; phylum Annelida; class Polychaeta; order Sabellida; family Serpulidae; genus Protula; species Protula sp. h YS-2021. Next base: position 3,965,609 of record OX457026.1, on the reverse strand, counting down.
ATACATCTAAAAATATCTGAACACAGAACTTAAAAGACATCTGAAAAGACATCTCAAAAGTTTTCTGAACAGATAATCCGAAACGATATCTGAAAAGAAATCTGAAAAAAAATATCTCAACATAGATCTGAACAGATGTATTAACAGACATCTTAATAGACATGTGCACAGACATCTAAACGGACATCTGAACAGACAGACATGTGAACAGAAATCTGAACACAGAACTGAATAGACATCTGAAAAGTTATCTCAAAACTTTTCTGAACAGACCTCCGAAAGGTCATCTGAAAGGAAATTTGAAAGGAAAGTCTCAACCTAGATCTGAACAGACATCTGAGCAGATATATAAACAGGCATCTTCACCGACACCTAAACAGACATGTGAAAGACATATGAACAGAGATCTAAACACAGATCTGAAGAGACATCTGAAAATACATCACAGAAGTTTTCAGTTTTCTGAACAGGCATGCGAAAGGACATATAAAAACATTTCAATGTAGATCTGAACAGATATCTGAATAGTCATCTGCACAGACATCTAAATAAACATCTGAATAGACATCTGAAAGACACCCGTACAGATATCTGAGCAGACATTTGAACACACAACTGAACAGACATCTGAAAATATATTTGAACATATCCGAAAAGACATCTGAAGAGACATCTGAAAGGACATCTGGAAAGACATCTAAACATACATCTGAAAACAAATCTGAATAGAAATTTTAAAGATATCTGTGAAGACATCTGAACAAACATTTGAACAGATTTTGAACATCAATATCCGTAAATGTCAATAATACAGGGATACAAAAATAAGTCTCTTATGTGGTTAAGAATATAATTTTTATGCTTTAAAATGTGTTTCTGGCATGTCAGAATAATACTGGTTGAAAGTGTAGTGCAACCTTCAACAGATTAAAATTTCTGTTGATGTAGCTATCATCAAATATTTTAAGAAATTGTAAGACGACTGACTCTCGAAAGTCATGTTGGGATCAGTTAATGCGTGTTTGTGCATGGCGCATCTTTCCTCCAATTACTTTGATTGAACAAGACTTTGTATTTATAATTATTGACGCAGGTATAGGTATTTGTGCAAAATTCTTAGAAAATCCTGGAACCAGTGTCTTTTGTTTTATCCCCCCCCCCACCACCACTCGCACCGAGACTTATGTGTTGATTCTCATTACGTGACATTTTCATGCAGCTTCCACAATTGAATAAACGTCTGTTGCTGTTATTCCCAATAAGTATAGGGACACTTATTATATCGACCCAATGTACTTTATAATGCTTAGCCACTTAAGCCACATATCATATGAAGGGCTTTGAATAAATCAATTCATTGCCTTGTGTATTATACATCAATACATGAAAAACAGTTGAGTACTACATATACATAGTGGATTATTTAATGCGAGTTTTATGTGCTAGGTCTCGATAATAACTATAAATTTTGTTCGAACGCGGAGCGCAACTGGATTTAAAAGAATTAGTTATTTTACAAGTCATTCAAATGTTGGAATTGTATATTTTAGAGGGTGCAGTGTGATATAAAATGTTTTAAGTACTTCAGATGCTGGTAATATCTTCAGTTTATCATAATTCGTGAATTGTTTGCTTTTAGCAAAAATATTATGTTTTTTTTATTCTCAGTTTTTGTCCTTGAAGTACATTTTAAAATCAAAATTTAAATATTTTAAGTTTAACCCGTGAAAATATTTAGCCGATAAGGAAGGACTTTTGAAACGCCAGGGGGGTTACGTTTTAAGACCGTTATATGTCGCTTTATAACAAATCAACCTTTTCTAAGATTTAGAAACATCATTTTGAAAATATTTGTTGGAGATTTAATTAGAAGTTTTTACAACACACACACACAGACAAACACAAACACACACAGAGATCCTATGTTACATTGAGGCTATCAGGGACACCAAAACATCCAAGTATTTTTGTTTTAATTTTTTGTGAAGTGTGAAGGCGTAGTGTGAAATTTATTTCATTGTTTGCTGCCATTGAGATTTAGATGCTAGGGTGGGTAGTTATTGTTTAATCCTAGATTAAACATGGGAGAATCCAAGCTTTTGGTAAAAGGGACCCGAATTAAACGTTGGATGGAATATACGGAAGAGACTATAACGGGACTCAAAGGAACCTAAGACATGATCTCTGACCCAATTCCAGATCGAACAAAGATACGAATGAGCCTTGAATTGTCGAACGTGAATCCTACGAAATATGCTTTGTATAATGTCAACAGCCAAAGAGTGATTTCTACGCAACAGAAATAACATAATGTTTAAGGGAGATTTATGTCTTTGTCACGTTTACTTCCGTCTATGAGTACACCTTATAATTTAGGCCTTTATTTTCTATTCATTATCGTGTTCATCTCATTAAATCTAGCCAACTCTATTCTCACTCCGACTACTTAATTTTTCAAGGAAATTATGTGAAGTGTCAACATTGAATAAATTTCGGAACTCAAAGATGTAGGTTTTCGAATGCTCATAAAGCTCATACTTTAGGTTCTTTATGCCTGTACGCCTGTATGCCTGTTTTCTTACATTGAAAATTATATACAGTGTGTTTTTGTTAATCCGTTAAAAATCCTCCATGACGTTTAACAACACTTTTAATATGTAAAAGGTATATTTAAATGTAACGCTATTTAGTTTTAAGATTTTTCTTCGACTCGTTCATCATTATGTCAGTTACTTTAGAGCTGTTTCTATGATACAGTATTTCAGATGATGGCGACACAACAAAATAAACCAGTCATTAAGAAAGATGATCTGACGATTATTGAGAAACTCTACCATGGCCAGTTCTTCGATATAGTTAGGGCTCTGGATAAAAAGCGAAGCAGAGATATTGCGATTAAATTTCATAACGGATCCGAAGTTGGACCAGCTGGGTAAGATTTGGCATATTGAATGCCGAGGGTTTTCCCTCAGTATGTATTACCTTGAACGTACAATTATTTATCACTAGAATATTGAAATAGATGTATTCAATGAAAAAGAAAATAAAAAAATATATGAAAGCAACACGAAAAGATTATGTTCTTCTGTTATGTTACCCAAGGAACATTTCTTGCAAGTTGATTTTAGTTAACATATTCAGTAAATGCGGGCTAGAAATAAGCAAAAAAAAAAAAAAGAATTCCTGAAGTTGTTTCAATGTTGTATTGTCTGCTTGCTCAAATGTTTATTTTAATAAAAAGTGTTGCATGCTTTCGTATACTTTTTCATTAATGCTGCCTAGTCTGCATATTTTATGATAGTTTGGACCCTGAGTGGATACTGCAGACAGAGGAAAGAACTTTATCAGAACTAAGCCATTCAAATGTTATTCAATTCTGTGGAATTGTGCGTGAAGAGGGAACAGATTATTATGGTTTAGCCATCGAGTTTTTGCCTGCAGGAAATTTTGAGCGGTATCTAGAATAATTTTCACATTGAAATGGGAACATTATAAATTAATATTGTGGCTTTTTAAATGTCGATTTCCATAGTGAGTCAAGATAGATATTAAAATTAATGGCTATCTCTAATTAAAGTTATTGGGAATGATATCTTCTGTGGGAATAAAATAGTACAAAGCGTAAATAACTATATTATTTTCTACCTATCCAGTTTTATGCTTCTAATTATTTCTGAATCTACTGAGTTAAGCTGTTACTGCATTACTTTATTACTTTTGTGACTATTGAGTTCTATGTTTGTGGTTATTTGTACACTTATTAAGCTAAGTTGTTGCTGTGCTGTGATTTTAATACTTATATCCTCTGTATAACTTGTATGCCAGTGTTATAGAAAGAGTGAAAAGAGCTGGGAAGCAGCTACCCTTGTGCCTAAAGCTACGATTGGTGTCCGAGATTGCTGATGCACTTTCATATGTGCATGGAAAGAATGTCGTTCATACAGATATCAAAGCAAGCAATATTGGTATAACAATAGACATGCATGCAAAGGTGCTTGTCTTTCATTTCTTCTTCTTCTTCTTAATCAAAATGTAAAGAAATACATAATGTACAACATACAGTATAAAATACACAACTATGACATATGACACAGAATTCAGACATGAAGTTTTGGGTTAGAGCGTTACACTCTTTTAGTTTAATATAATGTAGCAAATTTTGCTTCTATCCCCGTTCAAAATTTCAGAAATGTGTGGGATATATGTAGGACGGAATTGCTTACTGTTTGGCTTTATTGAACCGTCATTAGAAGTAGTGACTGTTGCACTGAATGACTTAGGATTCTTTTTGTATTAAGTTTAATATGTGCCATTTTGTTACAGCTTATGGATTTTGAGTTGAGTGACACCAGACGATTATGGCGTTTTACAGTAAGCCATACTTCCGCTGACATTTTAATTGACAACAGTTTTGTGCTGCAGTTCAATCCGAGACATGATATCTATAGTTTTGGTATGTTGCGTCGGGGGTGACTTATGGGTTAAACACACATATAGTTACGCTTGTGCTGCAGAATGCGCTTGGAGATAGTTAAGCCTAGGGAGTAAATCTGGTTTTTGAAGCAAACGAGAAAAATAAACAACAAAAACAACAGTAAGCTCATTATTACAGAAACGGCCATATCACTTCATTTAAAGAATTCATGAGTTTTCGTAATTGTTTTGAGCTTCAGAATATAGGTTTCTAGTTTTGAAGGTTGCCATAGAATCACAGAAAGATAAAATATTTTGCGTTTTTGTTGAGTTACACTGAATGCTTTCAAATTAATTAAACATCTGGATGTTCTTCTAGAAAAGACCTATTGTATTGGCCATCTTTATTCATATACCGTAATTATTGAATTTATCATATTGTACGCTATTAATTCTATTCAACCAGGAAGGAACGCAAAATTGACGAAGTTTAAAATAAGAATGACGGGAATGGGGTAATTTTAGGGCTTAGTGCCCTCAGGGGAGAAGGTTTTCTGAACTCAACTCCCCGTTTTGGTTAAAAAGGGGTATTTTCAAAACAAATTTACGAGGCATTTTAAAAGATATCGGAACGCATGGGAACCAGCTGGTAATTATTGGCTTAACACGCTTAACATGCATAATGCATCGAAATGTGATAATTGTAAGGAAAAAAGAAAAGCTTGCGATACAGAACACAGCAAAATCTTTTGTGTTTAAATTCTTTCGCCTAGATATTATATGTTTTTTTAAATAATCCCAAACAAACAACGAATATATTTTAAAACAACGTGGGACTTTTTAATAGTAATTTGACAGGAATCACAATGTTTGAGATTGTTTCTGAGGGACCACCATACAGCAAAGAATTGCTAATGGACAATGAGAAGGTCAGTAGTCAAGATATTACTCATTCATTCACTCACTCAGTATCACAGAAGTTGCGTTTGGCTCAGATGGTCAGAGGGTTTATCTAGAAATTCCAAGATCAGGGTTAATAAATGACCAAGGATGATAAATATGGCAGTACCTGTCACTGTGATTGTTTGATCTTGGCGAGTGCAGTGGTTCAAACCTGTCACGGAATTAAAAATTATCGACGTTTGAGTATAGCATTGCACTTTTACAGTGTTGGTTTACCTTGTGTAAGCCATTCAAACTGCATCCTTCTTGAAATGTATAGTGAAATAAAGCACTTTAAAAATAATACTTTTCATATTCTTTCTTAGGTATAATATTGTGCTTTTAAAGTTTAATTACCAAACATATTGTGCACCCTTTTAATGTTTATTTTACTTAAGTCATTGCTGGTTTACCTCGTGTAAACCATTAATAATACGTTAGTAGCGGCAACCTACTTGAAATGTTTAGTGAAATAAATCATCTTTGAGTCATCTATTAAAAAGAGCAACCCTAAAGTAAAAAGACTGTAAAGTAATTTCTAATAAAATAAATGAACAGATGGGTTGAGTACTCGAACTCTAACCGAAAGAGAAATTCATACAGCAATATGGGACCTACCATAGCTTACAACTATGGTTGAATTTATGAATCAATGAAGCAATGAAAATATTTGATTGGCTATAAAGTAGTGTGCGTTAGGTAAACACAGTAGTGCGATGGAAGTGCTAAAATATTGCACAACTGCGAGTTCTCTACTGCCAGTCCTTCACGATTCTGCTAAGCAAGTGCTCGAGGGAAGTATCAAATGATATGCATGACTTGATCTACTTGAACATCTACCACTCTTAACTAACCCCGTTAGAAGTCGTTAGCAATTTTTACTATCAGAGAACTACTACCATTGAGAGCATAATCTTTGACGATTTAATTAATGTCCGAATCGGAAAGCCCGCTACCATGATCGTCAGATGCACAAAAATATAACGAGCAACAAAACTTAAAATTAATCACCAAAGCAAAAATGCATTTCACTAGACTAGATAATTTCATCAAGAAACTAAGTTTTAAACAGCTGGAAAATAACTTGTCAAACAAAAATTCACACGAAGAGCGAATCTGCCGACAGCATGCATGCTCGTCGATTACGCTGGCTCGGTCAACTACTGACAAATTTCATCCACGGTGATACTGGTGAAGGGAAACGTTCAATTGACCGGCGTCTGTGCAGACTTGACCTTCTAGAAATATACATAGTTGTAAATCGAACTGTTGAAATAGAGTAGATTGTTCAGAGAAGTGGAGAAGAGATGGCACATAATTAAATAAAGTCAAAATGAAAAGATATACCACCAATATATCATCAAAATAATAAACAATGACAAGCTATGATTTCAGATTAAATCGATAATTTTAACTTGAAATCATAAACCGTCTATTTTGCTGAACAAGGTAAGCCTTTTACCTAAATTAAAATGTAAAAAATGTACAATCATATTTTCACATTCCCATGAACTAGAAACACCGCGTCGTACCACAAGTTTTTTTTTCATTTCATTAACTCCACAAATTGACTTTTTTATGGATGATGGTCTTAGCTGAGAGAACATATTGTGAATGGCGGCAGACCAGACGTGACCGAGATATGCTCAGATACTTCAGATGACAGCGAGCATGATACGCTTATTTCTTTGATGCAATGGTGCTGGGACGACAAACTTATCAATCGACCATCAGCGCGGGGTAATAAAGCTTATTGCTTATACTATTTTTTCTCATTAGATGAAAATTTCAGTCTACATTTATTAAAGAAAGCAAAAGATAAAATGAGAGAAGCGATGAATTTAGATATTAACTAAAATAATAAAATCTATATTTAATTTAAAGAAGTCTCACTAGTGCTGAAAAAGCTATACCAGCCAAGCACAGAAGCTGCTAAAAAAGCTGAAGAAGCATTTGCTGACATCATACTTGTGAGTAGTTCATTTGTCTGCTTTACAAAGTTAGCAATATTAATGCAAGAAATAAAGAGAAAACTTCATTTCAGACATAATATCTAATGTAGTTAACAAAAATTTTACTTCAGTAAATATCGTTGATTTTAAGAAATAGCTTATTTTTAACTTAGAAGAAAACAACTACAGAAAATAACAATTACAATACCATTGCTACTACTACTTCTACTTTTGATACTATAATAATAATAATAATAATAATAATAATAATAATACTAATAATAATAATAATAATAATAATAATAATAATAATAATAATAATAATAATAATAATAATAATAATATTTTTTTACCTTTACAATATTTAGAATACACTTTTAGGTATTACTGTCACAGTACTGTTGCATATTTCAGCCGAAGAAATATGAAGCAGAACAATATTGGCGCAAACAATACCACACACAAACTGTATGTCTTTTAGTGTACCAATATTATAACAGTACATCATAGAATTAAAACGTTCCTGTCTACATACATGTTATTTATGATTTATGCAGAATCTGGGTTTGAAATAAAAATGATAATAATCAATGACAATTTTTTTATTTTTTTTCTAACCTTTTATATTTTAGTGTACCAATATTGTAACAGCACAGGCATCATAGAATTTAAATATTCCTATCTATATACATGTGACTTATGAGTTTTATAGAAATTGCTTTCAATGCGACATTACTTTTTCTAACTTTTGGTTTGTCCTTGATTCGGTAAAATCCAGATAGGGCAAGTTCATTGGACACGAATTTTAGCAGCTTTTATTTTCCATTGTTTGAAAACTATTTTTTTATTACTCGCACACAGCAAACTTTCGGATAAATTGTATGCGTTTCTCTGACACAGATTGAGCTCCAGAGAATGGAAGAGGAAAACAAGCTCCTTGAAAAACTCTTGAATGAAACGGATGCAAAACAAAAGGTAAATTCTTTCAGTTAACCTCTGCTAACTGTTAATACCCAGGTAAAATCAATGATATATGGCAAATCTATTTAAACAATTCTAGTCTCGATAATATAGAAGCTAAAGTGTATTTTTAGTGTAGCATGAAAGGATTAAATGTTCAGATGTCTGTAGCCTGTTTGCTTTCGTATCAAAGCAACCAGTCTAAGTGTAAATGAGAAAAAAATCAATCAAGGCATAAATGTAAAATATAATTATAAAATTCAATAAAACGAGGTATTTGTTGAATTACTTTTGTTGAATTAATAGGCGACAGGCTCAACTGTCGCCTATTAAATAACATGAAAAAATAAAATGAAGCCTCTCTTTGGAATCAAAGAAATGTAAGAATAGTAACAAAGGAAAGATTTTTATCACCTACACGTGCCGTTATTAAATTGATTTGTTGGTTCTTCATCTACTTTAGTTGATAAGTTGGTTCCACAGCCAATCATTGTTGGCTCCTCATCTACATTAATTGATGTGGTGGTTCCTCGGCCACATTAGTGTACATGTTTGTTCCTAGTCTACACTATTTTACGTGTTGCTTATTATTTGAAGTTTGATAGCTCAAATATACGCAAATATAGCGTGTTTGACATATCTTTAATGGGTTTAATTATATTTTATAGGACATACAAAAAGGATGGAAAGCGGAAGAAATTGTTTCAAATCCGGAAAAGGAGTCAGTTGTATTTTGCACTGAAGAATTTTACAGAAGTAAAAAAGACGACGAGGTAGAATAGCAAGCTATTAAACTTGGTTGTATAACGATACTGGTAATCACGAAATGAAGATAGTAATAGTAACATGCAACTGTGCAACAAAAACTGAAAATACAATAATAAAAGAACGGTTTTATTTTTAATTCCAGAAGTAAATAATATGTTAAAGTTAAATTTTTATTACCATTAATAATTTATCTGTTGATGTGATATTTATGTATATTTCTTATATATGTTTCGCTAAGGATGTGTACCCAGTAAATGACGATCTTACAAAACCGCGAGGATACACACTCATTATTAACATGGCTAAGGGAAGACCGGGTTCCGTAGTTGATCAGAAGCGAATGACGTCACTATTTCAGCAGCTTAATTATCAAGTCATAGTTGGAGCTGACAAAACAAAACAAGTAACTAGCAACTGCTTTTTAAAATAGATGCCAGGTTTAAGTAATTCAAACCTAAATGAAGGCATAAAATAGTTGTACAATATTTTAATTATCAAATATAATAACCTGTTCTTCCTTGTCTGTTTTTATACCATCATCAGATGATCACATAAATCATTACCAAGGAAACGCATTTAAAGTGATTTGTTTTTCAGTGTCATCATCTAAAGCTGTGGGTTATTTTTAAGATACATAACTGTAAATAATGTTTCTTTCATACCCATTCGATATGCTCATTGCATATTTTCATAAATCGCCCCTGTTTAAATCTCCATTTATTACGGCATTTGATATCCACATAAATCCATTCTGTGATGGTTTTATAAAATCATCCAAATATCATAATCAAACATTTATCTATTATATATTATATTTATTTCTAATTCTTTGCAGCAAATTTTGAATAAACTGAAAGCTGTGTCGATGGACGGCAGGTTGTCAGAACACGACAGCATTGTTGTCTTCACCATGGCTCACGGCCAAGCTGGTAAGTCAGTTTATTTAGTTACAGATATTTTTAATAGGAACCTTCTTTGTACAGTTTGACTGTGATTATAACGTAGAGCAACATTTGCTTAAGCTTTTTCATTTACAGATTATGTAAAAGTACATATGCACACGAAGTTCAAATGGACCATTTTAAGTAAATTTACAGACTGAGTTTAAAGCTAAAACTAAAAAATGGTATAGACTATAGAGTCCAGATTTGACTTATTCTCCATAACACTCAACTATGCTATAAATTACCTAAATCCTGTTTTGGAAGAGTTTCTTTTCATTTGCAGCATACTATTCAAGCATAAAAAGTTACAATTTTGATAAGACTGTCTTTTTACAAGGTGAGTTCTTTGATGCTGGTAGTTCTCAAGTCAATTGCCATGAGCTATTTGAGATTTTTGAAAGTCAACACTGCCAAGCATTAGATGGAAAGCCCAAGTTATTCCTCTTTCAATGTTGCAGAGGAGGTTCGTTAAGCATTCATATATAAATTAATTATTATGGTGATCAATATTTTATAGTCACAGAACTATTCAAGGATGAACATCAGATTGAAAAGACCAATTTTCATATTAACTCTTTTCATATTATATATATGATAAATATAATGCTAAAGTGAGAAAGGAATACCACGCCAAGAAAGCTGGGTTGTCAGATGAACCAGACAGTTTGGGTAAAACATCAAGTCTTGGGGACAGAGTAGAGGGCTATGCTTCCACTCATGGTACTCCTTTGCACAATTTTAGAAATACATATTTATTTTAGAAATACTTACAGTTAATTTTTGTTGTTATTGCAATGAAAGAAAAAATTGAAAGTCTGAACAAAATTACAATGAAACATACGATTTGAAATTGTACTAATTTTATTGAAGAATGCAATATAAAAATTCCTTTCAGGACATATTTAAATAGTTGTAATATAGAGGACAAAGTAAAGAAAGAAAAAATTGTTAAAGAGTAGTATTTCTTTGAGAGTCATTGCAAATGTATGTGCCCATGTGGGGGCTAAAACACCCTTGATTAAATGATTGATGTCTGTATAACTAACAGATCAACAAATTATAATGTATATGATGTTATGCTTACAGGATTCCAGTCATATAGAAATGAGATATCAGGATCACGTTACGTTAATGCAATCTGGAACGTGTTCCGAAAAGACGCCCATGATACACACATTTTAAGCCTTTTAACAAAGGTATTATTTCCCACTTTGCTCCAATCGACACACACACACACACACACACACACACACACATATATATATATATATATATATATATATATATATATATATATATATATATATATATATATATTATATATATATATATATATATATATATAGAGAGAGAGAGAGAGAGAGAGAGAGATCTAAAACCAGTCATAGGGAGACCATGCCTTATATATAGCACTTAGGGATACCATTTGTATAGTTTTTACCTTTGAGTTTAGAAAGACAAAAATTACCAAAAAAGTGTTCCTATACGTTGTGGTTTTTTCTTCTTGTCATATTAAGTAGCAAAAAATAAGCAAAAAGGTTGGTCTACATATTTTTTCTATATTTTGCATGGCATTTTAGGCGACCTGGCTAAAACCACGGAATTTCCCAGGTCTCCGTACGTGTGTGGTTTAATGCTCTCTATATGTGGTCTCCCAAAGTAGCATATTTAGCTACTAGTTGGGTGGTTTTAAAGATTTATTTTAAACCTATGTTTCTTATTATTATTATTTGTTATGTATATGGGTGTTTAGAAGTTGTACGCATTTACGACAGCCTTGACATATGACACTTTTCACATATTACCAATGACTTGGTCATTTGGTTCTACTTTATATGCAAATATATGCAAGGTGTTTCATGTTTATAGGTTAATATATTGTAACGTGACATTTAAACTCTGCAACATTACTTTGGAAAGCAAAGAATTGAAGTATTAATTAATAATACACAAAATGTCTCTTCAAGTTGTACATATGGTCGCCTTAATTCGGTTTATACACCTAGAAATATACAACCAACAATAAGGAGACCATAGATTTTTCATGAATATGTGCAAGATTTTTATATTATTAAGATAAAATGGTGCTAAATGTTATTTAAACTCCTTAAAATTACTTTGGTACGCAAAAAGAGTAATGAATACAAAACAAAATGCCCTTTGAAGTGTTTTGTATAAGTGTGAAGCATAGTCCCCTTAAGTCGGTTTACCCACTATTTATAAATATGTAAAGTATAGATACGTTTTATTACGTCATAATGCATCTTGCTCTAAAGTGTTCGTTTCTTTTGTCTGTTTACAGTGCTAAATTGTCTTTTTCTTCAATTTCGTGCTAAACCATGTGTAAGCCTGTTGAATATGTAAGGAAAAAAATACTGGTTGCTATAATATTTTAAAATACATAATATATAGCGGATTATAAATATAAATGGCAGTTTTCTCTGGTCTCCCTTAAGCTGACTTTTCGGCACTTGTATTTATACAAGGTATAAGGTATAATATCAAATTGAAAGCTTGTTATCAAGTGTCAACACACAAATATTTAATTTTAAACCAAAGTATGTTATATTTTTTCATGTTTTTGACCCTTCTCTCAACTTTCTGCTTACGTTTCTATTTTTGCTTACCTTAATCATGCAAAAATAAAAAGTGAGCACGAAATGTGTCGATCGTTAAAATTTTAAAATTCGACAGCATGGTTACACAAAGTCATAGTAGTTGCTGCATTTATTTTTATGTCTGTGTCTTTGTTCAATGTGTGCTTGGGGACAAGAGGAAAATTTGTGCTATTTTTTCTTAATCACCTGTTAAAGAGAATCAACTGATAAGCGCACTTGTTCAGTCCTAAATAAAGACAATGCCAGGTTTGTGTGACTAAATATTAAAATAATTATTAGTATTATCACTATTATTATTACACAGGTCAATAGATGCGTAATAAATACACAAGGAACTCCAGCGTATACGGCAGGAGGACTGAAGACAACCGTACAATGTCCACAAAAGACCGACAATCTTCAGAGAGATTTTTATTTCTTTCCAAGGAAACCACCTGCTAAAGAAGAAGGTAATTATAAATCTGAGCTATGAAACATCATTTGTAATTGCATAGAAGTCGCAACTATTTAATGTTTTGTGTCGTGTTGTATTTTATGGGTCGTAAATATTAAGTGTCGTAAATCTAACTGAACTTCACCTCAACGTCCCCTTATTTACCCTAGGTTTGTTCATGTTTTACTTCTCTTGCTGATGATTTTTAGTAAGAAAATGATCCAATTTTAGTGTGCGTCTTATTAAAATTGTTTAGATGAAACACAGACTGTTAAATGTTATGTCTAAAAATCAGCTTGTAAATCAGACAGTAATTATTCTTAATGAAACAATAATGAACACATATATCAAATAGTACGACACTATGCAAGTAAAAAAGCAATGGAATTTTAAAATGCTTATTTTAAATGGTCATTTTCTGGGTTGAACAAAACTGATGAAAATGCATATAATGATTTTCTGACTTTCTAAAAATAGCTGTTTAAAATGCAATTAAAATCAAATTTTATATCTTTAGCTTAATCAAATTTTATCTTCCTTAGGTGATCGTATTGCACAACAATAGCAAGTAGTGTTTCAAAAATTAATTTTATATTAAAGGGCATAATTTTAGTATTTTTCGCTCAGAACTATTTTAGATGTAAATGACTGACTCATGATGAGCCTTTATTGGCCGTGCAAATGTAGCTTATTTTTGGTATGGTCTTGTGTTTTTGAAACCGCTGTGTCCTACAGGCAACACATTACATCCATCAACATATGTGAGGCAAAACCATTCGATTTGTTCTGACAATAAAGTTTCTGAAACACCTCATCAAGCAGATGATAATTGTGGCAATAACATATTTAATTCAGTTCAATGATTTTTTTTCAAAACCTAACTAATTAGCTCAATTTTGTTTTAAAATTCCACACTTAACAGTTGCAACGTGTCATTATTTAAGAGTAATTAAATTGAGTAATGCACTATGTTTTAGCTTAAATTTGTGTACTGCATCATTTTATCTAAGTTTATTTGACATTAGTCAGAACCATAAATCTCGTAAGAATTATCCTACAATTGTAGTCCTGTTATAGCTTTTGTCAAAATTTTTCACAGCACACCTTGCGCTAAAATTTTATAAAAAGATCAGTTTTGCTCAATAGCAATTTTGTGAGTAGGAATTAATTACAATTTCAGGAGTGCTTAAGGAAATCTAATTAGATGTTCTTATTGTTTTTAGAGAATCTGAATTTCATTTTAATTGTGAGCATGTTATGGTCAAATTTATGGACTGAGTTTTGTTACATTATTTAGAGCTCATTGTATGCCACACTGTGCTCACATAAACGGCTGGAGTTTTTGTTATATTGTTTATGTTTAATCTCTATGACAATGACTTTAGACTTACGGCTTAAGGTTTTGCTACATTATTTAGAGCAGTTTCGGATACATCGGTTTCAGATTTACCGTTCGAGGTTTAGTTACACTATTTAGAGCTGAGTCTCGGTTACATTACGTTCTGATATACGGTTTGAGTTTTTGATAAACTATTAAGAGTACAGATTCTTTCACTTTACGTTCAGATTTAGGGCTTGATTTTAGTTATATTATCAAGATCTCCGTCTAGCTCATCTTACATTCAGATATATTTGAGGTTTTGTCACGTCTCGGTCACCTTACGTTCAGGTTTACAAATTCGGGTTCTCTTAAATTATTTAGAGACACTTCTAAATAAAAAAATAATGTATTATAATTTTACCATATTATTTAAGTTCAGTGTCAAATTTATATGTTCTTTAGGTCAAAGTTGAAAAAGACATGGAACAAACTGAAAAGTTGTTTTACAAGATAAAAATAACACCATAAAATTTGTACATAAACATTTCTATATTCCTGTCATGCATGTTAGGTTTTGAGTTATAAACTGTGAGCTATATGTAAAATACATAAATACGATTTGTACCTGCAAGACTAAATTGTTTTGACTTAATATTAGTCAAAGGTTATTTATTTTGGTAAAATGTTATTGAATCGATCAACTTATTGATTATCACTTACCCAACCAGGACAATAGGACCATATTAACGCATGATAAAATTGCTGTTCTCTTGAATTAACTTGAATTCTGTTTCCGTAGGAGACGACAAGATCGACAAGCAAGATGGCGACAATGTTAACAAAGTTCCTCATCATGACGGGCATGATCATCAGGACAAAGAACGGAGTGAGGAGTTGGAAAGCACACCCAAAAAGAGGAAAATAATATATGACCGGGAAACATCAAATAAAGTACCAAAATGGCAATGAGAACTGCTGAGGCAAACATCAAGTAAAATATCGAAGTGGCAGTGAAGGATGCATAGAGAAGCACAACCTAATGAACGAAAGTGGCATTGAGAACTGCTGACGTAAACGCCACGTAAAGTACCAAACTGGCACCAAGAACTGTGGCGAAAAATGAGAAGCATCAACAAGAAGCGAGATTAATGGGAAACATCTCAGAAGACAAGAGCCCGAGTGACCTGATAAACAAACAGAGCCAAGCATGCCTAAGAATGTGTAGAAAACACTCACTCACTTTGGCGCTCGCATTAATACTGTTTTCGTCATGTTGATATTTATGGCATGACAACGCAAACGACTTACCATCGTATCAGCAGTTTGGGACAAATACGAAGAAATTGTTCCAAGTGTTACATTTATGTTATACCTAAAATATGTATTCCACTGCCAATTAAATATCAACAAAAACTTTTCAGAGTGAATGATAACTGAACAAACAATAGTGAGGAGCTAAGCGCCTTATCTGGGGGTAGAAACAAACTCTTTGTATTTGCATTGTCCATTATATGCATTCTTGCAGATGGATAGGCTTTAATGTATTTGCTATTTATTAACGGTATCGAACAATCAAACTGCAGCAAATCTTCAGCAAGTAGCATTACGCAAGTATCAGGTAGTGTGAAAAACATGAGATCATATTGGAAAAGCAATATAATTCTGTATTTCTATGAACAGCTGATCAGTAGTAATAGATTCCATTTTCATGATCATTCGCCTCCTAAAATGGTATGAAACAAACATGTAAAAATGAAAATTCAAATTTCTTTGTATTTTCCATTGAAGTACTTGTATTAATTTACCCCTTGTTTTTGTTATCAATACATTGTTAATTTTCTCAAGCATAGTCTCGTATATGCGCCTTATAGTGATAACATGTTAGCCACAAATTATGAATTTTACCTGAATTTTCATCGTTGTCGCAGTCTTAAAATGCGCAGTGGTTTTAGCCAAAATTCGGCAATCTTTGGTGCCATTCCTATATATATAAGAAGCGTTTTATAGCATACAGAAAGGATATAAATCTTAGTCAGCTGATCTCATTATAAATGAAAGTGTGAGGTATGTAGAAATTATTGCTCCACATGATCTTCAGAATTGAGATCTTCAATCTGTTATCTTCAGAGCTGAGATCTTCAACCTGACGATCTTCATATTTCAGATCTTCAATCTGATGATCTTCATATTTCAGATCTTCCATCTGATGACCTTAAGAATTTCGATCTTTAATCTGATGTATCTACAAGTCATTGTGTTTGCAGCAAATACTTGATCTCTAGGATCATACGCTAGATGTCATTACACTTCTTTACTAAATGTACGCAAATCGTTACGTTTGGTGATTTAAAACGGTTCAATATATCAGGGAAAAAACTGATATGGAAACTGTTATTGTACGATGCAGCAATTCCAACAAAGAGAGCTATGGCTTATAACATTTACATGGTGTTATATTTCATTCGATGTCAAAATAGTAAGGATTTGATATTATGCAAATAAAGATACACACAAGTAGTCCTTCACTTTTATAATTGTCTCCCTAGTGATGTGATGGATTTAATTAAATTTAATTTTGAAGCACCACATTTACAAGAAATAATACTATTTGTATGTGGTTTTTAGACGCATCAAACGTTCTAGAAAGAGTCCAACCAGTAATATCGGGGAGAAATATAAGAGGTTTATGACTTCAAGTTAAACAAAGCTACATTTAATACTTGCTTGTTCACATGTCAAAAGGGTAATTGAGTTTTTTAATCTTTAATGTACTTATAAGCTATAATTGCAAGAACTAATTTTTAAATTTATTTTAAAACATGTCGCTGCTATTCCCATATGAGAAATATTTTGTTACTATTGCATTTCGAAACTCAACCTCGGATCGGATCTACACATCGGATCTAAACATCGGATCTACACATCGGATCTGCACATCGCATCTACACATCCGATCTACACATCCTATCTGTACATGGTATCTACACATGGGATCTACACATTTGATCTACACATGGAATCTACACATCTGATCTACACATCGGATTTACACATTGGATCTACACATCGGATCTACACATTGGATCTGTACGTCGGATCTGCACATCGGATCTATATATCAGATCTACACACTGGATCTGCACATTGGATCTACAAATCGGATCTGCACATCGGATCTACACATCGGATCTACCAATCGGATCTACACATCGAATGTATAAAAAATGCAGTCAGTATAGTGAGCACCCAGTAATATAAATATAGCTAAAAGTAGCGATACTATGACGTTATACAAATAATGGTCTCACGCTAAAGGGGTGTGTGCTGTGGGTCAGTGGTATTGAATAAAGAGGATTTAAAGGACTCACAGACATACCATCGGTATCTTAAACCGTGAATTACACCACCGGCGGCATATCATAAAGAAACGAAAAGTGAATACGACATTATAGAAGTCCGAAATTCCATCGAAAGATTGGAATGAATTGGATGTTGAAAACCATTTTGACTAAATGTTTTAGAATTGATTAACAACCTTCCTTTAGTGTGTAATTTTTATTGTTATGTTTTTTATTTCACTTTTTATTCAATTTTCGCACAAAAATAATTATCAATGTTTTCAACAATTGAGTAAAAGCTAAGTTTAAACAACTCTTCATTGACCTATTAATTTCTATCGATCTATTTACTTATATCGGTCTACTGACTTATTTGTTCTATTGACTTGCATCGACTTATTCATCTAAATCAGTCTATTAACTTACTTCGATCTAGTCACTTATATTATACATAAATAACCAGTGATTTGATATTGAAGATTTGGCGATGTCCCGAATTGCTTTTCAATGCACAAAGCATGTATAAAATAAATAACGAGTACTGACTCCAAATGTGGATAAAATGCTGTAGAAAATGAAAATGAAATAGTATAGCACTTCTGCTAGTCACTACTCTCCTACGCACATAGTTTGATAAAAAAAAACAAGCGAATGTTTCCTGTGTGTTGACAAGTGGTGCAAATTAACTAGATCATGGTTGGTCGTTATAACAGAGGTAATCCGAGCTAGTGCACTGATATTACTAATAAATTATGATATAAAATAATATTATACTTTATTATTAAAGAAAAATCTAAATGTTGAGAAATATATTTGACAGGTTAAATTTTTATAGAACTTTCGAAACAAAACAACAACAGCCAGTGCATTCATAATTTCAGGACACTCTATGGCTTGGATCATCTATCGTGGAATACAAAATTGACACTCACTGAGGCTTTCGGCCGTTCCTATAAACAGTTAGGGGTTGTTTTAAAAGGTCATGGAAGATAATGTAATTAAATATGTAATAATAGTTTCGCAGTGCAGTCTTCATATATAGATTCTGTAATGGAAGAGTACTTCATGTCATTACAATTCAGAATATATGTGAGTCTTATATCAGCACGTCGTTCTCACAAAGCATGCTTCACAGTCCAGCATTTCTGGAGAATGAGTATTTGATTTGGCATGGACAAGTGACCATGATGCTTGTTGTAGAGGCAGCGATGAGTGTGCATATTCTCAATTTTCATTTACTATCTTATCAAGATAGTTGTGATCTTGTAATACGTATTATACTTGTAGTGTGTTTTCTATCCTTTAAAGACTAAAATAGACACGTAGATCCAAGCGGCAAATCCACGCATTATCTTTTCTCTCTATTATCATTGACTTGAAGTGATAAAGATAACTAGGGTAAATACAGATGAGATATTTCGAAAACCTGAAAAATATCTACCACAATCAATGAACCAGACCTATATTCTAAAGTGATGCAACAGGACGCAGTTTCGTTCGTAAAAGGTTCGAGCGTTTTAACTACAGCATTTAGTTGATTGTTCAGCAAATAAATCGTTAAAACAAGTAATCTGATCATAGTTGTGTCAGTTTACAGACGAGACTTACATATGTAGAATTCTAACAGGTTCACAGCAATGCTTTACAATAAAGCATAGAGATATAATTTATATGTCGTTATTATTATTATTATTATTAGTTATATTCATATAGCGCTTATTCTAGTAAAAGCTCCAAGCCCTGTAGATAAAATAATGTGTACATTAAAAGCTAATACAAACCATCATATATTTCAAAGCAGTTGTGGAATGTAAATGTTATTTCAATCAATTGCCCACTTTAGACGTTATATAGGACAAAGGTTTGTACTTGGTTTATTTTTGTTAGAAGCACATAACAGAGAGTCTTAAAGGGATAAAATCTAAGTAGTACTGTTTTTTCATACTTTGGATCTGCAGAAATTGCACGGCAATTGCTACGAGCTATACTATGGTAGTTAACTTAAACGGGAGGATTGAGAAATGGATCCAATCTGCTAGATGATTCTCTCCCGATCTTTGGTAATCCTCTGTTGGATAGAAGAGTTTTTATTCCTTTTCTAGGTCTCAGGTAATTATATGAATTTAGCAGGATAAAGTTCAAAATTAAATAAATGGGAGCAAATGAACGGTGCCGCTGACTTTCTTGGCTCATGCTTTTTTGTTTAGGTGTTACATAGAGAGTAGTCAATAAATATATAGTTTGTAGCACTACAACTCATTCAGCAATATTATCAAACTTTACTGGAATATTGCTTGATATTCCGTGATAAGATAAACAGAAAATGTCCACAAAACACTGAAATAGTGTACACTATTACATCAACAATGCAAAATTCGTTTATGTGCGAGTAATCCCAAAGCGTGCCTGTGATATTTACCTTGTAGCTTCTATTTCAATAAACTTCTGTGGATATTTTTGCGAAAACTTTGTGTTGTATTATTATTATTTATGAAAGAAATGGAATCAAAATATATTAGAGAATATATCTAGAATGTAAATTTTCATATAAAAAATCCGTTATGATATATAAAATTTGATTTAGCACTTTAGATTTTAATTATCAAAATAAATATTTTGTTGTATCTAAATTCCCATTAAACGATAACAACATAAAAAATTTGCCCACTTCAGACGATAGTGCATACCTAAATTAAAAATGAAAATGTGGTTATTATTTCACCTTTAGCACGTGTCGGCCGATATCGGGAACTGCATTACGTGTTGCTTGATAGCCAGAAATGAATTTAAGATACAGCAAATTTATTGTATAATATATTAAATATACTTGATGATGTTTCAATTAGAATTTAGACATAAAAAATTAAAATGGTTCTTATATTTAAGAATAATTTTAGATATGCAAAATATAAAATTCAATGTTAGATATCGTCAAATCAATTTTAGATTTAATTAATGAATGCTTGAAATCATACATTGAATTTTTATACGTGTAATTTTATTCCAGATATCTCAAAATCATCATTGATATTTTATAATTTGTTATTAATTATGAAAATGACATTCCATAAAAATAAGCAACTTACTTCTTTGCCAAAGAAAAGGTACGTTCGATTATTGCCGGATCGAGATTTTGAGCGTTTGCGCAAGCCAAATGGATCTGTTGTGAGTCAGTCTCTGTACATAAGTATGTATTATTGAAGACCTACCAGCAGTGCCTATCCCCTTTTCGATAGCACTTAAATAAGTGCAACAAAGTCTGCTTCTGCTCAGATCGAAAAATTAGAATGCGTTTTATGTTGAATATCAAGCTCTGTACAATCAGTTTTAATTTGGATGTCTAATATTGAGGTGAAAGAACGCGAACGAACATGTGAGGGAAAATTAAGCTACTAAGAATTAAACTAATCTGAACAATCCTCCGAAATGCAGCTTTCTCCCTCCTTGACTAATTGTAATTCATTTCTGTCTTTTTGTCTCTCTGTCTTCTATCATTTGACTACTTATACCATTTGACTACTGTTGCAGACTGAAAATCCTTTGTATTTTAAGTCGATAAACCTTTCCCTGGTTTTGTGTTTACTATGTGATCATTTCTTGAGGGTTGCTGTTTTTCACTGATCGAATTTACCTAAACGACTATCATGAATCCATGATAGGTGATCTAACTCATACAAGAAAGGACATGAATGACAATACAAAAAAATGCAGGCCATATATTTATCATGCCATTACACATATAAGTACCATGCCATTACAATTTAACCACCATGTCTTTACGCACATAGGTACTATATCATTACGACATCTAAGCGCCCTTATAAATCGCCCTCTCACATTTACCAACCCTCTCCCTCCTCAAAATAGAGGAAGAGATACATACATAAAAGTTTATTACCATGTAATGAGAAGTAGCATTTAATCGAGACTGAGAGCCAGATGGAAGCAGCGGAACCCACGCCATGAGTATATCCCTTGTGGCTAAAGACCACCTGAGTCATGTTCAAGACTTTTAAACACACGGTCCATAGAAACTTGAATGCAATGTTTCTGTTCATTTGGATGTGCTAAACTGTTTTACTGTGCATCTTTATGCCACTGTACTTTGCTACAAGACTTGAATGCACGATATTTCGTGAAATAAGACGCACTTGTTTGTATGGATATTTTATATCTTGTTTAAAAACTATCACAACGCCTTGCGATACAGCAAATATTTGTATCACTGAATCTGAAAAAAAACTAAACTGTCATTTTAGGCACAAAGAAATACAGAACAGAAAACCGTTGGGAGATGTTATTATTTTTTCTTTTAGATTGAACAATATAGACAACCAGATAAATACACAAATTATTTAAATGCTCAGTAGAGACTAGCGGCCAAAAATCAATACTTATTTATGTGCTTAAGTCACTAAGCTTATTTTAGTCCGGCTGCTCAACAGATGAACAGCAAGACTCACTGGCTAAATGATATTGTCAGTGTACTGTTATCTGCAACTTTTACTTAGTCAGTACTGATAACCCAAATCGCTATCGTATTTTAAATACAGATTTGTCATATATTAGATAAGTGGCGGCAGGATGCGAGAGAGTTTTAAGAACTCTTTAGTCTGTTTATCTTAAATTTACTTATAATATAAACTTTTCTGCATCAAATTATTTTCAGTACAGCTGATTCTGTGTATTTTAAATCTCTGGCGGTTTGTATCGCATGCAAGTTAAAATACAGAGTCTTATTGACAAAAACAAACAAGCTTTAAATTAACATACAAAGGAACTAACTTGTTGTTGGAACTGACAGTGAAGGCAGACAATCTAAGGTCAATTATTGCATCCTTTATCGTGACTTATCCTTTATCTATACATAATGATATACAATTTGTGAAATTTTAATCCTTAACTAATAAGTCCTTCTTTTATGATGAAATAGTCATTCTTTTATCATTTCAAATTGCCTTAGATATCACTTTGACTAGGCACATGTGTTACATATTCTGAAATGAAACCTCTAGTGATGCAACATCCTGGTAAAGTAATCACAGTTTTACGGGTAGTTATTTCTGTTAAAGCTATCTTATTGTACATCATAAATCAATACCAAGGTTGCAGTTATCTTTGGATGTTCTACTCTTAATGCTCCGATTTTTGCAAGAGAATGTGTGCGACCTTACCAGTGCTTTGCCTTTAACTAATTCTAATAATTATATGCACTTGCACAGACAGAAATTGCTTATTATTCAAATGTTAAAGGAGGTTTTGACCTCAATTTGTACAGAGGTTTGATAAAGAATTTCAAAATCTCTGGTGACATTCCAGGACAAAAATGTATCCAGTTAGTAGAAGTACGGAATGGGAGCTTTAATACAGTAGTTACAAAATTGACAGAAATATAGATCTGAAACCGCTAGGAAAAAGAATAAATGACAACTTGAAGGAGGTTAAACAGACTTTCTTCAGCAAAAATATTTAATTTAATAACAAGACTGTCTTTGCTACACTGGGAACCGCACAAAAGTACGATATATAAGTAGCACCAAATGATTTCGATCCAACGCCATTTTCATGTTACGATGTCGACTCGACTGAACGTTAAATTTAGTTGTAATTTGGTTGAGATCGGTGTTATCAATGCCGATTGCATAGCGTTGAACAGATGTTAGATTAGCAATGTTATTTAAACGTTACGTTTGATCATAGACAAAATCCAAGTTACGCCGAAGTCTAAATAGGGTTTACTGCCACGATGAATAGCCATTTGATGTCATATAGATGGAAACATAGACACAAAAAATCACGCACAAGCATTTTAAAAAGTAAAACAACAATAATGAAATAGGGTTTTCAAAATTTCTAGATTTTGTAATGATTTGGTGTAGTGTTTATTCGTTTGTTTTATCTAGAAATGGCACCAGAGATTAGTAATTTGTGTTTAATTATATGCCGAGAGATTTGTACATAAAGATATGATTGAAAAAGGAGTAGTGCATCACGCGTTAAGCCCTCAGTTATTGCTCTGTTTATCTCCTAGTAGGAAGAAGCAAAAAACTAGTTCATTCACTAAAAGAGCAATTTACAAGTTTTCAGATTTGTCTTCGCGTGAATATAGTTATTCATAACACTTGCCTCAATAACGGACCTGAGAAAACCCTCCAGAGTCGCATAATCCACACTACTCCGTCTCAACCAAGAACACCGACCAATATAACACACCAATATCTGGTTCTTTTAATAAAGTAATACTTTACATATTTGTTGTTGCTTGTATAATAGCAGTACTTCATTCCATGCATGCAAATGCTAGTTTTTTCCTTCAGTCTACAGGCTCCTGAAGACACTAGTGTTCGGGATCGATCAGTATAATCTACCAGCTTCAGACACAAAAATAACATTCTGCACATAAAGAATGAAGCATTACTATGATATGCATAAATAGAAATGTTTTAATTATTTTGAAGCAAAAACTCTTAAAATGTTACAGTGCAGGAGACTTTCCAGTCAAGAAGGTCAGTCGGTCAATAAGCATAACAAAGCTTGAATTCATTGTGATTGGTTTGGGTTGCTTCGCTGCTTTTAAATGCGCCGCACTTATGATACCTGACGAACAAGGCTGTCCCTGCTTAATTACACTACGATATGCAAACCTAACAACGACACGTATTTCAAACCAGTGTTATTTATTAACTTCATGTTGTCATTACTTTTAAGCTATTACTCTGCTGTTGAACCGAATATAGTTGACACTACGGGTGATATAACTGCAGTATTTATTCAGTTTAATGCATGTACGAGTGAAAAGCGAAATATATCCCAGTAATCATGTAAGCATATGAGTATATGAGCGAAATTTGAACGCTTCAAATAAATATAGATATTAAGGAAACGTAACTTATAGCATAGGTATTAGCATAGGTTCAGTAACCTCAAGAGTTCGGGTTCAAACCCAATGGGGTGTAAAAAGCGATAAATTTAAAGGAATCAGTAAGTGCGTGCCTCCTGTTTTATCACATACACTGCATAAAACGCTGTTTTATCAGTTTTTAACCACTAATTACATTGCCTGTTCATTGTACATTTTCAAGGAAAGGCAAGAAGACACGTGAATGTTAAAAGAAAAACATTAAAATGTCAGGTAAATTGTAAAATAGAATAGTGTAAATATCATGATTGAAAATACATAAAAATAATTAACTTAATTAGCTCTGGGGTGTGAGCAAAAATAAAAAAAAGAAACAAAATATGAAAACCTGAAATTCTGCTGTAGCGGCTGTTATCGTTATTTTGCATGTTATATTTAAAGAAAACATTCACCTGTCTCCTTTTAGTCGATTTAGTATGCTATGCTGAACTCTGCCCCTGGGAAGGGTGATTAAGGTGGCATTTGCGTTTTTACTAGAGTCGGTAAAGTGCATAGAAAGGGATAATTTTGACGTCAGACTCTGAGTGCCAATTCAGTCGTAGCTTTCGTAACGCTTTGTGAAAATATATCAAATACAGCACAGCGTGTTTTGGGGTTGTTCTGAAAGGTGATGGAATATTAATGTAGAACACTGAAATTCTCGACTCTCATTTGCACTTAGATATTTTATTTACTGCTTGCTAATAGTTGCATAAATTCTTGCTTATGTCTCCTAAAGTGCTGCATTTTTTGCCTATAAATGGCTGTTTGATGCGGAGAGAGAAGACTAGTTTCCTTGCCGCAGCATAGAAACTTGTTACATAGCCATGAATAGCTCCATAATCAAGAACCGAAAACTGAACCAAATGCAAACAGTCATACACTTAACAATATGCGTAATTTCAAATGATAATTATCATTAATATGTGAGAATTGTGGTGTATTGTTTAGGTTACTAATCAAGAAAAAAAGGGCCAGTTGAAATTTCGAGACATCAATAACATGTTTCAGACTACAAACACTATTTCGTGCTAACAAAGAGATATTCGCTGGAAGTACCTACTTAAAATAATAACTGTTTTGGAGCTTAACTATCTTTTTTGTAATTTTAAATTGTATGGGAATCTAACCTCAGATTACCCCCATACCCCCTTATTTCTTCTGCTGCGGAATCGAGGTCGATTAACTTAATTTGAGAAATAAAGTCTGAATTTCATAGCGAACAACCATAAACATCACGCCCCTGAATAAAAAAAACTAAAAAAAAAAACTTAAGCAATGACGTCATGTGACAGAGTGTTCTTTTCACCACTGATTTAGGAAAATTTCTTTCTCTCAGAGTCATCACTTTTTTCATCATAGCCCAAAGACATGGTATACCAAAAATAGAAAGTAACCGCCTTTGTAAGCAGAGTATAATCAATTTCCTCTCTTGTGAATAAAAGACCTTTGACTTTCTTGGCACTTGTCTTCAAAACAATTTACTCATCCAAGTCATTTTACTGATTGTGAGCTAATTGCACTCGAGTAGGCAAATCACGCAATTTTCTTGCGGATTACTACCGCATTTACGTAGTGCATGTCTTTATAGATAGTTCTCTAAGTACCAGCTTCACGGAGGACTAAAATAATGTCGATCACTAGAATGCAAATCGTAAGAAAGAAAAAAATGAAAATGAAAGAAAGCAACAAAACCATCAGTGGAGGATTGTCAAAAATGTTTATATTTAGTCGTCCTGTTGTTAATGTGAGCTAGTTTGGCCAAAGATCCTTTCTTTGAAACCAAATGTTTCTATAACATTTACAATATGCGCGTGATTCTATCAGCAAATATCAAAATCCAATTCTAAAATTCAATAGTGGTTGAGCAAAAACTTTTCGGCTAAAAAGAAAAAAAAACTAGAAGATTCATAGAAATGAAATGACAAAGAGAATTTCAAACTTATGAAAAATACTAGAGCATAGAGAGCACATTTTAGTAAGTTTTCTTGAGATATTATGAATTGAAAAAACTCTTTTGGTTGAAAACAAATGTATAATTTCCAACATCGATAACGTTGACTTCGTTTTGTGAACGTTTGTCCTCCAATTAAGAATATATATAAATATCTTTTCTCACTGCTGTTTTATCAGTTCACTATATTTCTATTCGAGTATGTATCTGTGTATAGCAAATGTGGAAAAGATAAGCTGTAAATAAGCCATAAATGCTTAAAGCTTATTCCCTTTTCCTATATTTGAAATCGACTAAGGTAAAGAATAAGTGAGACCGAGAATCTAATACAGCTGAGTGACTGAGAATCTAATACAGCTGAGAGACTGAGAATCTAACACAGCTGAGAGACCGAGAATCTAATACAGACGAGAGACCCAGAATGTAATATAGGTAAGAGACCGAGAATCTTATACAGCTTAGAGACCGAGGATTTATTACAGCTGAGATACAGAGAATCTAATACATACAACTAAGACACCGAGAACCTAATACAGGTAAATATATATATATATATATATATATATATATATATATATATATATATATATATATATATATATATATATATATATATATATATATATATATATATATTTGAGGCATAAGTTGAGCTCTGTGTTGTGGGCCGGAATATCTCTCATATAAAAGTTTATCATCATCCTCCGTTAAAGCCGAGTGATAAAAACTGAAAACAAAGAGTTTTCAACACCTTCTGTGTTACAGCAGAAGAATGGTTTCACATTACGGAATATCTGAAGCTTATATTTGTTCCACTTAATTTTGTTTTGTTTGATGCAGCTATCTACAGGTAGAAAAAAAGAATAAAGAAAACAAAGCAGAGATGAATGCATTAGATTTATCTGACCAAAAGAAAAAAACCCATACATACTGTTTTATTTCTGCTTATATTATAAACTAAATGGTATCTAAGAATTTTATTTTTCTCTTCTTGTTTTAATTCTCTCTTTTAAACCTGGCACTTTGACAATTGATGAATAATAAGGCTCGACAGTTGCCTCACACACTCAGAAATAAACCCGAAGCAATGCCTCAAACACTCCGAAATTAAACCCCAAGCAATGCAACAGCCAGGCTAATTCCGCATTGATTTATGGGTAGTTATTTCAGTCAAAATATCTTATTTTTCATTATAAACTAAGGGCGCGATTGCAGTTATCTTATCACAGTCAGAAAAAACTGCCCTCTTAAGCATATCAATCTTCTGACAATTTTCCGTGTTTAGCCAGAATGGTGCTTTAAAGTAATTCCAGCAGCTCTGTTTACTCACACATACAAATATTGTTAATTAACCAAATTTTTATCGAGGTCTTAGCCTCAGTGTCAGGATTCGATAATCTTTGGTGCCATTCCTGAATTGCTGAGCTTTATATTTAATTAGTTGCTTAACATGGGGTGGCTTCATATAGGGCTTGACATGGGATATCTTGGAGATGGCTTGACATGAGGTGGCTTGACATGGGGTTGTTTAGCATGAGATGACATAATATGGAGTAGCGTAACATAGAACGGTTTCACAAATGGCTGTTTGTCACAAGGTGACTTGGCATGGAATGATTTGACCTAGGATGGCTTGACATGGGATGGCTTGACATGGAATTGCTTGACATGGGATATATTGACCTGAGATGGCTTGACATGGGGTGATTGGACATGAATAGGCTCACCATTTGATATCTTGTCTTCACATAGGGGGTGGCGTGCCCTAGTAAGAGTTGCCTTTGGATGGCTCACCATTGGATATCTTGGCATGGAGTGACTTGACATAGAATACCTTTACATTGGATGGCTTGACATGGGATGGTTTGACCTGAGATGGTTTGACATAGAGTGACTTAACATAGAATGCCTTCATATAGGATGGTTTAGCATAGGATGGCTTGACATGGGGTAGCTTGACGTGGGACATTTCGACATGAGATGGCTTAACATTCGGTCACTTGAAATGGGACGGCTTGTCATCAGATGGCTTAACATGGACTGACTTGACATGGGATGGCTTGAAATGGGGTAGCTTAACATAACTTAGATATGGATATATATATATATATATATATATATATATATATATATATATATATATATATATATATTTATATACATATATATATATATATATATATATATATATATATATATATATATATATATATATATATATATATATATATATATTAGGTTTTTCTGTTTGCCTAAGTTATTTGATTCTCAGAATATCATGGCAATTTATCAAATTTCTTATGTTCCAAAACAGAACATTACAAGATAAAAAATCGTGATGCGTGATTCGTTCGTTTTTTTAGAAGGGATGATCGAAATCCTTAATGGGCGTTAATTTTGAATTCCGTGATAGGTGATGTAATCCACCACATTCGCTTAGCTAAGGAAATTGGAGCGAACGTCAATCCCCTGCTTACCAACCCGAGCTGAAATCGAACTCGGGATATTTGGATTACCAGATCAACGCTCTAGCGAACTGAGCTAACCGTCAGCCCCCCATGCGAAATTCGTTTATTATTTCATCATCATTTTATATTTTTTTTACTAACTATATATATATATATATATATATATAATATATATTAGGAAATGCTTCTTTCTCTGGTGTAATCTCTAAAAATTTTCGGCAGTTATTATGTTTTAATCCTGTAACTTAAAAAGTAAATATGCCTTGTTTGTTTATAACTGGACCACGGACATTGTCACACTGAAAAGTACTGTTAAAAATTAGTTAAAATTATGATTGTTGTATTTTGCGATAATATTCCTTCGTTCCAAGCTGTAATAAAAATAGTTTTAAGCTAGAGTGAATTAGTTTATGTTGTTCCTATAGTTTAGAAGTTTGGATTTTTGTACTTTGCTTTTCAGGTACGGCTTTTTTAGAATTATGTAACCTGGAAACTTATCGTAAAAAGTTTGTATGAAAATCAGTTAAGAGATAATTTAACTTGCCCCAATGTAAATTTTGTACTCTATAAATAAGACATGCATGGGACATGAACGAATCAAACCACAAGCAATGTTCAGAAAATTGAATTGAATGAAACATTAAAATAGTCCGTAACTTGTCCAATTTCCATCAAAATAGTCAATGAGGTTTCCCAGCTTAATTAGACTAATTGTGCATTTATACATATAATAATTATACCTATTCATACATATTTATACCTATTAAAAAATATTCGTTCACATTTATGCATATTTGTGCACATCTACACACATATTTATACATATTCCCTCACCTAATATCTGCCCATTGAGGCAGGGAAAGCAAGCAGGGAGTTCTAGCGTATTTTCCTTTAATGAATGACAAGTTGGAATGTAATAAATGTCATCTTGTTGCAAACTGCATCGCAATCGTAAATTAATTTTAAACACTTAATTTGTGTGATTAACGTCAATAAAAATACTGTAGTCTTGCCTCATCTTAAAGTTGGATTAGCAGCAATATCCACAACAATTTGCCAAATAATGTATAGAATAAGAATTTTTGTTTTGAGCGAATTTTTTTTGTTCATAATGATATGTTTTTGTTCTGAGTGAAATTTTTTTGTTCTGGCTGAAATTTTTTGTTCTGGTTGAAATGTTTTTGCCATGGAGTTTTTATGTCAGACACACGATGAGTGAACGTCACAATCTTTTTTAGCATATCATAGACGGAAACCCAAGAGCAATGAGAGTCATTTTCTCCGTTACATTACATCCTGCATCAAAGCGTTTCTGATATTAACGCATTCTTTTATTCTAAAAACAACTCCTCATATCTCAGCTACCTCATATATCACATCAAAGTTCATAACAGAAAAGTCTCGTATAAGCTACAAGACATTCCTCTTGGTAACGAAACTGACTGAGACTAATACGAATGCTTTATCTTACAAATTTATTTCTAATCAAAGTATTTTAAGCAACAATCTAGAAATGACTCTTAACTAAGAAGGTTCTTGAGTTTTGTAAGTATATTTCTAAAGGCTGCCTCCGTTGCATAAAAATAGTTTTTGTATTTGTGTGAGATTACAAAAAATACTCCAGTTAGATCTAATTTTCTTCTTTTCCTTGCTTCAATTTGACGAAGGTCAAGGGTTAATGACATTGGAAGTATGACACAACTGCTGACGAAAGTGAAGGGTTAGTGATACTGGGAGTATGACTCAACTGCAAGTTTGTAGATTTCTTTCTGCAAATTTTCTTTCAGGCACACATTCAATTGCTTGCAGTTGAATATGTGCAGTGTAAACAAACATAATGTAAGCACACCACGTACATTTTCAGTGGGGCGTTTTCGATACTAAGAGAGCCTGGAAACTGCTGTGCGTAATTACTGGTGATATTCAATACCACACTACTACGATAACCGGCATGAAATAACCTTAAGTGTAGGAAATTGCCTTTGCCTATCAAAGCTTACTACAGCCATACATTATATATCACACAAATGGTCTTAATGACATAATAACATTATACATCAACAGACAGTGAACCTGGCACTTGTGCAAATAACAGCGGAAATTAGATTGTATATTCAGGCAGCATAAATGTGTTTTTCAAAATAATTTATTAGAAAAAAGCTTAATGCGGTGCATAAACAGGAAACTTTTTGTTTTCACTGAA
Source organism: Protula sp. h YS-2021 (assembly GCA_949752745.1). Lineage (NCBI taxonomy): Eukaryota > Metazoa > Annelida > Polychaeta > Sabellida > Serpulidae > Protula > Protula sp. h YS-2021. Next base: position 3,934,397 of record OX457026.1, on the reverse strand, counting down.
ATCATTTCTTTCAGTGACAAGGAGACAAAAATATTGTAATTATTCACAGAAATTGTAAACAGTGACGCAATGATCTTGTCGCAGTTACAAGTATAAATTCTTAATTCGAGTCTAAATTCTAAATTCTTAATGGACTTAAATAATAGAAGCATATCGTGTCGACTCATCACTTTTCATAGAATAATATTTTGCAATAAACATAAATTTTCGTTGGTAACACCAACACCATTTCATAATTGTTTACATGTGATAAGTAAATAGATTCATACAAACCATTTAATGAGCATCATATATAAATATTTGAACGCAATAATTTACTGGCTGCATTTATTTCACGGCTCTTTGCTACTCAAGGGACATATGACTAATGAATTGAAAAAATAGACACCTGTGCAATGCTAAATCATTAATTTATAATAATAATGTTGTTGTTGTTGCTAAGTATCGACATTTTACGAAACAATAACTTTTTTTGTATTGCACTCCGTAAACACACTGTGTCAAATTTTCATTACTACAATCGCAGAACGAAAACTACACAGGCACACTGAGAAGAATGCGTGCAATTTTCCGATTTTGAAGTCCCGATTTTGGTGGGAAATCTTGGGTACTGAATGTAAAACCTATCCCCGTTAAAACGCAATTGGTTATGAGGTTAGCATACATAAAAATCGCTTTATATTTAATAAAGAGCGTGATTTGAGCTATGAACGCTTTTGTCACAAATTTGTCACAAAGTTCCCAACATTCATATTAAAGTAAAAGACCCAGATTGACAAAATTTTCCATAAGAACAAACTTTTTCGCAACTGTTTCTTTTAATGTTTGGTTCATTATAAATAACAAATTTTCAGTCTTCACATTAGCGCTATGATCTGTTTTCTTGACTGTTAATACAATATCTCTGCTGTGCTTTTACAAAGCCTTAGTGACTATTGTTAACATTCAAGGCAGCAAAACAGAAAGAATAAGAAAAGGGATATTCAAATTATGTACGAGTTGTATGTGGAATTATGTACGCGATATAAATCGGGTTATATACGCGTTGTATATTGAGTTAGGTGCGTGCTGTATATTGAATGATGTGCATGTTGTATATAGGATCATGTACGTGATATATATCGAGTTATGTACATGTTTTATGTTGGGTTATGTAGGTGCTGTTTGTCGGGCCTTGTGCATGCTATATATCGGGTTAAGTGGATATTGTATATCGGATTATGTAAATGCTGTATATACATGTTGTATATCGAGTTGTGTACTTGTTTTATATCGACTAATGTACCTACTGTATAGCGGATTAAGCCTGCTCTATGTCTACTCTATTTAAAGATTTGTTCGCTGAATTTGTTTACTTCCAAATTATCAGTGGAAATAATTATCTTAGGTACGTTTTTGTTGCATGAAACTCTTCCAGTTTTCTTTAAAGCAGGTTGTAGATCAGTTTATATCAGTTTATATCAGTTTCTGCAAGATGTTTTGAATTGCTTCTTTAGGGTATTATGACAAGATGAAACATGCGATACGAATAACATTGATTCATTCTCGGTAGGGTGACTTTATCAATATCTTCCATTATTTCCTTCGTCTATATAATTCCATAATGACTTAAGTGGATTATCTCTGAGACAAGACAGTAGAAAATTAAACCGAAGCCTTTATACATGCGTACTGTATGTTATTATATGCAGCTATCATACACAGCACCTCTGCAGAATGCCACACAATATCGTGAAAGATAGAGTATTCCATGAAGTATGTCACACTACCCAAGAAGGTCTGGGTTACATGGCTCGTTCACAGTGATTATATAATAAAGAGTGTTTTAAATTAACTGAATTCAAATAAAAAAACGTTCAAATTCCTAACTGGTTTAATTTTTAAGCTTTATATCTAATCCAAGTACAATTGTAAAAATACTAGATGTGAGGATACCGCATAAATAATTAATTTCGAGTTAATCCTTGTTTTGACAAAGAGAAAAGAGTAAAATATAAATTATTGAGGTTCTTAAGATGAAAAGACAATGGGACATATTGTCTGGTAATATTCTTAAATTTTCCATGTTAAACTTGATGCGGATACTTTATAAAGAGCAAAACCAAAATACCTGGAAATGTTGCGGTTACTTGGTAAACAACGACAAACAGTAAACATACTGAAAATTAACATTTCAACGCCGTATTAAAAGGGTGTTAGCTGAACTTCGTAACCAAGACGATTTACCAAGTATACACCAAACAAACAATAAGAAATATTTTAATTTTTGGCAACCAAGAGATGACAAGACTTAGCTCATATTTCATAACGAAATAGATAACACAAGAAGCTACATGCTATTGTATCAGTTATCAATATCTTAAAGTCCTTCAGCAAAGCTATAATCATCTTTATTGTAATGCAGAACCTTGTTCCACCCGGTTAGGAAGATATCGTCCTGTTATTATAGAACGGTCGCTTCATGCTTGAGTTTGCATACACTGTTATCGAACTCCCTCGGACAATGGCTTAAGTAAGACATTTTATGTATATGCAGACAACAACAACTCTCACTAAGCCTTGCTTATCTTTTTTTCAATTCGTTGGTGAAGGGTAGTTTTCAATGAAATGTCTTGAAAGTCTCCGGTTATTATAACTGTTTTGAGTATTGAATATAAACTGCATGCATGAAACATGCTGTAGACATGCATGAGACAAAAAACTGATCCTGTAAAAACGGCCTATGAGGATGGTTAGAGTGATAATTTACTAAGCATAAGTATCTGAGGATGACTGGAGTGATAAGCATAAGTAGACGTGTACCGTAATTGTTTGAAGTGTTCAATCCGTTAGCCGCCAATAGAAGTGATTTATCAAGGCACTCGGCTTCACAATAATTTACACAAACAAGTAAATGCACTCATTTCTGACAACTCGAGAGGAATTTTCTAATCCTGCCATTTTCTTGGAGAGCTTGCTCTCGTTTATTAGTGTAGTGCTTTAAACAGAATCGTCCAGTACAAGTAAAGTTTTGATGTATAAACGTTAGCAACGAATAATGTGATGTCTATTTAGCGTTAGTCAGACGCTAAATCAATGTTTGATAAGATAGTGTAGCCATCCGACCACCTTAACCCACTTCACCCACCCCTGGGTCGTACATTGATAGTGATATGTATAGTCAACTTTCATGAATATTTTTTATTCAGGCCTGCTGCTCCTAAAATTCCTGATTTTTACGTTTAAATTTTGGTAAAATACCTGTTATTCTTTCATTTCCGTTTAGCAATAATAACATATGTTAGACGCTTCGTTGTGATCCCGACGTCTATTCAATGGCAACGTTTTAATGTCAATTTATTCACCGTTGTACCAAAGATCGAAGACCTTAATTACATGCCCAGTAAACAAAACGTGTGGTTGCGACCAAAACCATCCTCTAAACAAAGTTGTTTATCCAACGTCTATTCAACTTTGTGTCGAAGACATTGATTAAACGTTGATTAAACGCTGATTTTAGGTCGGAAACAGTTGCAAACAAATTGCAACCGGACTCAGTGTTGCTATTTAATCGACTCAGGGACGTAACCGCAGATCGGAGTTGGCTCGACAGAGGAATGCTTACTGCGTAGACTAAAATTCTTAATCAGAAAGTCACAGAACCAGACATGAATTGACAATAGTGCATAACAATACTTAACAAAGGGTGGCGGCACGTTTTCTTGCCTGCAACCAGTCAAGCCATTCCGACTCTCAATAGAAACCTTTTAGGCCTTTTGTTTAAACGCAATGCAAAGCATGCCAAAATTATTTCGTATTCTTCATTATCGTAAGTATTATAACAAATAAAAACAATTGAATATATTTGATATGAAATAAAATAAGTATAAACAGGACAATTACTCTTCGCTTTAGCCATAAAAATACTTTAAAGTGGCGTACGAAAGACCGGCATGTTCATTTCCTTCAAGATGCTTCATTGTAAATTTCCAGCTAACTTCATGTAAAGTTCATATGAAATTGCACCTAACGTCAGTGTGAATTTCCATTGAACTGCCTACAAACTTCAGTGTGAATTTCGTGCGCAGTTCCTAAGAACTTCAGTGTGAATTCCCATTGAATTTCCAGCGAACTTCAATGTGAAATTCCATCAAACTTCAGTGTGAATTTTCATTGAACTTAATATGAACTTCGTATCAATTTCATGCAAAGTTCCAACGAACTTCAGTCTGAGCTTCAATTGAAGTTCCTAAGAACTTCACTATGACTTTCATATGAAGTTCAAACGAACTTCAGTGTAAATTTCCATTCGAATAAGGCACAGTTGAAAAAAAACGAATACTCAGTTAACATTTTTTTTCGTTCTATACGGCAATTGCGAATAATACTCGTCGTGTGAGTTTCTTTCACACTCTTTCAAGTGTGAGGAAGAACAAGAGTTAATATTATGGTTGCACGCTGGCGCAGAAAATATGGTAATTTTGGCTGCATTAGTATTTTAGACAATATTAATTAGAGCAAACCTATATACCATTCAAAGAAAACTTTAAATTTTCTAGTCCACATAAAGAAAACAACATAAGGTACTAACTACAAGATACGATTGTTGTATTATTATCTGCAAAACTTTACAATATAAATGAATTACATTACATTCTTTAAGCAGCGTCGCTCTGCATGACAACCCCACAAGTCGTGTCGCTCTACATGAAAACCCCACAGGTCGCGTCGCTCTACATGACAAACCCATAATTCGTGTCGCTCTACATGACAACCCCACAGGTCGCGTCGCTCTACATGACAACCCCGCAGGTCGCGTCGCTCTACATGACAAACCCATTATTCGTGTCGCTCTACATGACAACCCCACAGGTCGCGTCGATCTTTATGACAACCCCGCAGGTCGTACAGTACGATATCCGTCATAATCTTTTATAATCGTTAGATTTTCTAAACGTTTTATGCTATGAACAGCAATATGGTATGTCACGCTTTTCCAAAATGTCTGTTATGTAATAGGATATTCACTTTTAGAAATAGCGCTGTAACATGTCAATGGGGATAGAGTTTGAACGTGAGACCGACATTCAACGAGCAATGGTATCGCTCATGGCTTTACTAGTTAACAAAATCTGAAAAAACATTAGTAGCACAAATAAAATAGAGACGACTTATGACACTTACCAGGAGTCATATAAACCTCTTTAAGCATTTCAAATCTAACTGCGCTTATTATAAATGCATTATAATGCTTTTGTTACATTCTCATTTATGATGATATTGTTTTTTTTTCTAATTTGTGTTCCACTGTTAATTTGTGTTTTCCTACTTAGTAATTAGAGTATGCAATTCCTAATCATGCAATTCTTCAGCAGATTTGTTCAGTCTTGTAAAGGTATCTATTTTCAATGAACTGTTGCATAATCTCTGAAAATGTCCTGTTTATATAAGCATAGCTTACCATACAACCTTGCATACCATAACTTATCAGGAATGGTTTGCAAGAACTCTGTAAACCTAAGGCTCGAAGAAGGAAATATTCAACATTTGATTCATTTGGAAAATGAAGAAAGAAATAAGAGATTACTACTTGAGAGTTTTGAGTGTCGTTTAGTATACAAACTCATTAATGCAGTTCCGCCTAAATGAGCAACCGCTGTAAGGGAGTAAAGAAGTTGCTAGCATTTGCGTAGCTTTCATATCGGTCTGCCTGCATTTCGAAATTGAAAATTACGACATTCTAAATTATATCATAATATCTACAAAACATAGATCACTAGATTCTACTGACTTGGTGACATAAATTAACTAAACGACTGAATTTTGATACTTGCAACAGTGAAAAATGGAACGGTTCAAACGAAACTGAGAAGGTTTAAATGGGTATCATTAGCATTAGCTTTGCCAAGATGGGGAATGCTATCTTTCGGGTTTTAACTGATTCCCGATTAAAAATTTTGGAAAGTGTACATCTTTCATACTGTTTGCTAAACAACTACGAAAATACTTACAAATACAATAAAATTGTAAACATATCTAGATAAACAATATTCAATTCGTTTTATGATTTCGACGTTGGTATTTGCCACACAGTGGATTCTTTCCTATCCGCATTGTTTTACACTTTTTCTGCGCTTAACAGCAGACGTCGTCACTCCCAGTTGGCTGGATGGATCGCATTTCATAGGATTAACTGATCCAAACAAAACACGTTCGTTCTTGGAATATCTTACTGTTCTGACTATGCTACGTCCACATCTTGTCATTCCCTACATACTCTCTCATCACATGTGTTAAATCTACTTTGAGGCTTAAGTATCGCCTAGATTCTTTGTTTCTCTTTCTCTATTTCTTAAGTTTTCGTTAACATCCAAAACATTACTCTTTCAACAAATAACACAAAGTTTCTCAGTGATTTCATTTGCAATTGCAGCACAATTCGTCAGTTTTGTGCATCTTTCTGTCGTGTAACTACCTTCTTGTCTTCAAGGGTGCAGTGACAATTATTTTTACTTAATAGCGGTAGGTGATGTAACACACATTGTGATTATTTGTGTTTGTGGTCTATGTTTCAGTGATATTGTGTCCGTAAGCCATGTTTTTCCATTAAGTGATGTTATAAATCATTGAGCAATGATCTGTGTCTGTACATGACCTGAGTGCTGTGCGTCAGTAAGTGATACTGCGTTAGTGAAAATGTTGTATGTTATGAAGTATTGATAATTAGTGCTGTACATTATTTAATGATGTTCTGTGTCAAAAGCCTGATTTTTGTGTGTTTTCTTTTTAGTATTGGCTATCCAAAAGTAGTGAAGCCTTCACAGTATAGTATATGCAAACATTAGATTTTACAATTATGCGTTCGTAATTATATGCACACATAACATTTAAATGTTCTTGCTATATTGTTTTGCTTTATTTATCCTGAGATTCATACAGCATATTAAGATGAGAAAAGTTTCGACAAAATTACATCATGACTACATCATTATTTATTTTGCCCTGCCTTTGCAACACCCATTCCAGCCTTCATCGACTTAATTACGCTTTCGTTCAGCAAAAATGGCAAACTAGATGCACTAAATTATACTTAACCCTTGAGGCAAGTATCTTCAGCATCTGTGACGACGTGTATTTAGATGGATTCCTTGTGTTAAAGAAAAGCCAGTTAATTTTTCCTCCAAGCCTCAGGAAGTTTTACTTTTTAAGTAGGAAATGGATATCGTCTCATTTTATCACTTAACTGAAGTAAAGCAAGCATTGCTTCATAAAAACGAACACCTACTTTTGTGTTATTTTTATACTATGTCTTATATTTTGCAAACGCACAATTTTATTTGGCATTTTATACGTATCTCTGTCCTGTAAAAAGTAAAGGTGAATACAATTATACTATCCTATCACATCAAAGGTTAAATGTTATTTCATTTTCATTTTAAAATGTTATTTCATAGTTTTTGCTATGGTGGTGGTCTTGCCAAGGTAACAGACAGCAAAAATGCCACTAGTTGATATGTAGAACTTCTCAGTTCTTCCACAACTGCCCTTGCTATTAAACATTCTAATCAAAAAAATTTTTGTCGCCCGTTCCCATATACTGTGAAGGATATTAATGTAATAGAAACATTGGCCACACACAGTGTAAAAAATATTATAGCGAAACACGATGTTCTAAAAAAGTTTTTCATGCTAACAAATTCTTTGTTATCAAGCTTTTTACATAAGATCTTTAGTAAGCATAATTATATGGGTACTTATGTTAACAAACTGCCTGATTATATACTGGAAGACTAAAGAAAGTTTACATCGGGATTGATTCTAAATTTTTCAATTAGTTATACAATACAACAGTTAAAGTTTCACATAAACTCGTCAGTTTAAAACAGGAAAGAATTTCTCTGCACTGCACACCTTACCAAACACACCACCTGAAGAATACGCAAGTCACATTTTGGCCATACACAGAATTACAAGTCACAAACTCCAGTCAATAGCGTGTGTGTCGTCCGTTAGTTTGTAACAGAGCTTGAATTCAACGAGGCATCGACATGATCAATCGATTTATGCGAAACTCGGGTAATCGTTGGCCTGCCTCAGTTGTGCGTGGATTTGTGGAGGCGAGTTTCTGAATCGTAATCTTCGATCCAGGTGATCCTATATGTTTTCAATTGGATTCATATCGGGACTATACGCGAGCCAATCCGTCGTTTGCCCTCAAACAATCCGGACACACTTGTCTCACGTGCGGCCTGGGATAATCCTACATGAATATAATGCTCTATGTTGCTGCACTTGTGGGATCACCTGCTGACTGAGCATAATGTCTCTATACCAGTTGGCCGTTAAATTTTCATTAATAATGTAAAGTTGCGAGCTCCAGCCAAACTTTATGGCGCCCACATCATAACGGAGCCACCTTTGAATCGATCGACCTGTCAATTTCTGGCGTATCTTTCTCTGCGTCTCCTGTAGACATGCTAGCATCCTTCCAAACACTGCAGTTGGAACCGAGACTCACTGAACATTACATATCGCTACCCTTAGTTCCTCCACACTAGTCAACGGTGGTTATTTCAACCAATTCATCTACTTTCGACCTCTTTAATCGTTCAGAACCATTCTAACTTGAGGCCGAAGCGTACTGATTCTATATTTGCGTAAGCGTCTTATGTCTGGGGCTAATCCTATTGCTCACACGCCCCGGTGTTCCCACAACAGTCATAGTGGTTGTCCCAAAGCGATCGCAAATGTGACCAAATTGAATGTACTGATCCTGATGCAGCATCGTTACGTACGGACGGCTGCTGCCTATCTCACGATAACGTATTTGCGTCTATCGACCACTTGCATCGAAGCACCTGCAGCCAGCATGCCTATAGCCTGGTCATGACGGCTCTGTGACGATCGCGGCTTCTTACTTTGCGTTTATTCGAATCCGTTCACTAAGTTCTGGCATCTTCGTAAAAGTCCACTATCCATATCGAAATGGAAAATGACTGAAAAGAGTACACTTTTAGACTCAAGCCCAATAATATGCCACAGGGGCAACATGTAACCGTAACACCTTGAAATTCATGCTACACAATCAAAACATTTCAAGAAGGTGCATCGAAATATTTCAGCTGACTGATCCAAAAATGGCATTAAAAATTTGAAAACTAAAATTTATTCATTTTTTATTGTTAATTATCTTTGTTTTTTTCAGCATATTTCGCTTTGAGTTGCCACTAAATTTTTGAAGATCAGATTCTAAAATCTACATTTATCGTTCATGATATGGAAATACCACTCTGTTTTCACATTTTCTCTGATACGTAGATAAAAGAAACTCTGTTGAGAGGACATTTGGAGTATCAAACCCAATAACAACGGATTGCATGTATATTTGTCAGATAGAAGGTGATACCTAAATATATTTTGTATGTTATTATTTGAAAACACATGTTATCTCTTACATTTAACCGTCTAATGAATTTAAACACATGAACTACGATTATTCGTCCAGCGACAATGACTTTTCATAGGTCAGAATATCGTCTGATATTTTAGATTGTAATCTGACCGCCTGGCTTTGTTTCCCATAACCATCTTGCAAATAACGCACTTATAAATTATCAAAGCAGATTAATAATGTCTGTTTAGGAATACAGAAATAAGTTTAGTTAACATTTCTTCTGAAATTTGGATTTACTTTATCAGCTTTCTTTCTCATTGTTCACCCATAAAATACAAATACATGGAGTACAATAGTTCTCAGCATGTTAACGTGATGCAGTCTTGTGCCGTTTTAGCATTGTATTAAGATAATACTGTAAAATAAAATATGATAGATGATCACTGTGTACTTAATGGGGGAAAGGGAATATGTTTTGCGTTAAAAAGTGGTAAGTACCAGCTGCAGCTATTCTGCTTCCGTGCTGTAGAACGAGTGACGTAGTATAGTTCACAGCAAAAACAGATATGCCCGCTCATTTTTAATTCATCACTGTACTATTTCTTTTTACATTTGATATGTAAAATATGTAAGTACAAAATTTTACTTACACATCCTTTGAAGGAATGAACATATCACTAAATATTGTTATATTTGTATTTACTAACATTGATGTTGCTTATATTTGGTAATATTTAATTCAACAAATGTTGTACGCACTGGTAGAATCTGAAAAAAACGTAAAGTACTGAAATTTCTCCAGCAGAGAACATTGCTCAACCTAACAGCCTTAGTAATGTTTCGACTAAAGAAATCAAGGATCATTAATGTATATAGCAAAAAAGACAACTCATACTTTGATTTTTATGTGTTTATCAACTCAGATAATGAGACCTCTGATATAATCTTCCGTCACAGAGTAGAATGTTGACATAACAAATTACCAAATCATCTCTCAAATGTTTTACACAACTCTCAACTTCTTTAATAATAGATTGTGTGTAACTATAGTGTAAATTCCTTAACTACCTTACACTGAGAACCACATTTATCTCATCTAGTTTTTATAATGTTGTATAGTTTCTCAGTTTGCTGCTTTTATTAATAGCTTTGAGTAATTAATTCAAAGGACACAAACACTATTTCACTCCTTCTGTTTTAAGCTGTGGCCACCAAAAATCTAGTTTCCATAAATTGATGAAATCAGGGGTTTTAAACACAAGGGATTATTATTTTAACGTAGCAATCAGATTTCACTTAAAAAGTTATAGATACATGGTTATCAGTTGATACCTGTATGCCACATCTTCATGAAAAGCCATGAGCGTGCATGTCGGTCAGTTGCTATGCTAGTCTACTCCTTGGAAAAGTCATTGACACGCATGGTAATAAGTTGTATGTGAGTACTCCCACCCTGAAAAGTCATGGAAACGCATGGTGATTAGTGGTACGCGAGTGATCCCCCTGTAAAATCATGGACACGCAAACTGATCAGTTGAATGCTTGCGAATGCTTGCAACGGGAAATGTCATAGCCAGGACGGTGATCAGTGGTACGTGAGTGCTTCAATAGGGAAAAATCATGGACTCGCCTGGAGACAAGTGCTACGTGAGTGCATTTTCACCACTCTTGATTCGTTACAAATTTAAAATTGTAATCGCAAGTAATGTAGAAAGTAAACATGAATTGTTTTTGTGAATGTTTCAACTATAGACAGTAGAGAAAAGCTTATTTTTTGCTTTATATACCTTGACATATCAAATGTCAATTTAATGTGAAAAAAAACGTATCTTCAATTAGTGTTCAAAAAATTGCTTTTACCCTTAATATGAAAAAAATATATGATTGCCGTAGAACTGAAAATAAAAATTGCCTCATTATCTTGCCCAGATACTATTTGCTAGTAAGGTAAATTAATTGTTATACTTCCATAATGATTTTATTCATTTTTCGCTGTTGAACTTTTCATTAGACGCTACGCTGCTGTTTCACCTCCTGAATGTCTTCTAGACAATTTATCACAGAGATTGACGTCAGTGCCATGGTGATGTAAAGCGAGTCGTAAATTGCTGCCATCCAGCTGAAAGTCAACTGGGAGCCGGTAATAAATTAAGATTTTTCTCCTACAAATATTAGAACTGTAGGCTTTATTACTTTTATAGGAGACCTTAAGAAACTCATAGAATATGAAACGATCATCACTATAAAAGAATATACGCAATTTGTTTCCTTATCAATAGGAAAATGAGAGGATGGTACTCACTGAATGACACTGATGGTACTCACTGAATGATACTGATGGTACTCATTAAATGCCTCTTGATGCACAAGATTAATATACTAGACGCTATACTTGTTTAGAAAAAAGAAAGGGTGATCTGTCTATATGTGATTTATTAGTTTTCTATATTTTTCATTTTATTGCTCTGAGAGCTTGTACGCAATGTAGAAAAAGGATAGGGGCCTAAGGCTTTGCACGTTTTCCATTGGTTTCTTTCCATTATTTTACACTATTTTTTTATTATTTTCCTTTTCGGTTTCCATTACGACAACATCTGATTTCAGTTTAAACTAAGTTTATTTTGGCAGTAACTAAATACATTTTGACAGCAGCTACAGCGGTTACAACAACATGCATTATGATAAAATAAACTAGGTCGGGAAGTAACTCTCCCAAAACAAAATCACGTGACGTATCCATGCTATCACGCTGTATTATTGTCACCTATTAGCTATGATAGGCAAAATAAGTGATAAGTAACCTATGGCAAGTGAGTTATAACAAATGAACTATGATGAATGGGCTATGATAAGTGAACTGTAATTAGTGAGCAATGATGAGCGAGATATGATAAGTGAGCTGTAATGAGTGAGTTATGATAAGTGAGCTATGATAAATGAGCTATGATAAGTGAGCTTTGACCAATTAGCTATGATAACTCAGTTATGATAAACGAGCTTTGATGAGTGAGCTGTAACAAGCGAGCTAATCTGTTTCGAATGTTGCTTTACCTGTAGTTCTTGATATGTGATCCTTTATTCGTTTTATTGTTGGTCGGTGATGCAGCTTCTGGTATTACTGTATATTATTTGCCTTTCAGAATAGCTTTGTTCATTTGAGACAACATTTGCAGTTTCCAAGTAAATTTCGCAAAAAAGTCGATAATAATTACGAAACAAAACTGAAACATGCTCCAGATAAAAGCCCCCGGAACTAAATTTAATGATTTCAAATAATATCACATTCAATGCGGCTCTATGATCTCATGTTACTTGTTTTCAGGCATCAATTGCTAGAACAGTTCAAGGATGGAAAGATTAAATTTCAGACATATGAATACCCGTTGCGAAACGTTGCCAGTAATAACCAAGTATCCTGTGGCTTGAATATGCAATTCAAGCTGAGTTTAGAATTACCTTGATTGATTAGTTTGGAACTTTGTTATTGATATAATGCCTAGGAAATTAATTTATATATTTTTTCTGGCATCATGGGGAGCAAGGATTGCCTGCCCCTCGGCATCGACGAGAGAATGGGGATGCGAAGGCTGGGTTGTTCAGGCCCTCAGCATGTTCGAGGCAGTAGGAATGTGAGGTGAGAGGCGGGGCTAGGGTTATCTGCCCCTCTTTATGGTTTATGTAAAAGGACATTTAATTGCGCCGTGATATGAAAGAAATCGGCATTTATGTTTCCATATTTCTCTGCATTGTCAACAGTACCAAACAGCATTGCATTGTTTATAGGCTCTGGAGTGAAACTTGTGGCTAAGCCCACTTCATTAAGAATTATAGGCTTGTTTATTCATGTATTCAAAGTTTTTTTGGCTCCAGTTTTTATTGCCTTCGAAATTGTAAGGAAAGAAAATATTTCTTCGCATCAAGGAATATAATCTATTTTGAGACATATTAAGAATTATCATGAGCATATTTTCACACTCACTTTTTTCCCCACTTTTACCTTCATTTAATAAGATAATATATTCCTCTCTTCTCCTTCCTGATGACATTAACAAGAAACAGAGTTTTTACCACAAACAGGTGCGTGGCAACTCTTAATATACAAATACGTTGGGCAGTTTCAGACCTTTCGCGGAATTCGAAATTATAGCTACATATGAGTGTTTCTGCAAGCAATTTTTATAAACAATATAGATATATATATATATATATATATATATATATATATATATATATATATATATATATATATATATATATATATATATATGATATGCAATGATATGCAGTATATCGACACATTTTGTGTCGACTTATTATTTTGTCTAGAGACACATAAGTATTAAGGTAAACTGAAGTCAAAATCAAAGTTAATAATATATACTGGTGTACTCTGTCACTAGTATAATCCCTGACTTGAATCATTTTAGTAACACAAAGTTTTGCCCATTGTTTTATATCACTTTGAAACTTGTATATATTTTTCCTTATGAAGTCGCCGTTATGTATTTTAATATTGTACAAGATAAACCACAACAAAAGTAAGCTAAACAAAATGAAGTACATATAAATTAATTATAATAGAGGAAGAAATACTGCATATCAAAATTATCAACTGTAACTTTCAAAACACGATAGAAATTATAATTTAATAAGAAAAACCGGAAATACAAAAAATACAAATGAAACAAATATGTACAATAGTAAAAATAGCAAGATAAAAATGGAATTTGTATTGATTCGATACAAGTATTCCTTAGTTGTATAAATAATTTCGCTCTGGGGTAGCTTTTCGCTTTAATTGGAAGCTGCTCAAGGCCTGACTTCATTAAATTGCAAATCGTGGCTGAAAGGTAATTCGTAATGTGATTACATGGCATAAAATTGCATGGTGCAAAAATGTCATCAGTCAATTCAAATCATAACAACACCCTCACAGAAAATCTCAAGCCCTAACTGCTTTAGAGTTTTTGAAGATTTTATTATATGATTCAAAGGTGTTTCTTCTTACAAATAGATAAATAAGATATTCTCCTTACTAGATATATTTAAATGGGTTTTATAAGGTTTTGGTTTTACATTTTGGAATTATATACATTTATATACATTTTTGGATTTTGTATTTCTTTGTTTTGCATTTGAATCGTTTCACTAAAAAATCCTCCTAATGCTCTTATGCCCTTGAAGTTAAAGTGAATGACTGAAACATATATGCATTAAGTGCCTTATTCCTTGCTTTGTTTAGTACTGTGACATTATTATCAGTAATATGTTTCAACAGTGAAACGTCACAAAAAGGATATTTTATACATGATATGTTTTAAATGAACAGCAAGAAATTGACTTAAATGTATTTCATGTCTGAATATCAAGCGGACTGTTAATTTGCAATATTTAGTTTAATTCATAAGGATGGGTGCTCCAGTTTGCATAAGGTTTAAATATCCTGAAGAAGTGCTAGATTAACTTCAAATGTATCGTCCACACTCAAATAATCTGCATTGTGGTAGTTTTGCAACTTAAAAAATTGACTTTGAACTAGATATTGCCTTACGTATCCAAACAAATGAGTATAATGTGAAAATGGAACGAATACCTAAAGAAGAAGAACAAACGTGATGGTGCGATTTTTTTCTGAAATTTAATTCATATACACGCTCAAATGATTCCATTTTTTCTGAGAGAAAAAAAGAATATCAAAGGAAACTACTTAATTTTGAGTAATTAATCACACCTGTTGTGAAATCGCAATACATTACCACCATCAATCAGTCATTTCCCTCATCAAAATTTTATGCCTATATGCTAGCTGGAAGTTGTGCAGCAGTGCCAATAAGTCAGTTAGCACGATTAATTTGTGCGAGAAATACAAATCCATAACAGTTGAGCCAAAAAGTGAATGCTTTGTTATTGCTTATTATGGTGCGTTTATTTTGCCTATGAAAACAGAATATGAATCAGCTGTGCACCTGTTATAGTATTCGATGTCAAAGCATTTGAAGTCAAAAGATATTCTTAAAATTTTCATGCATATTTCGTTACTACCAGTACTTAGACCGACATGTTCAAACTGACAAAGTTTTATGACTCAATCAAACATAGTTTTTGTTCTCTTTAACTTATGATGATTGATATAAGCGTAATTAAGTAATTCCTTCATGTGATGATGATGTATATAAAACATTAACTTCACAGCTACAACTATAAACTTTTCAAGGCAACAAAATATAGAAACTAAATTAAGGTACTATATTTTCACAGAATTAGAACATAAGTAATCAAACACCAACGATATATACAAGCATTTCATATTCAACTTATCAGTTTCCTAATTAAATACCAGATATAAACCAACATTTTTACAGAAACGCTTAACCAGTATGAAAGAAAAGGCTCAATATCAAACATAACTGTGTCGACGAAAACAATTTTACAAGTTCAGCTTAGTGAGGAACGCTCAACCAAAATGAGAGAAAAAGTTTCTTCCTATTCGGAAATCTGACTCAATTTCCTCAAAAAGTTCTACGGAAAAGATATACTATAGGGGTTCCTTGCTGGCAGGAAATTGGGCCGTTCTGAAGATACATTTCAACATCCTGTATAATTATCTTTTATTATTTACTGTCTATTAATTATAAACTGACCAAATTATATAGCACGCTGTGATGAGAACTGCTCGAATCAAACACATAACCCACATCCCAATGGACTATTGTTATTGCAATATAAATATGGAAATCATTTTTCTAGATAATGAAATAGATTTCTTTTCACGATGTTTTGTATTTTCGGCTAAGTGTCATACAGCACAATATTCAAACTTACACAAAAGTAGACTTTTATGAAAAGCTTCCATTATGGTGATTCTGGCTAATCGTTGTCCTATGCTTTGCTTGGCTCGATGTTTGAATGCGATTAGAGAATGTACCCTGTACTATTTCTTTAAGCGAGAGAACATTTTCACTCGATGCTGTTTAAAGGTTAAGCTTAATTTACAGCCACTCTGTGAAGTTCAGCAGGGATCTTTAAATAAATCAACACGCTCTGCATTGGGGGACGGTGTGGCAGCTGTCACATTCAAAAGTTGTGGTGCTGTAGGTCGAATCCTGCTCATGGTTAGGAATCGCAACATCAGTTACACCGCCAAGATATCGACGTGCTTATATAGTTTTCTGCCTTTACACTTAGGAATATTATAAAGCACCAACTTGGCTGCATCAGATAGGGGCTACAAGAAACACTGTATGATCACGTCGAATTAATAATAATCTTGGGTTAAAATAAGTATGACTGTAATATATGTTCGAAGCTTGATGTAAAGTGGTTGAACAGTTGCGTCAACTGGAAAGTCGTTATATAAAAAACCCACCCACACATCCCAAGAGGATCATAAAGACACAGCTCATTACAGCCCGATATTTATTATAATCGCAAATACAACAGCAAACTATTTTATAGAAGATTATAGAACCTTAACAGAATTAAAAATAAGTGTAACTAATTTAAAGACCAAGAGAAAATCTGATCGAAAACATTTTACTGTATATAGTCAAGATCTCAGTCTTTGTTTAACAATTTTCAGTGAAAGAGAAAGAGCATCCTCAACACACATTTGTTCTGTTGTAAGCGCTTAATCCCCTTCATTTAAAGCGTGCATGCTTTGAAGGGAAATTAGCAATTTTCCACTTTACCTTTGATTTCTTACACTATTTTTATGAAGATTTTATTAATTATTTTTCGTTGGTGATTCTATCATTTGACCCCAGTAAAGCTATGCTGCTTTCTTTCTGAAAAATATCAGGAAGAGCAATTTGGGATGTGAGTTCTATGGAATTATAGAAATCATAAATTGCTGCTAGCCGTTGAAAGTCAACTGGGAGCTGTTAATCAATAATCTTACTTCTCCAGAGTGCTGCGATAAGAAGCATCATTAGAACTGGGGCTTTCTTTTTATTTTATCACAAACTCACAACAAACTCCTTTATAGAATATTAAAAGAATTCGTTACTAAAGAATATGTTCCACTTGTTTCCATGTGGACAAGAAAATGAGTAGATAGTATTCAATGGAAGAGTTATAACACAGAAGGTACTGAAGGTACTGAAGGTACTGAAGGTAAAGGTGACTTGATGGCACTGTTTATATCATTAACTTGTTTTATTTCTTTTTTTTTCAATTAAGCGTTTCAATGATTTTCTTGAAGTAAACATATCAACCTTTTCACCTTTTTAAAGCACTAAAACTGCAATGAGGAAATAACTGCAATATGGCAAATGAAGTGAAAAATGCATTTAGAAATTAACTTAAAAAAGGACGAACAATATCAAAGCTATCATCGGCATTGCTGTACCAGCAGAACTACTCTTTAGTCTCGCATTGACTGAATAGTAGACCAAGTAATCTATTTAGATTGTTGTTTTGACATGCACACAATCTATTTACTGCTGTTTATTGTTCACTAAACTTTCAGGAATGCCTCAGAAAAGTGAATGACCATGAGAAAAATCTTTACAATTACAGTTATAGAGTAATTTTTATGAAAACATCGATAAAAATTACAAGGTAAAGCGAAAACATGATCTAGCACTAAAACAAATACCCTGAAACAAAAAGCAATCATATCACATTTAATGGGAATTTTATCACATTCAATGTAGCAGGCTACTTTTGTTTTACCTGCTTTTCGGCACGGTAGCTGTGATATTTTGTGATAATTATATAATTTATATCCAGTTTTTGGAAGAGCTTTTTTATTTTCTCTGATAACATATTTGAATAACTTAAACATAAATAATAAGAAAAAATAAAGTAAAAATACCAGAACAGAAATAAAAAGCAATGATTTCCAGTAATGTATCATTCGATGCGATTTAGGGCTCCTTTGAGGCTTACTTAAGACAGTAATTGCTAGACCATTTCAGGAGTTTGAAAACTGAAATTCTGATATATATGAATTTCCAAATGTTGTATGTAACGCAAAGTATGGAACTGTCTTGATTCGATTCTCGAAAGTGGTTTGCCACGACAAACTTATTACGAGTTCTCCGAGATGTTAGCCTGGAGAAGCAGCAGGATATATCCTTTGATACTGTGCACAGTGTGTGTAACATGTCACAAGCTGGTGTCATGTTATAATAAGAAAGTATGCCTCTAATTCCTGCGTTTAAAGAAAAACATAGTGTTATCTTTTGATTGAGTTCAATGTTTTTGGAGAGGTCACAATAAACTAAATATTGATACAAAATCTTTACGTCAATTACGAGGGCATATGACGTGTCTGTATTGACAATAGAAAAAAGTACCCATAATTACATTTTTGTCTTCAAAACTGGAAACAAATAACAAGAATGACAGTTGATAAATAATGGAAATTTAACCAATAAGGTTAACAGAACCAATGTCTTTTGTCAACTAGTATGAACAATGGCAAACATGTATTTAACAGCTAAAGAGTATCTTTCAAAATACTATGAAAAATCATACTTAGGGACACAAGCATAATAGACTGAAGATTTAAAAAATTCAGAATTGTTGAAAATATTTTGAAGTTACACACAATGCCCTAGTAAACATTCTGAAGCCAGTAAAACGTCACCTTGAGATTGTCTCAGTGATCTTCCTTATAATGCATTCAGTTATAATGTGAACATACTTTATTCCAAGTGTGACGTTTTGGAGACATATTACAGCCTCTTACAATGTTGTGCAAGAATTCGACACAGTTTATGTTGACTTATTATTTCTTATTATTAATTATTAAATTAGAGGAAAGTCTAAATCAAAGTAGAACATTTTAATGATTTGCAATTTAATCCACAACTAAGATAAACTAAACAAATAAAAGTAATATATATTAATACTGATATAATAAGAAAGGATATATATGAAAATTTGAGTTCATATATACCAATAATTATTCCATTTTAATGATTGTAGACTTATTGATTGAAGATTTATTGACTTTTGATGCAGCTGTATCAACACTTAGCAATATTTCAAAAGGCCATCAGCAGCTGGTTGCCTGCTCTTAGTCATCATTAGCGCTTGACATTACCACTTAGGTGGAGAAAAAATGAACTGCTCTTTTAAAAGCACACTTGGGTAATATAAATGTAATCTCGTAAAAGTGGCAAGTGTTCTCGTCGTTGGTGTTCGTTTGTGAAATAAATTTTCAAACATGCATTGCTTTTGATAAGTTTTTATACTTTTTTATTTAATCTTAACTGTAATAAAAAATAACCATCTTGAACTGTCTGAGATAATGTTTAATATAATTTAATATTACCATATAATTTAATTTTACCATCATTTTATCAGACCTTTCCCCTATTTAAATACAAACAGCATATATGGCACGATGTGTTTTATGCACTTTGAACTGAATGATTGTTTTATGTTCTTGAAGCAGTTAAGATGTGTTAGAAAAACCCCACTAAGAAATTTAAAAATTTTGTTTGAGTTATTTATGCTAATAATTTTCATAACATTGTTCAGTAACGTCAAAAGAACAATCCAAACTTTCACTGGCAATCTCTGTTTACGGTACAAAGACTCTTAAAATAGGGGGCTCTAAAGCAGTTGGTTCTCTCTTCGTCCTTTTATGAAACAGCAAGACGCAAGCTCAAGTGTTTATTTATGCAAAGATATTTTCCCCAACTTCTAAGTTATCCATCTAAGTTTTAGTATTTGCTTCATGTTTGTGGTCGGCTCGTTATAACTGAGGTGGTTCCTGGAAACCGAGGGGAAGGAATTTTGGTTCAATAACATCTTTAAATGTATTTTCAACTTTATAATGTTTTCAGTCACATTATTGAAAGTGTGACGTCAAGTGCACACTTTCAATAATGTGTGGTATGACGCTCTCGATACTGGAAGAGCATGCAAAATAACTGTGGGCAACAACTTTTCATATGCGCCCCAAAATACTGTAGTTTCTCAAGTGTTTGCAATCATGAAATAAATAATGGCGCCTTGTAACAGAAAAAAAGTTTTCTGTCTTGTCCAGTAGAGCGTTCCTAACCAGAAGAATCTGAAATGGTCTCTTTGTACAGATACTGCTCTAGTATTTCTTCTCCAAGATTGATTAGATAGAAGTATATGTATGTAGAAGCCATTAAAATTTACATCAGATCTTTCTCCTAACCTGTGGTACCAGATCATGCTGTTAGCACCCCGTTATACTTACACGGCTCAAACCATTCTAACACAAAGTTTTACTGATATAGAGGGGGTTCCACAATGTTCTTGTCTAGCACTTTAAGCAACATAATTAATGCCATTGATATAAGAAACGAAAGATACTGCGGTTACTTTTTTGGAGGTAATTGTTTCCATTGCCTCTTTTATCAATCCCTGAGGCTTACTCTCCAATCAGCCAAATTACAAATTGATAAGAATTGGTTAAATATCAAATTGTACAAACTTTCTAAGTCACTCAAGAATAAATATAAACATTATCATGTAAAAGCACATTTTAGTATTCTTTCGCATGTTAGCCTTTAAAGACATGTTCTCAGTTTCTTTATTAGGATATTCTTTCTTTTCTAATTTACGAATTACTCATTAATCCTTAGCCCTAATTGCACATTATTGCGCAGATTACATAAAGATTAAAGACTTAGTCTGGTTATTGAGCTGCAGCTTAACATTTGCACCAAAGAATCTTCCAAATTCTTATATCGAGTTTGCCGTTGAATCTCATTGCGCACACACTTAACACTTAATAGAATTTTTCCTTAATGTAAGCTTTTCACGACTATTGTTTATTTCAAAACCTATCAGATTTAAACTACTTATGTCTAGATTGGAAAATTACGTTTCAATGAAAATATTTTGAACAAATTGAATGATTTTATAACGATTTCATTTCTGGCAATTTTATAAAAATAATTGGAACAATTTTGATATAGTCCAAACCCTTAAGTCGACTATTGCATATTAGACATATAGCGATCGAATACCTCAGCTAGCAATTGTGTAAAAATTTTGTCTGATTAGATTCTTTCAAATGTTTAAGGTCATCTGAAATTCGCTGTTATTACGGGTTCTTCATTGTGATAAGAAACATTAACCCAGTTATTATACTGATTCAAACCTTTCTTGGAGCAGATGCGCGTTTATTGATGTTTTGCTTTTTGCTTTTTAAATATTATGCTTACTTGCAATTGGAAAACAAAATTTATATTAATACTTGTATAATTTTAATTTCCTGGTCCACACACACACAAAATAATCTAAAAAAAAATAACTACTACTTAAGGAGAAATGTATTATAATACGTGCATAAAATCCTCTTTAATATTGATATTTTTTCTGTGTCGGTAAGCTCTGTTCTACCCTATATTTTACTCCGAATATATAAAAAACTACGGAATACATCTTTTCATACCAACTGTAAACTGTAATAACTGTGGAACACATAATATTATGGACTATATTTAACTGGAATACATGCATCAACATGCTTTTTAATATGGCTTTCTTTATATATTTTTCTTCATTCGTTAAAAGCGGGTCTATTTGAGATACAAAGTGCTTCGAAATGCCCTTCCTTCGGGGACCGGAGAAGGGTTCATGGAGTTTCAGTGCTGTAGCACAACACCTGATATGATAAAATACCGGAGCAGGAAAGGGAAGGAGAGTATTCATGCGGTTCTAATGTTGCAATACGATGCATAGTGATATACAGTAGTAGATCCTGAAGGGGAAGGAGAGGGTTCATGGGGTTCTAATGTTCAAATACGATATATAGTGATATAGAGTAGCGGATTCTGAAGGGGAAGGAGAGGGATTCATGGTGTTCTAATGTTGCAATACGATGCATAGTGATATAGAGTATCGGATTAAAGGGGAAGGAAAGGGTTCATGGAGTTCTAATGTTCCAACACGATACATAGTGATATGGAGTAGTAGATACTGAAAGGGAAGGAGAGGGTTCATGGAGTTCTAATGTTACAATACGATATATAGTGATATAGAGTAGCGGATTCTGAAGGGGAAGGAGAGGGTTCATGATGTTCTAATGTTGCAATACGATGCATAGTGATATAGAGTAGCGGATTCTGAAGGGGAAGGAAAGGGTTCATGGAGTTCTAATGTTCCAATACGATACATACTGATATAGAGTAGCGGATTCTGAATGGGAAGGAGAGGGTTCATGGGGTTCTAATGTTGCAATGCGATGCATAGTGATATAAAGTAGCAGCTCCTGTAATGAGGAAAGGTTCAAAAGATTCTCCTACTGCAAAACAACGCCTAATATGACACAGGAGTAGATCCGAAAGGAGGATAGGGTCCAGCGGTTCAAAACGAATAATGTAGGGGGGAGAGGAATCAGGGGGTTTCCAATGCTATAACACAACGCCCAATGTTATACCGTAGCTGAAAGGAGGGGGTTCATGAGGTTTTAATACAAATATAATGTTTTCATAAAATGTCATGTAAAATATCAATGAAATCTTAATAAATTTTCTTCAAGAAATGTTTTTTTACGTTTCCCTGTGAATAATTCACAAATAATATTCATGTTTATATATGCTAATTTCCTAAAAGAATTCAGAGGGATTAGAATTTACGCGAATATTTTAGTTAGCTCGCCATCACAGAATCCAAAGAAATGTTCCTCGAAGCTATTTAAAACCAAGTGTCAGAGGGTAAACCATCAGCTCACCATTTCAAGGATGTCACTACAAGGAGGACCAGAGTTTTTGTCGTTGATGAAGCTTGTGTATTCAAACGCACAACCCTTAGCAATATCAGGATGTCATTGGGGATTTTATAACCCTGGAATAAGTAATGTAATATGCTTTGTTAAATTTCTATTAACCACAAAGTATTTGTTTCTTAAACAAAGAATATTTATTTGTGCTTGTATTGTTTTGCGTCGTTTTTGGGATTAAAGGAACAACATGTTTGTCCAAAGATGTTTAAACGAAATGAAAAAAAGAGATTATTAGTCGCTACAATAATTCTCTAATATGTTATGGCTAAATACCATATTATATAGCCTATTCCTATTTAAACAAAACATACAACAGTCACCGTGTAAGGGTCAGCAAGGAGCTCTTAATACAACAGCAATGGCTACTTTCTCAATAGGAATACAATAAGATACTTCACTGCAAGATGAGTCTTTTATTTCAGTCTCTAAAAACGTGAAAGTGTTTATGGAAGATTACAGAAAGCTTAGAGAATCATTGAAAGTACGTGCAATTCGTGTATAATGACCACAACATAACTAAATAAAAAAACTTGAAACTCAAAGTCACTCTTAACTTATGATTTCTTACACTTAACTTTATTTTGATTTTTCCTCATCGTTTGTGCTTCTGTCATTCGTCACCAGCCCTAAGCATTGCTGGTTTTTTTTCCTGAAAAATATCAGGGAGACTAATTTAGATTCTTTTAGATTCTATGGAATATTAGGGAGACCAATTTAGGACTTAGGTTCTATGGAATTATAGAGGAACTCGTAAATTCCTGCTAGCCGTTTAAAGTCCCCTGGGAGCTGTTACTAAGTAATCTTATCATGCTACACTGCGGAAACCAGGACTTTCATTAGTACTGATGTTTTCTTTTCCTTTTATAAAGAAAACTCACAGCAAACTCTCATATATTAAAAGATTTCACCATTACCAAAGAATATGTGCCTATTGTTTTCCTATAAACAAGAAAATGAATAGATACTATTCACTGGATTCATTTAACACACAAGATTAATGACACAATATCTGCTTTGAAAGCTGTTTTGTAAAAAATAGGGGGGGGGGGTGAGTGAAACTACATGTCATTTTTTCGTTAAAACGTCTCACTTAATTTTCTCAACTATATATATAAAATTTTTCAACATTTAAATGCAATAACAATAATCAATAATTGTTCTTATTAGAATCGTTGTACCAGCTGATAATATGACAGTTACTGCTAGTTTACACTTCAGCAGTTGCTTTAACCCGTTAATCTATTACACGCGATCGTTTGTTCATTTATTGCTGTTTATTGTTGCTTAGGCTTTTTGGAGTTATCATGTGATGCATATTGATGCTTAAGTGAAATGTTTGTTTGCTTACCATGACAACATATAATATTTACATGAAGTAATTTTTCTGAACATATTGATAATAATTACAAGGTACAGCGGAAACACGATCTAGCGATAAACCAGAGACCGGGAAAGCGAAAGGCAATGATTGGCAATGATTGACAATGACATCACATTTAGTGCGGATGGCTGCTCTACTCTTACTTACTTCCAGGTCAGATTGGCTGTGTTATTTCAAGGCAACTGTGGCTTGACTTTGTAGCTCCCACTGAGTTCAGGCGGCCAAGGTTTGGGTAATTTACAATCCTTTTTATGGTTGCATTGCCTTGCAAGTCAAATTAACTTTGAAATACAAGAGTGTTTGAGCTGGAAAAGGAGACTAATGGTACTTATTTGCAGCTCTGTATTGCATTTAAAAGAGGAAACTTGTTATTTGCTGATGTTATTTGCAAATAACGGAAGACTCAATTCCTTCGATTGCAATTAATTGCAGTTAAAAGTGGAACCAAATCTTAGCGTTTGACTAGTGGCATGAAACGCGTGTGAGAATATTTAGTTCAAGTACGTAGTATACCATTTCATATCAACCCTGCAACACAGACGATTTTTCTGACACCATTTGACCATATAGACTTGAAAAATAAATAGGTAGGAATATAACTTCTAATGAAACTAAAACAAAAACACAGAACTAAAACAAACGCACAGAAAATAATGAGAACCGATTGCGATAACCTTAAATATACGAAACCGTCTTGATAAAACTTTCGCAGTCTCCGAAAGTTTGAAACTATGATTAAGAGATTAGGTTCTATTGTACATTTAGTTTAGTTAGAAAGCGCTATAAAATTCAAGAAAAAATAAGTATTCAGCGGTTCACCATTAGTGGAAATTATTTATTTCAAATTTAATTGTTTTGATTAAAAAAGATCATAACATTTGATCTGTTTCCTTTCTAAAACGACAATGCATAATGACTTTCTTGTCCTTTAGTTATTTGCGAAATCTCAATAAAACCTCAATAAATAGATTTCATACTTTAACATGACAATTTATGAGACACAATCCTTTGTTCATTTGTTGTTGTTTATTGTTGATCCTGTTTCTTAGCATAATTACACAATGCATATTTGCACTGCTAAAAATTCTAAGTACTAGTAGTAAAAGTACTAAAAGTATAGGATGAAACTGAGATACGATGTTGCACCAAAAACTCGAGAGCAGAAGGCAATATGAGGTCTAGTAATATCAGATTCATTGAGTTTCCATGCTCTTCTTTGACTTACTTTCAGGCACCAAGTTCAAGAACATTTCAAGGGTAGACACAAAATTTGGATTCCTCTGAGCTACTTCCTAAGCTCTTGTGACTTGAATTACAATTTCCACTTAGTTAAGAACTGTTTTGATTAATTCTTTTGGAACCTCGCAATCGTGAATTTGTCAGTCAAGACAAATGTATTTCGATTTATCCTAGTCTTGGGCTGAGGGATAGGGAGTGGAGTGTGTTGAGATTATGTGTAAGTGGTCATTTTATATAAAACATAGGGCACTTAATTTATGCGTGGTAAAAAAGTTAGAGTAGAATGTTCAACGTATATAGGCAACGCCTTGGACCAAACGTAGTCCGACGACAAAATAAGAATCATTAGAAAACACATCATACAAATTCAGTAAAGTGTGGGTACCGAAAACGCCCTAGTGTAATAAGCATGTACTAGCTAGAATGGCGTAAGTGTAAATTAATTATTGGCCGTATTAACGTCAGTTTTAACGAAAATGTATGACTATATAAACTTATTAAAGATAGGTCAGAACTTATTTTCAGCGTTCTGAATTGCTAATAGCTGGGGCTGTTTGATTACAGAAAGCGTCCGGATCTGCAGGGGGTGAAGATGTCGCTTAGGTATATCCAAGCCTTACCAAGAATTAATTAATCAATTAAATTCTATGGCTAACAGTTTACACACAATTTGCTGTGTAGCACTAGTGCCCGTTGTTTGCACCAAAAAATGAGGTGTGAAGCAATGTCTTGAAAACAATGTAAGCGATTCACGTACTTCATATCTAGACCATTTAATAGGCTAATGAAATTTGGATGACTTCTGCGACATCTTCTAATTCTTGAAATATTGGTGAAATAAAAAGAACACGACCTTGATGTTCAATTACGAAGCTCTTCCTGTTAATGGTTGCCCTACAAATTCTTCGACGTCGGAGATGCATATAAAATGCGTCGGCAATATCGGCAACATACGTCGGATATACGCATATTTTTTCCGTTTTGCTCATCGTTTATTAGTCGTTTATGCGCATATTTTCCGACGAAGTTTTTTATGCACATATTCGACGCATATTCGACGTATTACCAACCGTCGGCTATACGTCGGTTATACGTCGGTTATACGTTTATATTCCGATGTATTTCCGACGAACTTCCGATGATTTTTATGGGTATAAAATGCGTATTTCCGAGGTTTTCCAACGCATTTCCGACCAAGTGACAATCGGAAAATATGCGTTTTTTAGACGAATAAAATGCGTGTGCGCATTTGAAAAAAAAAGATGTTTCTGACCTTAACTGACGCATTGAACCTTACAAACCATTCATAATTCACATATTCATACATACACCATAGCATATTAATATACAACATAGCATATTTATATATTGCAACTGAACACTAGTACTTACTCGGGTTTGAACCGGGGACCTCTTGCATCCTAGGCGCGGAACATACCTCTACTCCACGGCGGCTGCTGCCTCGTCAGTGTAATTAAGTGGTCTAACGTTTTTATTTCGTCCCAAAAAGTTAACTTCTTACATTTTAGTTTTTTTGTTACCGCTGGCGCTTTTAAATTGAGTTATTTGTATTGTCTTTTCCTCCTTTATGTTTTCTGAGGAATAGTTTATTGAGGCAAATGATAATTTTCAAGTATATTCATAATGCTCCACTATTGATTCTTCATAATGTCCCCTACAAAACGTCAATCGATAAATTTCCGACGTCGAATTAGCATCGGAAAATATGCGTTTTATAGACATATAAAAAATACGTATAATACACGTTGGCACTATCGGCATCTTTTTTCCGATGTATTTCCAACGTCGTTTATACATAGGAAAATATGCGTTTTATAGACGTATAAAATAATACGTATAATGTACGATTGCAATATCGGCATATTTTTTCCGATGTATTTCCGACGTCGTTTATGCATAAGAAAATATGCGCTTTATAGACGTTTAAAAATACGTATAATACGCGTTGGCAATATCGGCATCTTTTTTCCGACGCATTTTCGATGCATATACGATGTTTCTAAAAATGCGTATATATTCCGCCGTATATCCAACGTATAAACGATGTTTCAAATCAGCTGCCAACGCTGCCGATGCAATTAAGTGATTAACGACGTCGTTTATGCGTCGGCAGTTTGTAGGGTGTGTAGAAGCAGGCTTTTAAAAACTCGTCAATCAACTAAAATCATGAAAATGTCAACAACACAAATCCGAAACCTTAGGTTTGGTTAAAAAACTGCTCATTTTTATTGAAGCGACTTCGTTTTGGCTTTGTAATGACCTCACTGATATTTGCTTTATTATGTTTTATATCATTTAGTGTCACATCATCATTATTTCAGAAATTTGTCTCTACTCCAGAACTTAACAAATTAAAATATTCTGCTTGAAATGTTAATAAATAAACGGTCCAAAATGCGTTTTTATGTTATAATTCTATGAAAATTATTGATTTGAAATGTTTATTTGGCAAAGATGTATGCATAGATTATATAAGATGTGTTGATCGGTGTGTTTAAAGTTTTTGTTTCATTGAGTTTGAGCCAACTGGCTTCGAGTTGGGCTAAAACAAACAGTGAATACATTACTGGTTTGAACACTGAATAAAAATAAAACTGATAAAAAAATAGATATTACTTTACTTATCCAAACGAATAACCTTAAAATACACAAAAAAGTCCAATGACTTGGTTGGCGTAAAGAATATTTAGTGAAAAGTAATAATCTACTGGGAACAACACTTTCTAATTATTTTTCTGCAAAAAAAAAAGATTTTGAATATGACTACAGCTTAACTTTGAGCAATAAATCATACCCTTTTATGAAATACATTAGAACAAGAAATCAGTCATTCCTCTAATCAAAAATTCGCATGTACCTGTACCTGTGTTAATAAACCTGTTAATACAATCAATTGGTGGAAAAAGTACAACGTCGTAACAGAGTTGCGTTAACATTTACTGTTTTGTTGTTGTTAATGTGATATAGGTTTATCTCGACTATGGACATAGGAGTCACAGTGCGACAATAACAGTATCATGTTTTATTTATTCTTTTGTCTTATTAATAATTAAGTACTAAGGATGGTAATTATTATATTATTAACAGGAATGTTACTGTGGAATATATGTTGAGTGTGTGACACTTTATTGTCATTAGCAAGAGAGCAATACAACCGTTCCATTAGTAATATTTAATCATTCAAAGCAGTACTTTGTTTTAATTTTACAATCGTTCTTACCTTTCGTTTAATTGATTTATTATTAAATCTAAGATAAAAATAGAAGTGCCTATTAGTTGATACATAGAATAATGGTGCATTTTGTAAAATATTGCAAAATGACATGATTTCAAAATATTTTTTTTTCGATTTCATAAGGTTAATGTTTCATATCAGTTCAATGGGAACTCGCTGATTAAAATTGAATTAATTTATTTAAAATATACTCTTTTTATATCTACACGATTCTATGATGCGCTAATTCCACAACGTACAGCTCCATAACAGAAAAATAACATAGAAAATCATATATCAACAACACAAAATGTAAAATATAAAAAGTATAGTTTAAAAATCATATTCAAATTTCATACGCAAGTCTGAAGTGAAGTCTGAAGTGATTTTTAAAATAAACAACTGAGAATATACAACGAATACTGTACGATAAACTGTTCTGAGGTTTAGGACCTTATTTACAAAAGAAATGTCACCAAAACATTTTTTGGATTAAACGATATTGATAGTCAGATCACAGTGATTGTGGTGGTTTGTACCACGAAAGCAAATCCTTGGGAAGGTTCATGAATACCGTTATGAACTAGAACTAAGATTTTGAAATCAATCAGTTTTTCAATGGGAATCCAATGTAGCCGTTGGCGAAGTACAGTTTGACCTTCACATTTCACCGTCTGGAATATTAGCTAGGCAGCGGTGTTCTTCGTATTTGACCCTTATTTATACCATAAAGCAAATTGTTTGCGTAATCAAAGCGTTACATAACAAATTGCTTGAACGAATGTTGTTGTAGCATCGCGAGTCAGGAATCAGCGGATATTACCAATGATGTATAAGTAGTACGTGTATTATTTTACTTTTTGATTAACAAACTTGTCCAGGGACATATTCATGTCAAAATAAAAACCTAAACTTGTTACATGGGCTGTGTCACCGTTCCTGTGTCACCCACGTTTCAGGGCATACTTGGAAATTTGAGAAACGAGGATAGCCAAAGATAATTATCGTCATTGAGTTTAGGCATATCAGAAGGCATCCAGTGTTTCCCTTCCGCTATGCAATTCTCTAACGTATCAATGGCGTTTTGGAGAGATCGAGTATCATAAGAAATGTACAGTTGGCTATCATCTGAATAGAAATTGTAAGATGGAGTAGGTTCATGTACATTTTAAAGAGAAAAGGGCCAAGGGCCGAGCCTTGCGGAACGCCGAACGAGAGGCGTATATCTGAGGATGTCGCTGGATCGATTGAGATATACTGAACAGGCCGGTGAAGTACAATTTTATCCATTCAATTGCAAGACCTCGCATCCCAAAGCGCGTCTGCAGTCTATCGAACAAGACACTGTGGTCTGTTGTGTCAAAAGCTGCTCCTAAATCAAACATGGACAGCGAAACCATTTTTCTGTCATGGCTCACAAATAATTGCTATAAATTCTTCTTTTGAATTCTATTTTGTTCACAGTGTTCGAGTCTTACAAGCTATGTAAGGTCACATCACACGAAAAGGCCATGTCTGCCACACCATGCTAAACACCTGAAAGGACAATACAGCATTAATATACAAGAAACAAGTAAATATACAAAGGTTTATCAACTAGTAAATATGTTATTTAATTTAAAACGCAAATTTCCTCCATGCTATAAAACCCAATAACAAGGTAGTTTATGAATGGTGCGATTACTGTTTATAAAACTTCGGAATAGTGTGAGTCTATTTGCATTACACGAGAGGGCACTAAAATGCACAGAAAATTTATATATATGTACCACAGAATGCTTGATGACATACCTAAAGACAACTTTTGTTTTATGTTTCTTTTGAATGTCTTCCTTTCACCTAATTAACATTTCTTTTTTATTTGAATTGGAACAGATATCTTACTTGAAACCGAACAACTACTCTGTTTTTTAGTTATTCTTAACTACTTTAATTAATTTGCATAGAAATGGGGATATAGCAATAGAGTCGTTTTTACAAATGCTTCTTTTCAAAATTATGTAAAAGCGCCTCGAATAAATCATTGAAGAACAAGTGTCGGAGGGTAGACCAGTAGTAATCTCTATAAGCGATGTCGCTGTAAAGCAGACCGTCGTCATTGATGATGATGATGATGATGATGATAATGATGATGATGATGATGATGATGATGATGATGATGATGATGATGATGATGATGATGATGATGATGATGAAACCTAACTATTCTATGCACATTACGGTTCACCTCTCGATATAAGGACAATGCTGTTAGGCTGTTGTAACTCTAGAACAAAAAATGGAATATGCTTAGATTTGCTTTGATTAATTTGATTTGATTTTAATAGAGGGTATTGTTTCTAGTCTATATGTGTCAGTGTTTTGTATTGTTTGCGCGTTGATACAACAGCATGTTTGTGCAACTCTGCTTTCATTACTTCGATCGTTTTATTTAACCATTAGATTAAACGTTAGATAAAATTACACGAAAATTTCATTTGAAATATTGCATTCAAAGTGGTATGTTAGGGGTATATCGGACATTTATACCCATTTCTTAAACCTAGTATTTGTAGCTAAGTCCAGTATATTGCAATCATATTATTCAACTAATTCGGTTGTATGATGACAAGCCATTTAGACCACATTATCCATTTATCGAAACAGTTACAAAGGCGTTCTCCTAGTTTAGATATAAAAATGTCTAAAAGTGTAAAATTTAAAAATTGAAGTGAGCAAAGCTTTTTTCTTCTTATAACATATCATTAGTCTATCATGCGTTACAATTTGTCACAGTTTTCAATTATCACCTTCTTTATCGACTATTTTTATGTATCAAATGCGGAAAATGTTGCGTTGCAAGCCTTAAAAGCAGACATATAATCACTAAGCAATATATTATTACTATTGAATTTTGAGCACAAGTAGCCCATAAGTTAAATACAACACAATTGTATTATGTAAATATTTACATCAAGAGATAATCATAAGACCCATTTGGCCGTAATTTTGGAGGTAAAATTGACCTAATTGGCCGTAATTTTGTAATTAAAAGAGATCTAGCATATCACATTCGTTTTGCTGATTCAATCGAAGTGACAGTTAGTCCACTGCCGCTTACAATTCTGATCTCTGAACGAATTATGAAAGTAGAAATTAGTAGATCAATTCTCAAACTAACCTAGATAACCATTACCCAAAATTGTTCTAAACTGAAACTCTGAAATACATTGTATGACAGATAGTTTATCCTACATTATTTTACGATATAATTTATTGGTTCCCTGCTGACAAGAAGATATATTTGCACTTGCTGTGCAGATATTTACCAATTATAAAAAATGGATCAAATTATGAATAATGTTTTGATGAGAAATGGTCAAAGTACAAGGTCAATTTTTTTTGCTTTTTGGGACAAATACGTAAATAGGCAGAAAAGAGTTTCGCAAAAAACGCCTTCATCGTCGTCATTCTTGCTAACCGTCACGGTTTCATTTGACTGCTCGACCTTTGTGTGCGGTTAAAGAATCTACTTTTTCATTTAAACAGGAGTTTAGTGACACTTGCTGAGTGGTATAATCAGGCGTAATTTACAGCCATACTGTGGCGCTCAACAGGGGCCTCTTAAGAAAAATCATTCTCTTTCCCAAGAGGATTAAAACGAAACACTTCAATTACAATCCGACTTTTTATTTAATCTTGAAAATAACAGCAAGCTGTTGTGGTTAACATTGCAGAACGTCAGCATAGCTAAAACCCGACCGCTTATTTTTGATTAGCAAAGCAAAAAGACGTTTGACAGTTTGTTTTCTGACATGTTTAGCGCATCTATCTCACATTTGTATCTATATGAACGTTTTAATTTCCTTTACTGAGGGCTCGTTGGGACTAGTTTTGCATTTTAGTTTTGATTTCAAACACTTCGTTTCATAATGATTCTACCCAATATTTGTTCCGCTTGTGATTCTAATCATATGAATAATTAATACTTTTCTAGCTAACAACATCAGTGTCCTAGACACTGCTTGGAAGCTTATCTGATGACAACGTAAGGCTAACTTAGTGACATTGCAATAAATCATTTTCTATTTTTTTTACTTTAACTGTTATTAACTCTGAGATATTATGCAAAATTAATTGTTTTAATGATTTATTTAAATAATCAAACAAGCAATTCTAAGCATCAACATTGTAATTATAAGCACTTATATCAGGACAAGAAACACAAGTGCGTTTAAAAAGTAACCTTCGAAAGGTCACGTGGAATCTCGACCGGTGTGATATGGTAATAGTCGACTCTGGTAAAAGAGCTTTTGCTTTTTCGCGTATAAGAGGGCAAGTAATATATCTAGTATTAGATAGCTAGTACTTTCTCTTGCATTAGAGAGCTAGTGTTTTGTCACACACCATAAGAATTAATGCTTTATCTTGTATTAGCGAATTACAGCTTTATCACGTATTACAGAGCTAGTTGTCGTATTAGATAGCTAGTGATTCTTCTGAATATTAAAGAGTTAGTGCTTTGTCACGCATTACAAAGTTAATGCTTTTTCTTCTATTAGAGAGCCATTGCTTTGAATTAAAGAGCTAGTGTTTTATCTCGCATCAGGGGCTAGTGATTCGGTTGAATATTAGAAAGTTAGTGTTTTTCAAGCTAGAGAGTTATTGCTTTGTCACCATTTAGAGAACTGGTGCTTTGAATCGTGATTTGTCCTGAAGAGAACCCCCGGTACTGATATAGCAGTCAAGGCACCATGAGCTGCGTTTCAAGGGTAGAAAGATTAAAAATCCGATATATGAATACGATTGTATTACGCCGCAAGTCGTATAACCGTCTCTTGTGGCTGGAATATGAATTTCCATTGAGTTTAGAACTCTTCTATTGATTAAAGGGAAATGCGCATAACATTGAATATGGCTGAGTTTAAATCTGTGTTCACACAGTATAAATAGCTACTAACTACATCTAGATAAAAAATTCTTTTCAAAGACAAATAGGGCCGTATCCAGAAATGATCTGTATTGATATTTTATTCCTAGAAGGGCCTCTGTTGATATCCTGCCCATTAAAATCATATTACACTGTTTTCATCATTTAACTATTGGGTCAATGGGATTTTGTCAAAGTGATTGTATAATTCTCTTATTGACACGGTGACATATATTTTTTATTTGCTTAAAACATTTCGTATGACGTGTTCTTCAAACAGGGAGAAAATAAGGCGATTGTCAATTGTGATTATGTGTGAATTTTGCATTTTGCTTGAAATTTCATGGTTTTCCCAATGGTTTCTATAGTAAAAGTACGCAACCTTTCAGTGTCTTTATTTCTCTTATAACATCAGTGACCCCCCTTTTAGTTTGCAATTTTTGAATGTATACCCTTAAAGCATTAAAGTGTGAAAGTATGAAGAAAATGTCAATTGTAGGTGAGATACCTGCATTTCCCTTTAATTTGGAAATTCTCCCGCACGTGGGATTGTGGAGAAAGTCGGAGAGAGGGAGTGCCATCCACTCTACTTGGTTTATGTGAGATTTTATGATTTGAAGTTTATTTCATAAAGACTTGTGTACATAAGGTATCGATGCCTTGTAAAAGTATTTCAATAAACATCAAACTAATTTTGCAGTTAAGATTCACCGTTAATAAAAGAACTGATGTCAAAATTAGCTACTAATAGGTAGATATTGTTTTACTTATCTAAAACATAATGAAGGAATTGCTTTCACAGAAAAACAATTAATCTAAATATTCCAACATTTTTGTCTTTTTCCGGGGAAAAATAATGCTAAACATAAAACTATGCCATATAATAGCTTTGAATAAAAATCCAAAATAATTTTATCCTCAATCATCCATTCTTTTAGCCAACTGTTTATGTGTACTTGGTAGCGTTTACTTGTTGGCTAGCAGAGTCAGTAAGTGATTTGACAGGACTGATTTGTTGTAAACAATTCAGTGTCATACAAAGATGCATAAACATTGATTTCTTTGCTGTTGATATTTTGATGTCATGTTTTCAATTCAGTACAAATGTTAATAATTTTTAGCTATTAACAAGAATTAATGTTTATCAAAACATAGAAAAGAAATACAAGACGTTCATTTTAAATACATTCACAAGATCAGAAACTGATGTAAGAATTGAATTGGTTGCTATAACGTAAGGTAGCTCTTTACATTGTCGCACTTACTAACAGCACAACCTGTAAAACAAATTCCCGCGAAGTACTCAATTTGAAATTAAAATGAATTTTTAAAACTGTTAAAAGTATGCGAAACAGAACTTGCCACCGTTTTAATGAAACTGGATCTCAGCTCGAACCACATGTGACCTCAAAATTGCCCTTTCCTCCTTTACAGGAGATCACATGATTTCATGTCAAAACAAATTCTTAAAGCGTGCAGTTCTATAATGGAATTTATTGCAGACTAAAGTGAGAAGTTAGGAGTGTTTTTTTCTAATGGTACCGAAAAGTGAGGGGAAATGTCTTACACAACAGTCGTACCTTGTCATGCTAATGTGTTGTCAAATTGACCTTCAAATTTGAGCTCTCACAGTAACTTCAAATTAAGACGGCTATTACCCTTTTCTGTAATCACACTACGTCATGCAAGCCTTTCACAGAAATGATCTATTTACAAGACTGAGTCATTGATAGGGAGGATAGTGAACAGAAGTGTTTTTATATAATTTTGCAAAAGTAGCCAAATATACTGTTTTGTCAAACTACATATATAAAAACTAATGTGTCGTTTTAGTACATCCAAATGCCAATGACAGAATTGTCGCTCTAAATAAAAGAAATCTGGATGTTTTTTAATCTTAAAGAAAGAGAAAGGCGGACAGAGAGTCTCCTAATGGGTTCTATAGAATTTAAAATGGCAACAACATTTAGTTGCAAAAACTGTGTAATGTTTTCTTTTTGAAGAGTTCTTTTTGTTTAAACGTTTTTTTAATCTATTTTTTTATCGTGACTTTATAGCTGAAGACACACGACCAACAATCTTCAGAAAACATGCGATGAATTCGTCAGGTAAATCACAACACCACCAAAATTAGAACTTACTGGCATTTATAGGTATTTACGAATAAAACAAAAGTGTTTTTACTTTGTTTCTCTATTTAGTCATTTGTTTATTTGTTTATTTCATATGCTTTTATGCACAATTAAGCCTTGAGCTTACGCTTTATCAACTAAATTACAAATCGATTAAAATTTAAATAGCAATTTGTGCACATTGTTACAATTTTCTAAGTCACTCCAAAGGAAATAAAATGGATAGGGAGAGTTCATGTGGTTGTAAAACATTTAGACTCTTAAACTTCGTGTTTTCAGAGAAAGTTTCACTTTTTAACTTATCACTTTTGTATGTTACGATAAAGCTCAACTAAGTAATATCAATTGTTTGCTGATGAGAAATACATTTCACCGTATCTTTATTCAGAACATGAGGCGTATAAGACGTTTCTTTTCGAGTAAGATGTCTATAGAACTGATCAAACTGTTGAGTACCAGAAGTGAAATGAAGCAACATCCTCTTGTGCTCACCAGCAAAGCTTAACAAAATGTATGCGGTTGCATATTTTGAAAAGATACAAACATGATACTAGAATTCGAGTTAATTTGCAGTAAAAAAACTAGAATACTTCATTACATGTGATGCTCGATAAAAGATATGATATTATATTTTCTTACTATGTAAATTCAATTCATTTTGTGCTGGTAAAAATATTAAAGTCAAGGATACACCGTTGCAGGTTGACTTTGTTGAGGACTTTCTTTTACCTCAATCATTAAGGTTATTGGTTTATTCTATGAGAAATAATAGACACTGTGTTTACTTATTGCACAACATTGTAAAAAAACAAAAATATATTGTCTTATTCATATCTGCAAATGTGTAAGCATCTTGAACAGTTAAGGAAAAAATAGTGGTTGCTACAAATTTTTAATACATAATATATAGCGGATTTTAAATAAACAGGGATCTCCTTAAAGCCGATTTTTTAGGATCATATTTGCCAAATGGCAACACAGAAATTTAATCTTAAAATCTTAAGATCATACTCTGTTCTATGAATTGACAACTGTTGTTTTATGTTTCTTTTAGATAGGTTCATTGACCCCAAATTAATATTTTATTCTCATTTTACTTAAATAGCTCTCTGACTTGAAATAAATCTATTACTCAGTAGGTTTTAATTATTCTTAGACAGTTTAATTACTTCGCACCGACACTGCTACTTTAAAATACCGGCTACTTTAAAATCTTTTTCTGAAAGAAAGCCCAAGTATAAAATCAGATCGTGTACTGTAGTAACGTAAAATTTCAATGGAATCTCGATAAATTCTCTTCAAGATATGTCTTTCACGTTTCTCTGTGAATAATTCTGAGAAAATGTGTTCATATTAATAAATGCTTACTTCTTAAGCGAGATAGAACACACATTCTTGAGCGTGAAATCTTCAATTAGCACCACATCACACGATCTAAAGAACTATTCCTCGAAGCAATTTAAAAGCATATGTCAGAGAGTAAACCATCAACTCACATTTTCAGAAATATCACTACAACCAGAACAAGCGTTTTTGGCGTTGATGAAGCTTGTGTATTCAAAAGCACAATCTTAGTGATATCATAATATCATTGGGGGTTTTATAACCCTGAAATAGGTAATGTAATATGCTTTATTAGATTTCTATTAATCAAAAGGATTGGGTTTCTTTAACAAAAAATATTTCTGTGTGGTTATTTTGTTTTGCGTTATAGCATTCAATTGTATTCACGTTACGTCAAGGAAAATATATTGATATGCCACCGAACCTTTAAAGATAGATACAATTTCATGTGTTACTGTTTTTATTTTAATACTGTTGATTATAATCAAAATAGAACAAAGGTTCTACTGACTTTTTCTACTGTTACGTTTTTGCAAAAAGTTTATTAATAGTTGCTACTACACATTTTTGATATGCTATGGCTTTATAATTGAATATTATACGGCATGTTTCTATTTAAACGAAATTTAGACAGCGCTATTTTTACGTTTTTCGGTAAAAAAGGAGTGCATTTTAACTTGATGCTTGTTATAATAAAGTATAACTCTACAGCCGTGAAGGTCAGCAGGATACTTGTAATAAAACAACAATGGCTACTTTCCTAACTACAATAAGGTACCTCGTTGCAAGCCGAGTTTTTTCAATCGCAAAAAACAACAGGAAGCTGCTTTATGGAAGATTGCAGAACGTTTAAAGAATCATTAAAACACGGGCAACTTACTTATATTTACCTACTAGCGAATAACTAAACAAAAACATTTTACTGCGCACATTAATGTCACTCTGAACTTTTGATTTCTCATACTACATTATATAATATTTTCACTCATTGTATGTAATTCTATCATTTGACACCAGCCTTAAGCAATGCTGGTTTCTTTCTGAAAAATGTCAAGCAGTCAAATTTAGATTCTATGGAATATTAGGGAGACCAGTTCTGGGATTTGAATTCTATGGAATCATAGAGGAATTCGTAAATTGCTCCTACTTATTGAAAGTAAAATGGGAGCTGTTAATAAGGCAGATTGTTGAAGCAAGGAGTACCATTACTACTGATGTTTTATTTTCCTTTTATTAAAAAAACCCCACAGCAGGCTCTTCTCTCAGATATTAAAAGGTGTTACCATTACCAAAGAATGTGTGGCAGTTGTTTTCATATGAACAAAAAGTGACCAGATACTATTCGATATATTCGAAAGATTATGCGATAACATTCTCTGGATTTGTTTAATACACGAAATTAATGACACGGCCTCGGCTTGAAAAGCTATTTTATGAAAAAGTTGACTTAGTAATACCATATGTCATTAACTCCTTCTCTTTTTGTGCTTTCGTTTAAGGGTCTCAGTTAATTTTTTAAAAATTATAAACTTTTCTACATTTAAAAGCGTTAATCTTGCAATGATAAATAATCGCATTATGTGCGTGGAGAAAGCACAAGGAGTGTCAAAGTTGTCATCGTTGTACAAGCTACACAGCAAACTAGCAAATCTACATCGACCCCTTAATCTATGATGCACAACTCTTTATTCATTTTTTGTTGTTTTTTGTTGATTTTGCTGTTTGGAATTATCCTGTGATGTATACAAATGCTTTACAAATGTGTTTATTTCCCATGACATTTGCGCGAAGTAATTTTTCTGAAAAATTTCGATAATAATTTCAAGGTAAAGCCTAAACATGATTTAGCGATTATACAAATACTAGAAAACGACAAGCAAGGATTGGCAATGATATCAAATCAACTCCCGAAGGCTTCTTTCCTTATACTTACTTTCAGGCAAGATTGGCTGCGTTATTTCAACGAAAGAACGATTAAAATATTGATATATGAATACAGTTGTGATACGTATATCCTTGTGGCTTGTGGTAGTTGCTTACCGTTCTGTATTGCATGTGAAAGAGGGAACGCATTTGCGTTATGTGATTTGCAAGCAATCGTAGACTCAATTCCTGCATTGCAATTAATTGCAATTAAAAGTGGAACAACATCTAAACGTTTAAACAGTGGAACGAGCGGGTTTGAGAACGATTAGATGAAATACATAGAATGTCACTACATATCACTGCTGCAGCACAGAGTTCAGTTGACAACCTACTAGAAAAATATTTATCAAATATTTATTTTTTCCTGATCGAAATCGTAAAGGCAGGAACATAATTTCTTATAAAAAACGATAGCAAATGGAGAAAAAATAATAAGAACGCCGATAGGTGTACGATAACCCTTAATATACAAAACCATCTTTATAAAAGGGTTCACAGTATCGAAATGTTTGCAACTATGATTAAGAGATCACGTGACTCTGTTTTGCATGTAATTTTATATGCTACAAAACCGTTATAATATTTAAGAAACATAAGTTATGTCATTTGTCATCAGTACAGCTTATAAAATGGTATTTCGTTATTATTTATTCCTAAAACGTTGCTTAAATTTAACAACAGCACAATTGTTTTAGGGACAAACAAAGGTCTCGAAACGTGGCATCTACTAAGGAATATACAGAAAATATATAATTCTGCAGAACAGTATGTTTTATAGCCTGTTTATAATGTAAGTTGCTTAATGTTTTTACGTAGTTTTCTTTGGTGCTAGTGATGATTTTATTTGCAGAGTTAACTGACCTGAAATAAAACTACTACTCAATCGAGTTTAGTTATTCATTTATTCATAAAAACGACCATGAAAGACGGTTATTTGTGTTCTGTAGTTACTTTGTACACTCCCAATAAAATCTGAATAAATCTTTTTCATATTTTAACATGACACTTAACATGACAGCCTTTTGTTCACTTCTCGTTGTTTATTGTTAATCCCGCTTCGTTGCCTAATTATATAATGCATATTTACACTGTATAAAATAAAAAAATAAGATAAAATGACATACTAACTAGCAACAAAAACCTGATATGTAGTCATATCACGTAAAGTAAGTTTTGATGCTCTGCTGAGCATTACTTTCAGGCACCAAGTACAGAACATTTCAAGGACAGCCATATCAATTCCTCGGAGTTATTTGCTAAACTCTTGTGGATTGAATATGCAATTCCCACTGAGCTAAGAACTGCTTTGATTGATTTGTTAGGAGCCTCGTAGTTGTGAAGATGTCTGGCAAGGCAAATTTATTTCGATTTGACCTTGTCTTGGCCTGAGGAAGGAAAAAAAGGAGGGAGTTGATTTGTTTGTCAATGACCAGAGGAGATGTAAGAGGTCGTTTTATAGCAAAAACTAATCCATCCGTTGCAAACACGTTATTGTAAACTCTTTAATGTATAAAGCAACTATTCGAATTACAGAAGGCGTCTGGGTCTCCATGCTGTTAAGATGTCGCTTAGATATAGCTGTGCATTACAAAGGATGCAATTAAACGTCATAGGTAACAGTGCACACATCATTCGCTGGTTAGTCGAACCAAGTTTAACTGTCCTTTTCTTCGCGTTGCTGCACCCAAACTGATCCTTACAGCAATGATTAAAAAAAACTTTTAGCGATTCACGTACTTCAAACTTAGACCATTTAACAGGCTATTGAAATACTCTTCTGGAATAATTCCACTTGTGAGGACTATCAATGCGATGGCTTCTGATGTCGGATATATTCTAATTCTTGAAATATTCCTGAAATAAAATGACTTCTTGTTCCTTTAGAAGGCGCTCCATGTTTGTAATTGCGTAAAAGTAGTAAAACCTCCCTAAATGTATTTCTATGTTACAATACCATGAAAGTTGTTGATTTGAAACGTTTATTTTGTAAAGATGTGTGGATCGGTGCGTCGAAGATGTGTAGAAAAAAATGTGTATAAGGTTTAGATGCCCTGTTAATCTGTTTCATTGACTGTAAGCCTATTGGACTCAAGTTGGGATAAAAACAGTAGGTACATCACCAGTATGACAACTGAATAACGAAAAAAGTAAAACTAGCTATTGCTTTATTTACAATAAGAAACTAGCTATTGATTTACTTATCCAAACAAATGACTATAACCTAAACAGACCGACGACTTGACGTAAGAACTATTAGTGAAAAGATATTAATGTACTAGCTCTAACGTTTTCAATTTTTTCTGCCAAAACAGGTTGAATATTAAAGAAACTACATCATAACTTTGAGTAATAAAGCATACTTTTTTCTGATACTAATACATTACTGTCATGAATCTGTCATTCCTGTAATCAAAATTTCATGTATGCTTTGTTAGCTGGGACTTGTTGTGCAGCAGTGTCAATAAACAAGTTCATACAATTAATTTGCGGTGACAAATACAACCAACGCCATCACAGAGAATTGCGTAAACACTCATTGTTTTGTTGTTGTTATTGTGATGGAGGCTTACTTCGACTGTGAAACTGAAGTCACAATGCTACAATTGACTGTTTTGTTTTTGTTGATATGACTTGTGTTTACGACAGCTATGAACATAGCAGTCACCGTGCTACAATTAGAGCATAATAATTTTGTCATTTCTTTGTCTTATTATAATATCTATAATAATATAAATATATTATAATAATATTAGAATAAATTATAATAGTCTTATAATATTACAATAAATTATAATATCATTATTATATGTTTATATGTTATTATAAATTATAATATTATTATAAAATAATACATTATAATATGTGCTGTTGCATTTCAAAAAATGTATGCTGATTGTATAATGCTTTATTGTCATTAACAAAGACGATAACAAAAACAGTCTTCGCAATGTTAATATTTTATTATTTAAAGCACTGTTTTGCTGTAATTTTTCAATCGCTTTTTATGGTTTATTTAATTAATTCATTATGAAATCTGGAAGAAGAATCAAAATACATAAAAGCTTTGCATAGAGTTATATCGCCAAAAATGGTTGGATCTACAACAGATTACAAAATAGCTTGATTTCAAGGAATATTGTATGCTTTTTTCATGAAGCTAGTTTCATGGCAGGTAAAGAGGAAACCATTGCTTATTAAAAGGAAATCAATTTGTTTTCAGTTTACCGATTTTAAGAGATTAACAATACGATCCTGTAATATACTTATTGCGTCAAGTAGATTTCTTGTGTTTCATGTAGTCTGTGACAGGGATGCCGTTAAAATAGGCATTATCGGCACCGCGAAATTATCGGGATGAAAATAGCTACATGTAATTTATTTGTTGAAAGCATAAAATTTTGCTGTTGATGCAGAGAATTAATGTCTGAATATCATTTGCACTTTGACTTTCAATCAAAATTGTTGAAAAATTCAAATATATTAAGAAAAGTATAAAAAAAATATGCAAATTAATGTGGTCCCACTAATGCCATATATATATATATATATATATATATATATATATATATATATATATATATATATATATATATATGTCTGTATGTATGTATGTATATAAGTGTCATTCCAGTAATACAGGCAACAACATGTTGAACATGTTGAGCATGTTGTTGAACATGCTGAACATGTTGTTGAACATGTTGAACAATATGTTGAACATGTTGAACATGTTGTTGAACATGTTGAACATGTTGAACATGTTGTTGAACATGTTGAACATGTTGAACAACAGCTTGTTGAACAATTGTTGTACAATTGCTAAACAACTTGTTGAACCATAGTTTGATGTAAAAAT
This sequence comes from Protula sp. h YS-2021, assembly GCA_949752745.1. Lineage (NCBI taxonomy): Eukaryota > Metazoa > Annelida > Polychaeta > Sabellida > Serpulidae > Protula > Protula sp. h YS-2021. The sequence continues at coordinate 3,891,285 of OX457026.1, read as the reverse complement.
AATTCAAACACATGTTTGAATGGTGGGCGCGCGCCATTCCAACAACCCACCTATGCAAACTACTGTAAACTAAGACATCAAACTGAATTCAATGGTGAAATTGTCATTCAAATCGGTTAACCATAACGAAAGTTATTACACTTTTCCATTTTTTTAAAAGTTAAAATGGCAAATGTCAAATTATGCATACAGCCAGCTGCGCAAATAGCCCATGACTACATTATAACAAAAACTAGATATAAAACTGAACCAAACAGTGAAAGTTTCATGCAAATCGACCAACTATAGCGAAAGTTATCTCATTTTTTCACTTTTTACAAAGTTAAAATGGCGGCATGTCACATTATGCATACAGCCATCGGTGTAAATAGCCTATAACCACTTAATGTTAAAACGTTACATAAAACTGAATCAAACAGTGAAATTTTCATGTAAATCGACCAAGTATAACGAAAATTATCTCAATTTTTCACTTTTTTACAAAGTTAAAATGGCGGCATGTTACAAAAAATGCATACAGCAAGCTGCGTAAATAGCCTGTGACAACTTTATAACAAAACTAGATATAAAAACTGAATCAAACAGTGAAATTTTCATGTAAATCGACCAAGTATAGCGAAAGTTATCCCAAATTTTCACTTTTTACAAAGTTAAAATGGCGGCATGTTACAAAAATGCATACAGCCAGCTGCGTAAATAGCCTGTGACAACTTTATAACAAAACTAGATATAAAAACTGAATCAAACAGTGAAATTTTCATGTAAATCGACCAAGTATAGCGAAAGTTATCCCAAATTTTCACTTTTTACAAAGTTAAAATGGCGGCATGTTACAAAAATGCATACAGCCAGCTGCATAAATAGCCTGTGACAACTTCATAACAAAACTAGATATAAAACTGAATCAAACAGTGAAATTTTCATGTAAATCGACCAAGTATAGCGAAAGTTATCCCAAATTTTCACTTTTTACAAAGTTAAAATGACGGCATGTTACAAAAATGCATACAGCCACCGGTGTAAATAGCCTGTGACCACTTAATGCTAAAAATTTACATAAAACTGAATCAAACAGTGAAATTTTCATGTAAATCAACCAAGTATAACGGAAGTTATCTCAATTTTTCACTTTTTACAAAGTAAAAATGGCGGCATGTTACAAAAATGCATATAGCCACCGGTGTAAATAGCCTGTGACCACTTTATAACAAAACTAGATATAAAACTGAATCAAACAGTGAAATTTTCATGTAAATCGGTCAACTATAACGAAAGTTATCCCACTTTTTCACTTTTACACAGTTAAAATGGCGACATGTTACAAATATAAGTTCCACACTTCAACGGAAGTCCGTTATTTCAAATTACGAAAACAAAATGACGTTTCGTTTACGCGCACTCTGCTGTGACGTTTACCCTTCATCATGACGTCATCCCAACACGCGCGCGCGCTCCATCCAAAAACTGAAGCAGATAGAAACAAACAGACACTATGACGTAACTTCCGGTCCAGACATGATGACGTCACTTTCAGACATGACGTCACTTCCGGTCCAGACAGTATGACGTCACAAAGTGCAGTGGTTCCCCTCTTTCTACACTACTATCTTAGAAAATAGGGTATTTAATTTAAAACGCAGTTTTTTCTTCATGCTGAAAAAACTCCCTAAGAAATGATTTATACGTACAAGGCGATTATTGCCTATAAAACTTCGGGGTGGAATCCATTTGTATGATATAAGGGGGCCTTTAAATACACAGGAAATTAATATACATGTACCGCTGATCGTTTGCTGACCTACTTTTTCATCTAATTAACATATAATTTGCATTCTACTTAACCAGATATCTTACATAAAATCAAAGAGCTAATCTGGTTTTAGTTATTCTTGACTGCTTCAATTATTATGCATCAAAATAGACACATTGAAATACCGTCATTTTTCAAATGTTGATTTTAAGATATTTATAGACTAAACCATTAAAGAATAAATGTGGGAGAGTAAACCAGGAGTCTACCCTCTAAGCGATGTCATTGCAAAAAAGTCAGGCGTAGATGACGATGATAAAGCCTGGCCATTCAATGCACATTGCGCGTCATTTCTCTATATCATAAACAATGCACATTGCGGGTGACCTCTCGATATCAGGACGTCAATGGCAGGTTGTTACAACTCTAGAACAAGATATGCAATATGCTTGGATTACATTTGATTTTATAAGAAAATATTTTTCCTCACTTGTCTATGTGTGTTATTGTTGCTTTGGATCATTTGCGTGCTAGTAGAACAGCACGTTTGTGAACGGTGTTTTACTACTATGATCGCTCTATCTAGAAAATTGGATATAAAATTACATAAAAACCTCATTTAAGACATAACGTTCAAAGCGGTATGTTAAGGGTGTTTTGGGTCTTTCAAATCTATTTCTTAAACTAGACATATGTGGCCAACTCGAGTATTTATAGCAATAATATTATTCATGTCATTTTGTTCTGTGATAACTAGCCATTTCGACCGCATTACCGAAAAATTTATGTAGACGCATAAATGTCCACAAATATAAAAAATTGAGGGCTGAATTAAGCAAAGCTTTTCACTTCTTATTATTAGTCTATTATACGCTACAGTTTGTCGTAATTTTCAACTGCCACGAACTGTTAACACTATTTTAATGTAGCTAATGCAGAAAATGTCACGTTTAAAGCCATAGAAATACAGAAATATAAATGAAATTTTGACGAGAAATGATCAAAGTACACTGATAAATTTTCTATTGTTATTTATATAAATCGTTCTTAAGAAATGAAGCCTCTATGAGATCTTACTCAACACAGTATTGTCGGTTGTTTTGTGCAGCAGCATACAGTAAACATACGCAGAAAGGAGCTTTGTGGTAAAAATTCTTGCTAATAGCTATGGTGTCATTTTTGCTGTTTGATCTTTGTGCACGGTAAGAGAATTTACTTAATCAGGAGTGCATCGACACTTGATGCGTGGTATAATTAAACTAAATTTACACCCGTCCTGTGACGCTCAGCAGGGACCCCTTAAGAAAACACCATTCTCATTCCCAAGAGGATGAAAACCAGACACCTCATTACAATAATTTTAATCTCGAAAATAGCAGCAAGCTGTTGTAATAAATATTGAACAACTGCGGCATATCTAAAAACACGACCACTTATTTTTATCAACAAAGAAAAAAGACGTTTGGCACTTTGTTTTCTGACATATTAAGTGCATCTACCTCACATTTGTATTGATGTGAACGTTTTGTATTCCTTTTTTGAGAGCTGGTACGCCTCCCAAAGTTGGGAGCAGTTTTGCATTTTTTTTTTAGTTTTTACACTTCGTTTCATAACGATCGAACCCAATACTTTTGTATTCTATTATTATGAGTAAATTATACTCTTTTAACTAGCAAAATTAGTGTCCTAGAAACTGCATGGAAAGCTATGTGATGAGAACGTGAGTGATTTTCCATTAAATCATTTTCTCATGTTTATTTTGAAATTAATTAAGAATTTTTTGTAAATTTAAGCAACCTTCAGAAAATCACGTGGAATCTGGGGATGTGTCTGTTTAGGGGGAAAGGGTGCTTGGGAACTTCGTATTATGAGAAAGTGAGGGAATACTTTGCTATCTCAAAGTAATAGATTAGTTGTTAGAGCTTACGTGGATGAAATCAGATTAAGTCTATTGTTTCATTAGCAATAGCAACCATGTTTTTATGCATTAAGTAAGCCACGAACATATTTTGTGATTTCTACAGTTTGCTGTGGAGATTTACACAACTGCATTTGAATATATAACTAAATGTGTTAATATGCCTGATTGACAGCTAATTGAAACATATTTTATTTTTATTACATTGTTGGTTGGAATGCTACTTTTTATTCACAGTAATGGAGCCAATGTCAGCAACATAAGGCTATGTTATGCAAAAACGTGCCCCAAAAGGATCTTCTACTACATGCCAAAGAACTCAAAGGATACAATATTATAAATATTTAATCACTTATGCAAATGTTTGTCATCAGCAGGGGTGAGAAAATGAGGTATTTAATTAGAAAAACGTCTCAAAAGGCCATAACAAACCGTTTTATGGACATTAAAGGTTATTATTGCCTATAAAATGCCTCTTGCATGATGTAGGAGGATACAAATAATTGACATATATGTACCGCAGAATTTTTTATGATCTAGTAAATTACAACTGCTCTTTTATGTTTCTTTGAAGTAGGTTTTTTCACCGTATTAGCGCATTTTGTGCATTTTCCTTGGAGAGCTGATTTGAAATAAACTACTGCCCTGCTGGTTTTATTATTTGTAGCAAAAATAATACTTTTGTGTCCAAAGAAGAACATTGAAATACTGTTATAAATTTTTATGTTTCTTTTAATAGAAATACCACACATAAAACTAGGTAGCATTTTCAATGGCAGTTTTGCAAATATTTCAAAAGGATTGAGACTTACAAAATATAGTCACTAACGCTTACCTAGTTGTTTTCCTCTATAGAAAGGTTTTAAGGTGGTTTTATCATAAAGTCCTTTTTTTCAATTTTTCCTGACAATCATTTATTGCAAAATCTGTTGTTATTTTATATGCCACCTCTTTTACCGGAAACAACTAGTGCACACTCAAATCAATGCAGGGACGTACTCTTGAATAAGACAGTAATCGCAAACACGGCAGGCGTTGATGACCTTAATAAAGCATTTTTATTCCATGAATCTCATAACCATCCTAGCGATATTAAAATTTGGCTTTGAAACAATATAGAATCAAATGTAATATGTTTTTTTGATCAGATTTTTATCAAAGGGTATTCATTTCTATATGACGGAATGTTTGTACGTCATTTTGCCTCTTTCTATCATTTAGGAATAAGTAGGGCAACATTTTTGTGGAGCGATTTTTTTTTCTAAATGGCATGTCATGGGAATTTGATGCGCCTTCAGACCTCTGAAACAACGATGACTCAAACTCTTTCTGATAAAGGGGTAATTGCCATTTGCACGTAATGAACAACCGCTCCAATTATGACTGTCTCTGTCTCTCTTGCTTTCTCTTTTCTGTCTTCCGTCTCGTCATCTCGCTATATATATATATATATATATATATATATATATATATATATATATATATATATATTGCTTCACGATATATATATATATATATATATATATATATATATATTGCTTCACGATATATATATATATATATATATATATATATATATATATATATATATATATATATATATATATATATATATATATATATATTGCTTCACGATAACAAAATGCTGAAAATTCCAGTATAATAATATGCTTGATCTAAACGTTTTGAATTTATATTTTGACATTAACTATATTCAACATACAAAAATAATTTTACTGGCATTAATTTTTATTCAGTGAGTATACTCATACGTTTTCACACTCTTATTATAGTCTAATTATTTTATTGTCATATTTACTTTAATATTATGCTGAATGGATCATAGTGATTGGTAATTTGAATCGGATTCTTTCATGCTAGGATGGCAAATGAAGGAGCCTCACAGTGGTGTATCAGTTGTCTTTCTGCAAGTGTTTGAATCGACTACAAAGCAGCCCAGGCTCAGTATTCGTATTATACCTGAAATACATTTCCTTAAAAGGTTTAATAAATCTGCTTTTGCTGTCACACAAGTGTCACAACTTACATCAAACTTATGCACAAAAGAGGTTTCGTCAAAGACTCGTCACTAACTTATCGCTAAGGCGTCCGAATGAACGTTACCTGACTGACCTTTCTATCTGATTAGAGAACGCCATATTGGCTTATTTCTTTATAGAGAAGTGGACCATAAGTCAATGTCTGTTATAATCAAACATGATTCATAGCAACACTGTGACGCTCAACAGGAATTTCGCAATAAAACAACAGCTTCTTTCCCAAGAGAATTAGAACGAGGCACTTCACTCCAATCCGATTTTTTTTAATTTCATCGCAAAAGCAAAAAGCAAGCTGTTTTATGGAAGATTAAAGAACACCAACATATTCTGCTGGTATTTGAATGACAAAAGAAAAAAAGTCAGTAAAGTTCTTACAAAAAGTCAGTCTCTGAAGCTTCGGTAAACGCTTTTTATCGGGCCACATCAAGGATGACTCTCTCAAATGCGTGCTTATAAAAACATTTGATCAAGTGTTTGCACTGTCTTGCATTCTACGAACAGATGGGGAGATTATCCACTCTCTATTTTACACTTCTTACACCACATGCAATTAAAGAATTTAACTTTGTTATTTTGACATTGACAGTACATTTTTTGTACTTATAATGTGAATGCACTCAGCACTGTTTAAGGAAATCGACACATTGAATTACAGCTAATAAGTAAAAGAAAGAAAAGGAACGTCATAATTTATGCAGGAAGTTGCTAAATTAAACTTAACTTTATATTTGCTAAATTAAATTATAAATTTCTAAATTGGGGTTGGAAGTTATGAGATACCGGTTTCTCGGATTTGCAGCAAAGTAAAGTCTTTTTACTAGAGGTTTCTCAAAGCTTAAAATGACTCAAATAGACAAATTGATGTGCTAATTTTACACTCAAATAGACAAATTGATGTGCTAATTTTAATTTTGGCCAAGCACTTTTGCGAAATTGGTTCTCGTTTAAAATTTTGTCCGTCATCACATAAAGCGTGGAAAATTTTGCAAGGCGCTTATTTGTGTCTTCTGATTACCCTTTTATCATGATGGAATATTTACATCAAGTGTTTTATTGCTATGAAAAAAATCATGATTTTTTTTCGAAAAATGATATTGCTTCCAAGAAAAAGTTAATATACGCAATCCAACATCAGTTGGAGCTCTGAAAGCAATCATTTGCAGCTATGTTACATCCCATGCAAATCCCACGCAGCTTAAAAAATTACTGGCACATATCAAGCACTAATACTGAATGGAAATGCTTTAATTCCAAAACATGAATGTCCGTGATACATCGATTCCTACTGAGTTTTACATTGTGGCGATTGATTACGTGATGTCCAACTACGTTGTGAAAGGCACAAAAGGTCGACTCGCTATTATAAAGACAACAAGATATATATCATTTTGATTTTTTGTCTCCTAAAGACTTTCGCTAGTTTTTTGCAGATGTTTTAAACGCTCTGTTGCATTTCTGATGTGTTGTCTAAAAAAAGTTTAAACGAAAGGTTGTCATTGTAGTTTCTTTTAGTTTGATTAAAATCAATGTCTCATTCCATGAGGAACGTTGAAATACCGTTAGGTTTTCATGTTTTTTTGCTGTAACAACTTCTTTTGGCTACTTTCTAATAAGAAGAAAATTCTGTATTTTATTAGTTTAAAAGTGCAGTTAAACTAAAAATGACACGAACTTTAAGAATTTGCTTTTATTTTGTAAATAGAAAGTTTCTATTCTCGTAAATGGTCTTATTAGAGACGCTGTCTAGTTTTATGATGCAGAACCAAGATACAACCAATGCAAATGTGCACAATGATTTATTGCATTGAGTTGCTAAATTCGTATGTAGGCTGGTTATACCTCTTTGTGCTTACTCCCCATGTCATGTTTACATTCTACTATACAAACTTATTTAAACGCAATGTAAAGGTGGACTTACACAAACATAAATCTTCCACTCAAAGCACTTAAACACGGTAACAAATCTTGAAATCTACTTTCCAGGAGATGCGTGTGTACTTGATATACAGGTCTTTATTGTATGTTTTTCCTGGCACTATGCTTCCTGGCCCTTTGTAATCGTAGGCCACGTGCTCCTTGACAGGAAGGATAGGGCTGGAGTGCAAACAGCCAGCGAACATGGGACCTCGACTTATGTTGTTATACTCCGATTCTTATTTCCAATGGTTGACACGTACATCTACTGTGTTAAAATATACCCTTCACGCTTCTCTTTCTTTCGGTACCTCGCTTATTAACTATCAGATTTAACGAGGCTCCTCATAAAGTTTGACTCAAATAGATAATAGCTATGGTGTCGGTCTTTGTGTACGGTTAGATAATTTACTTAATCATTCAAGCAGGAGTGCATTGACACTTGATGTATGGTACAGTCAAGCTTAATTTACAGCCGTACTGTGACGGTCAACAGGGACCTTTTAAGAAAACACCATTCTCTTTCCCAAGATGATTAAAACCAGACACCTCATTACAATAATTTTAATCTCCAAAATAGAAGCAAACTTTTGTAACAAATATTGTGGAACAGCGGCATGACTAAAAACACCAACGCCTATTTTCAGCAAAGAAAAAAGACGTCTGATACTTTGATTTCTGACACATTAAGGGCATCTGCCTCACATTTGTATTGATATGAACGGTCTGTTTCCTTTTATTGAGAGCTGGTACGTCTCGAAAAGTTGGGAACGGTTTTGGTCGTTACTTTAAATTTTTCACACCTCGTTTCATAACGATCCATTCCAATATTTTTTTGTTTGTGATTCTATTATTATGAGTAAATTATACTCTTTTAACTAACAAAATTATTGTCCTAGAAACAGCATCGAAAGCTATATAATGAGAGCGTAAGGTTAACTTAGTGATTGCATCAAATCATTTTCTCATGTTCATTTTGAAAGTAATTAAATCAGGTGTATTTTGCAAATTTAAGTAACCTTCAGAAAATCACGTGGAAGCTGGGGATGTGTGTTTCGGGGCAGAGGGTGTTTTGGAACTTTGTGTCATGAGAAAGCCGCTTATAGTGAGAGAATACTTTGCTATCGCAAAGTAATAGATTAGATGTTAGAGCTTACGTGAAAAAAATTAGCTAAAATCTATTGTTATGTTAACAATAACAACCACGTTTTCTACGAATTCCACGAATATATGTTCTGATTTCTACAGTTCGTTGTGGAGATTTACAGAACTGCATTTGAATATATAACTAAATGTGTTAATATGCCTGATTGACAGCTAATTGAAACATATTTTATTTTTATTACATTGTTGGTTGGAATGCTACTTTTTATTCACAGTAATGGAGCCAATGTCAGCAACGTAAGGCTATGTTATGCAAAAACGTGCCCCAAAAGGGTCTTCTGCTACATGCCAAAGAACTGAAAGGATACAATATTATAAATATTTAATCACTTATGCAAATGTTTGTCATCAGTAACGTGAAAAAATGAGGTATTTAATAAGAGAAAACGTCACAAAAGGCCATAGCAAACTGTTTTATGGACATAAACGGTTATTATTTCCTATAAAATGCTAGTGTGTGATGTCTCTTGCATGATGTAGGAGGATACAAGTAATTGACATATATGTAACACAGAATTTTTTATGATCTATTAAAGGCCAACTGTTCTCTTATGCTTCTTTTAAATAGGTTTTTCACCGCATTAACGAATTTTGAGCATTTTTATTGGAGAGCTGACTTCAGATAAACTACTTTTCTGGCAAGTTTAATTATTTTTTAGCAAAAGTAATTATTTTCTGTCCAAAGAAGAACATTGAAATACTATTATGAATTTTTATGTTTTTTTTCACAGATAAATCTAGGAGGCGTTGATTTCAAAGTGCAGTTTTGCAAATATTTCAAATGATTGAGCCTTAGAAATACAGTCACTAACGCTTACCTAGTTGTTTTCCTCCATAGAAATGTTTTATGGTATTTTTATCATAAATTCTATTTTTCCTTTTTCTTTAGATTTTCCTGACTTCCTGACTTTCTTTAGATCATTTATTGCAAAATCTGTTGTTATTATATATACCACCTCTTTCACTGGAAAAAACCAGTGCAAACTCAAATTAATGCAGGTACGTACTCATGAATAAGACAGTAATCACAAACACGTTAATGACCTTGATTAAGCATGTTTATTCCATGAACCTCACAAATACCCTAGCAATATTAGAATTTGGCTTTTAAATGACTATAGAATCAAATGTAATATGCTTTGATCAGATTTTTATCAGATGGTATTCATTTCTTTATGAGGGAATGTTTGTACGTTATTTTGCTGTTGTCTATCATTTAGAAATTAGTAGGGCAACATTTTTGTGAAACGTTTTTTTTTATTTCCAGGTGCAATGTTACGGAAATTTGATGCGCCTTCAGACCTCTGAAACAATTTTGACTCAAACCCTTTCTGATAACGGGGTAATTGTCATATTGAGCAATCGCTCCAATTGTGACTCTGTCTGTCTCTCTCGCTTTCTCTCTTTCTGTCTTTCGCTCTGTCTATCTCAATATATATATATATATATATATATATATATATATATATATATATATATATATATATATATATATATATATATATGCTTCACGCTAACAAAACACTTAAATTGTATAATCCGATAATATATTTATCATCGTTCTTTGGGCATAACTGAACCAGAAATTTACTTCAGAAAGGTAACGGCATGTTACTTAATCATATGTTACTTAATTGCATGTGCACAGCGCATTTTAGCATTCATAACATGTAAATTTACATTAGGTTGTGTAGAAATAAGAAAAGAACATTCCAATTCCAGTTAAGTAATGTGCTTGATCTAAGCGTTTTCAAATTATTAATACGGCAATTGTTGGGTACTTACGGAGTATAAAATATTGTCAATTCAGTTTCAAATTATTCATCAGCCCCCAAAATGAAAGACTTTACCTGTTTAGCTTTTCTTACATGATTAGACATGGCAACAGAAAAGCTTTTGATAAAGAATGATTTAATGTCTTTAAAATATTAAAGGAACAAGTATTTTTGGTGATATGGGACAGGAAATTGGTCACTTTTATTGAAGTATTTCAAGTATTTCAAGTTCAACTATTAATTCGGCTTGATTTTACTCTTGTTAATTATAGTCAACATACAAAAACAGTTTTACTGGCATTAATTTTTATTCAGTGAGTATACTTAAACATTTGCACATTCTTATTATAGTCTAATTATTTTATTGTCATATTCACTTGAATATTATGCTCATAGGGCTTGGTAATTTGAATCAGATTCCTTCATACTAGGGTGGCAAATGAGGGAACCCCGCAGTGGTGTTTTAATTGTCTTTCTATAAGTGTCCGAAACCACTACAAAGCAGGCCAGCCTCAGTGTTATCATTTCTAAAATAGTTAAATAAATCTGTTTTTGCTCTCACACAAGTGTCGCAACGTACATCAAACTTATCCGCAAAATGGAATGCGTTAAAAACTCACCAGACGCGTCACTCTGACTTATTGCTAAGTTGCCCGCGTGAACGTTAAATGACTGATCTTTCCATCTGATTAAATGTCTCCGCATGAACGTCACCTGACTGACTTTTCTATAAATAAGAAAATGAAAGAAAAGGAACGCCATAATTTGTGCAGGATGTTGCTAAAGTAAACTTAACTTTATATTTGCTAAATTTAACTATAAATTTTTAAATTGCTGTGGAAGTCATGAGTTATGATTCAAATAGACAAACTGATGTGCTAATTTTAATTTTGGCCAAGCACTTTTGCGAAATTGGTTCTCGTTTAAATTTTTGCCGTCATCACATAAGGCGTGGAAAATTTTGCAAGGTGCTTATTTGTGTTTTCTGATTACCTGTTTTTACGATGGAATATTTACATTAAGTGTTTATTGTTATGAAAAAAATCATGATTTTTTTATCAGAAAATGATATTGCTTCCAAGAAAAGTTCCTTAACATTAGTTGGAGTTCTGAAAGCAATCATTAGCAGCTATGTTACATCCCATGTAAATACCACGCAGCTCAAAAACTTACTGCCACATATCAAGAACTAATACTGAATGGAAATGCTTTAATTCTAATACATGAATATCCGTGATACACCGATTCCTACTGAGTTTCACATTGTAGTGATTGATTACGCCATATCCAACCACATTGCGAAAGGCACAAAAGGAAAACTTGATAAAAATGTAGACAAACATGATATAATTTCAATTTTTCGTTTCCTAAATGCTCTCGTTAGTTTTTTTACAAATATTTCAAACGTTCTATTATATTTGCTTTTCTGTACCTGGTTGGGAATCCCCATGCGCTGTCTTTAATAGGTTTTGAAAAAAGGTTTGAAGAGAGGTTGTCACTGTGTTTCTTGGAGCTTGATTTAAATCAATGGTTCATTCCATGAGGCACGGTGAAATACCGTTACGTTTGTGTGTTTTGTTTTCCTTTAGTAAATTCTTTTAGCTGCTTTCTAACAAAAAACACATTTTGTATTTTATTGGTTTAAAAGGCAGCTAAGCTAAAAATCCGGGTCTATATTCTATGTGTCCCCAGAACCTATGCTTCCTGGCTCTTTGTCCTCATAGGTCATATGCCCCTGACAGGAAGGATAGGGCTGGAGGGCAAAGAGCCAGGGGCATGGGACCTATACTCATATAGTTATACTCAGAAATTTATTTCCAATGTTGATACACATGAATTGCGTTACAATATACCCTAAGGTCACGCTTCTCTTTCTTTCAGTACTTCGCTTACTAACTCTCAGGTTTTGAACGGCTTGTCATGAAATTTGACTCAGATAGATGTAGTATTCTATGAACATGCATGTGAGTTTCATTGATATGTGGAATACCTAAATTCAGCAGTGCATAAGTGAAGTTTTCGATTATGGAAGAGTTGATATCGCGTATTTAAGGTCGTATTTACCAGTCAAAACACTCCTGTTGTGCTTGTACTTTGAACTGGCAAACATGAGATGTACAAATCAACAGCCACTTCTACGACGGAATGCGTCATAATATCAGGTCAAAGAACTGAACATTAATTTAATAATAAGGCAAAACATGGCATTCAGAATTTAATCTCGATATGACGTCACCAAAGGGTACGTATACTGCAAAATGTTCACACTTTATTTTCAAATATTCTAATGAATTAGCTGTTAAAGTCATGACGTTCTTTGCTCACCATTCCATCATAAACCTTCTCCATTGGGATTTACTATCAAGTATTCAAAGTAATTTGTCGTCACTAGAAGCCTGATAGCCTGCAAGTCTTATTTAGATGTCGCAATTTAGTTGATTTAAGGTAAACAAATTTTACGTCATAGCAATGTTGCGTAAACTTCGTAGGCTATACATTAATGACTTGTTTTAAATTGTTTACCTGCTCTTTGTAATCAACACTTTAGCTTCAATAATTCTAAATGGAATTCAGGATCACATTCTGTGTGAAAAGAATGTCAATTATCGTCGCTTAATTTACATACGAAAGCAAATAAAATCTACAAATATTATTGATTCAAAGAGCTTCAGATTGTTCTACTTGTTTTGATTTATCACAATATTAACACAAGGATGACCAAGTTTTAGGCCTTGCTCTCTTAAGTCATGTAAATTGCATTTAGCTGACTCCGTTCTGGGACTCTGTGTTATAATACTATTAAATATTAATATATATTTAGTTGCTCACTTCTTTTAAAATGAAAGAAACAGTAATTTTAATGTGATAATATAATATAATCTAATGGTATTCACCTTTTGTTTCGAGAATTAATGGATTTTAGATATGTGTAAAATTATTCAGTCTATTCCCTATATAAAAATAAAAATCAAGACAAACGCAAGTGTTACTTTGTGTTTAGTGTAGGTGTTACAGCATATGTTCTATTCATTTATAGATTATGAGACTACATGAAATGATGTCCCGTTTCTAAGTTGAAATCTGAATGTTATTTCTGCAGCTGTTGCTTACACAACCCAATTTTACGTCTGAGTACACATCTTTACATGTGCTGAAGATACTAGCCTCAAGGGATAATCGTGTTTTATTAGGCCCTGTTTGCCACATTTGCTCAAGCAAAAGTTAGTAAATTTTATCATCACTTGACTGGCATTTGCGTCACATGCGCAAAGCAAGTTATCTCAAGTCATGGCGTATTTTTATCGAACCTATTCTAACCCTAATATGCATTATAAACACAAAATGAGTGGTTCTGGTTGATATCACTACACACAAACCAAAAGAAGACAAGTGATAATATTTATTTTTATTATAGTGATGGATTAGTCGCATAGTGACAGCTGATGCTAAAAGACAACACACAAAACTTGACTCAGCTTGTAATTCAATAATACAGATCACTTACTGAGAATAAATAACAGTTACTGACAAGAATTCCATTATTGACACAAAATATATGGCAACGACACAGATAATCGCTAGAGGTGTGGCATCACTTACAATATCAAACAATACTAATATTCACTGTGACCTTCATAAAATATGGCGAATATGATGTAGTTGTACAAGAAATGATTTACAAACCACGTGTTATTAGGTAGAAATAGGCTGCAGTGGTTATTCGGTATTGAAGATCACAAAACCCAAACGGGATGTTGGCGACATATAGAGACAAAGACGGGGCAGTAGAAAGTCAAGACAATACCACAAGAAATAAACCTCAATGCAGATATGACTCAAGTAGGAACACACGATCTACGAAAAATCACGATATGTACCGACTCAAAGTATTCCAAGAATGTCGTGCGCTTTGCTTATATCAGCTTATTCTTTTGGGTCGCAATCAATCTCAGGAACTGAACATAGACACGATATTCGAGGTTAAGCACGCGAAACCTGTATGTTATCACTGCAGCCTCTGCCACTTAGCTGTATATAATCACAAATAAATACAGCCATGCACTATGTGGCATACACCGACACCAAAATCATGAGGTATCATCAAAACATCTTCATCTCTTAGTATGCTATTATTACTATGACCGCCTGTATGTTATCACTGCATCTTCTAACATTTACTTGTATTTATTAGCAAACATCTGAAAAAAAACATGTACTATGCGGCATATACCGACGCCAAAATTATGTGGTGTCATAAAAATATCTCCATATCTTAGTATACTCATTTGCACCAATTACCCGTTTGAGTCAAATAGCAATTTTTTATGCCTATATAATAATACGACATTAAAAAATCTTAATTATATAATAATTTCCTGCTTCTTTTCATTTCAAAATTAAACAAAGTTCTGTTTAATCTAGAGTACTTCCTTCTTCGCATTCCGTAATCCTTTTAAGATCATTAAGTACATTTTGGTCATCCTTGTTAATGAGCTCACGAGGATTTTTCTCACCCATCACTTCACTTGTAGTGCCCATCAGGCCAATCGGGTCTTCAAGTATATTATTCGTTTAAAACGTCTTATGCGTCTTATGTTCAGAAGAAATACGCTGAAATGTATTGCAGACCAGCAAACAATCGATATTACTTAAAACAGTGGTGGATACAAGTTACTGTTTGGAAAGAGATACAGCTTTAAAAAATCACCAGAAATTGCAAGTTTACAGGTCATCTTTTGTGTAAATATAAACTAATTATTTTGGAGCCCCCTGCACCACCCATTCCCGTTTAAGCTGCTGCTTAACAATTAGAACCCCCTGAACCCTCCTTCAACCCCGGATTCCTTACTGTATAACATTAATCGTTGTGGTAGAGCATTGAAACCGCGTAAACCCTCCTATTAGGTTTTTTGTTACAACATTGGAACCTCCTAATTCCTCCTGTAAATCATTCGAGATTCACAACAGTATAAGATTAGCCATTGTGGTAGAACATTGGACATATTTGAAGCACATATTTGAATCACATTGCTGCTCAGTTCACAATGCTTTTATGCAAGTAAAGAAACGTTACCAAAGAAGACCATGCTAAAAAGCATGTCTATGCAAGTATTCCAGTTCTATGTATTCCTTAATTTTATGTATTCTATAGTTGTTACATTTTATAATTACATAGTTCGATGTTTTACTTAGTTTTTATCATATATTTAAGGTTAAATATCGTAAACAATGGAGTTAAACAAAATAGCAATAATACTAAAATTAATAAAGATTTAGTGTAAGTACAGTAATGCATTTCTTATTAAGTGTCAGTCAGTTGTGAAATTATTCCAGTGGCTTGTAGTTCGCCGGTAGTAAGCCACGGATAAGTGGTAATTGTCTGGGCTGTATTCACAAGCACGCCCAGCTCAGTTGCGCTGGCAATGCTTTCAGATTGTATTAATTAGTAGTGACAATAGCGGCATCATTGGTCTGTGAATTCCATCCGTATGTTCTAACTCTGTCTCCAGCAGCATGTTTCAGCGTCATTCGTGCATTTCGAATTTCATGTTCCATTACATAAGAGGCATTTTAGAAGGTCATTATATAGCCTACTGGAGTTCACGGCATAAGATATTAAAAGCAGAAATTAATAACGTTTGACTGAAGCAAAACTGTGATTGATCTGACTGTAATGAAGATAAACTTTCATGCTGCTTCCATTTCTGTCATGCAAAGCTTTTGTTACATATTTGGAGAGATTATACCACAGCAAATACTATGAACTAATAATTAATAGATTATTTAGATTCTTTTTGTGGACGATATGTTTGTATCGATATAAATGTTGTTTTAAAATTGCAAATACCATAATTGCAACTGCAATAAAATTAATGAAGGGAAAAGTTAATTAAGGCAAAGTTGTTTTCTCGCCAGCTCAAAATCAATATATTAACCCGGTTGATGTTTCATATCACAATTAAGGATGTAGGTTCGTGCTTTTAAAGAATCAATTTTAAAGAATCTCAACAGACTAAAATAACAGAAATTGCAAGTTTACAGGTCATCTTTTGTGTAAATATAAACTAATTATTTTGGAGCCCCCTGCACCACCCATTCCCGTTTAAGCTGCTGCTTAACAATTAGAACCCCCTGAACCCTCCTTCAACCCCGGATTCCTTACTGTATAACATTAATCGTTGTGGTAGAGCATTGAAACCGCGTAAACCCTCCTATTAGGTTTTTTGTTACAACATTGGAACCTCCTAATTCCTCCTGTAAATCATTCGAGATTCACAACAGTATAAGATTAGCCATTGTGGTAGAACATTGGACATATTTGAAGCACATATTTGAATCACAGAAGATAAGTAGTATAAATATAAAAGGCACTAGTGTCAAAGAAAAAGCAATGGTCGGAAAGATCTGTGTAAATAAAACTTCATCTAAAATATAAGTCCCAATTCTATTCAGTGTAAAAATGGTATATTCATTATGAAATGCAATTATAAACTAGCTACAAGAATTTGGAAGATGCTTTGGTGCAAATTTAACCTGTAACTCAATTACCAGACTCCATTCCCTCCCTATGTTATCTGAACAATAAAGCGCAATTGGCGCTAAGGATCAATGATTAAATCGAAACTGTAAAAGAATCTTCTAGTGAAAAATAAAAACAAGTTTTAAAGGCTGTGTTACGAAAGAGGATCAAAACACAATTTTACACAATTTTACTTTTGTGGGGAGAAACTCTTTTATTTATATTGACTTTGCAAATTTATTGCAATTTTTCCAAATCACCGTTAGGAAATTGTACTTTGGTTTGGTTGGTGCGTAAGGATCGAGGCTTTATTGCCTATAAAGAGGCAGTTTTCTTTTAACTACAACAGTGGCGTAAATGCATTTTCTAGGCGAGTGGATATTCTCTAGTTGCATCTTTTAACGGAAATAGGAAAGATAAACACAATAAATTTCAACAAGTGAGGACACGAGACGCTTACATACAACTCTTGAGATTGTTTTGTCCTATTTGCATTATCTGCCGACCTTGAATCACTGGCATTAATTCTGTTAGTCAAACTGCTGAACAAAAACATTGTATAAGCCACTTTATATGAGGACAAAAAACGTGGTCAAATGCTTTGGGCGAAACTGACATACAGCATAGTTGCCAGGTTATCTGAAAGATCTAGTGTAAGTTTTGCCGGTTTTTTAATACACATATTTCTACATATTTTGTAATTAAATTAAATTACTACAGCAGTGTATTGCGCAGAAGTGTCAGGCAGTTTATACTGCGAGGTAGAAATGCTCTCTTTGATAAGAAAGAGAACTTTGTTTCTTACCAGGATCCTTTATTTCACATTTGCAAATGCAAGTGCAGCAGCAGTATTTTTGAGGTGTACATGGCGAGTTGTTATGCGCTGTTGTTTTGCATGTTCTTCTAGTTCCGAAAGCGTCACACTAGACAGCACTAAAAGTCTGTACTTGACATCGCCATAACAAAGAATGCGAATGACTGAAAGCATCACAGAGAAGTGCAAACGTACATTTTAATATTTTATAATTGAATAAAAATTGGTAAATACATTAAAACCAATAATGATCTTTGGACTGATCCGATAACATTTTCACAAAATATTACTCTAGTTAAAACAAAAACACATCGAGCAGTTAGTGAATTTTAGAGAGATAAATTAGAAGCTTTCTAACTTGCTTAAGTAGGCCTTGGAGAAAATATCTTTGCATAAATAAACATTTGAGCTTGAGTCTTCTTGCTTTGAGAAAATGAAGAAGAAATAACGAGCTGCTTTAGAGCCTCCTGCCTCACGAGTCCGTGTTCCATAAAAAGTGGTTCCCAGTGAAGGTTATGATTGTTCTTTTGACTTTACAGGAGAATGTCATGGAAATTATTAGCGTAAATAGTTCAAATGTTCAATGGTATCTTCTAGCCCATGTAAACTGCTTTAGAAATATTTTATAATGAATTTATTCAAAGAAATATAAAGAGTGAAATGTTTCATGCCACATTTGCCATGCGTGTTTAAATAGTGAAAAATATGAGATAAAATTATATTTACTATTTAATTACAGTTAGATTAAACTTAGGGTCTTATGAAAGAAGGAACACATTAAAGGCAGAGATAAATACTAGTAAAATGCTACATGATGATTTTTAAAACAAAGAGTTGCGTATGTCAGTTTGTTAAACTGATACAGCCCTGATGAAGTGAGTAACTATATACTGAGGGACAAAAGAAAGTGAACAACCGAAAATCAGTTTTTTTATTAAACTATAAAGATTTTTAGTCAACATTTTAACCACAGATTATTCCCTGATTTTATATAACCTGGTTTTGTTTATGTTCTTATGCATGCATTTCAAGGTGTTTAATGGGGAGCTGCCATGTGATGTATTAATCTATTTGAGTCGTTATTCTTTGGTCTTTTAAAAATTTTGTTATCAAAACCAACAGATGAAGCTTAGCAGGCGCATTAAAACAAGTGCTTATTAAGATTCCGCGGCACGCAAAAATTGTCGCGCCTAACTGATTGGCATGTTTGAGGTTGAGATCATGAAGCGCGACGTTCCCAGACGTTTTGGGTGTTACAAAAATAACGGACGGCGTGCGCGTCGATCCCACATGAGAGTGGGCTCCGTAACGGGATGCCTTGGACCAAAACTTCTCACGAGGGACCTGGAGTACTACGTTTTATTCGGCCAAGAATCAACATTTCCCGTTCATACCACAGAACGCTGAGAATGTTTCCCACATCAAGTGGATCGATTTGAAAGAAACGCAGTAATGGTTTGAAGTGCCATTCGAGTAGGTTGTCATTAGCATCGCGTCACTATCGATGGAAATTGAAGAACAAATAGCTTAGCTACATAAACGACGTTCTAGCGTTATTCCCTCCACACCGCAAAACCATCGCACAATTTTTAAGCACGATAGTGGGTAGCTATATGTTGTACAGATTATCCAGGAGTACTTGCAGCCGTACAATGTTCAAGGTTTGAAATGACGACGCATAGCACTACTATAAATCCTAAAGAACTGGACTATCTATATTGGATTATCTGGATAGAAGGCTGAGAACCTGCATTCCAAATTCGATTTCGGTTTCAAGCTGATCAAAGTTTCTCTCTAAAAAGAACCGTAAAGCTTCGGCGTTGGTGATTATTTCGTCTTGAAGAATCTTATGTAGCCTTTCTTTGTTATACTTTTTGAAAATATCGAAAACATCGGTGACCCCAAACTAAACAATTTTTGCAAGCGTTTACTTTCTTCTGTCCTTCAGTATAACTTGATGTTTGGTGGCACTTTGTAGCTTCTCTTACCATTTTACCTATGATGTATTTTACAACACAAGGAGAATATAAATGATTTCGTTAAAGGCAAATTAAGGCGCACTTTATTTGTATCAGGTAAGAAACCGCTCCATTTACGCAGCAAGTAAAAGCGTAAGAAAGTCATACTTCAAGAGCATTTGTTGTCAGTGCAGCAACTGTACAAATATTTTAGCTTACAAGCAGTTTTGTTATCTTTTTGCTGTCATGTTTGTAACTACGCCACATATATCCCAAACTGTATTTATATTGTGATATATATGTGTAAGTTTTACTATTGTAATCTTCATGATGCAAATATTGTATTCTATTAAATTTATTATATTGATTTTAGCCAGTAAAAATAGCACTTATTGTGTGGCTATAGGGTTACAACACCGCGGTTGTAATTAGATAAATATCAAACTTTTTTAATATACAGGCATCACAAATCATCACAGTTAAAATATATAACTTTTGTCTTTATTTGACCTTTCACTGTCCGATTTAAAATCTATGATGATAGTACTTAATGACTGGGAAGCCATGCGAATTCATACACTATATGGTAAAGCTCATTAATGCGAAATTTGGGAAACATTAGATAATGAAGCTATAAAAACAAAAAAAAGATATTTTAAAGGAAATAAAACAGAAATAAACTGATTAGCTGTTTTTTCAAGTGTTTTCTCTCTCCGCCTCTTTGCTGTGGTCATGTTTCCGAACCGACCATCTTATGTTACTACATATTTTTACGACAGAAAGTCATTTAATACTTACGTGAGTGTCTCCTTGATGTTTCTTTCATCGATCACGCAACCCCACAAAAGAGTCATAGGATAGAATTTTTATGACATATGGCTAAGACCGATAATGGTGTACGGGGCCGATTTTTTTCCTCACATAAATGACACAAAGCTGCTTATTTGGAGACTTCTAATAAAAATATGAGCAAACATTTCCCTGCGAAAGACGTGACTTCCATAAAATGGAACTGACGAAGGTAATGTAATTTACAAAATAAGCGCAAAATTTGAATTTACATTTCATTTATAGATGGGTTTTTAAAGAAAGCGAAGTTGTTTTTTTTTTCAAAGTATTGCAAAGAAGAAACTAGACCGTTTTCGTTATTGGGTAACGAAAATTACACTTGAGGTTCAGAAAAATGTGATTCTGAACTCTTAATCTCTAACATATCGTCTTTTTTTAATTTGGCTATTGCCGAGGAGGTCAGTCGTAGTATAAGGTCATGGTTAAAAATGCCGATTTTACGGCTTCTAATAACCCTCGATAAGTGAGCCAAATTTCGTCACTTTTTAGCATTTGGGAAATATCCAAACGTGTCAGCCAACTTAAACGTGCACACGCATACTGTGATGGCTTTCATTGAGAGCTGGGAGATCAATACACCGAGGCTGATATCTGTTTCGCAAGTTTGTTTGTCGTTTTTTAATTGAAAAACTAAGCGAATTTGAAACAATTACAGGAGGATCAACTTTACATACTGAAGTTTATTATATCCAGATTGCATCTTTCTAGCCCTAACAACCTCTGACTAGTTCCACGGACAAACTAGAAAAAACGGATTATCTGGATTATCTGGATTGTCTGGATTATCTTGATTATCTGGATAGAGGGCTGAGAACCAGCATTCCTAATTCGGTTTCAAGCTGATCCAGGTTCGTCTCTAAAAAGAACTGTAAAGCTTCGGCGTTGGTGATTATTTCGGATCTTATATAACCTTTCTTTGTTATAATTTTTGAAAATATCGAAAATCTCGATGACCCCAAACTAAACAATTTTTACAAGCGTTTACTTTCTTTTGTCCTTCAGTGTAACTTGATGTTTGGTGGCACATTGTAGCTTCTCTTACCAATTTTACCTATGATGTATTTTACAACACAATGAGAATATAAATGATTTCGTTAAATGAAAATTAAGGCGCACTTTATTTGCATCGGGTAATAAAGCGCTCTATTTACGCAGCAAGTAAAAGCGTAAGAAAGTCATGCTTCAAGAGAATTTGTTGTCAGTGCAGCAATTGTACAAATATTTTAGCTTACAAGCAGCTTTGTTATCTTTTTGCTGTCATTTTTGTAACACATATTTTTGTTATTTTTGTCATTTTTGTCACACATATCCCTGCAGAATAGAAAATATTTTGAATTGAAAATTGAAAACCTAAAAAAGAAAGAAGCTCTGTTATTGATAAGGTTTATATATAAATTTTATATTGTTCTAATTTATACTTGTATTCGTATTATACTATATGTGTGGTCTCAAAAAATTGTCTAATGGTTTACAACTATGGAACACAAACTGTATATATAATGGGATATATAATGTGTAAGTTTTGCTTTTGTAATCGTCATGATGCAAATATTTTATTCTCTTAAATTTATTATATTACTTTCAGCCAGTAAAAATAGCACTTATTGTGTGGCTATAGGGTTACAACACTATGGTTGTAATAAGATAAATATTAAACTTCTTAAATATACAGACATCACAAATCATTGCAGCTGAAATATACAACTTTTGTCTTTATTTGACCTTTCACTGTCTGATATTGAATCTATGATGATAGTACTTAATGACTGGGAAGCCATGCGAATTTATACACTATATGGTTAAGCTGGTTAATGCGAAATTTGGGAAACATTAGATAATGAAGCTATAAAAGGAAATAAAAGATATCTTAAAGGAAATAAAACAGAGATAGACTGATTAGCTGTTTTATAAGTGTTTTCTCTCTGCTGTGGTCATGATTCCGAACCGAACATCTTATGTTACTACCATATTTTTACGACAGAAAGTCATTTAATACTTAAGTGAGTGTCTCCTTGATGTTTCTTTCATCGATCATGCAACCCCACAAAGGAATTATAGGACAGAATTTTTATGACATATGGCTAAGACCGATAGTGGTGTACGAGGCCGATTTTTTTCCTCACATAAATGACACAAAGCTGCTTATTTGGAAACTTCTAATAAAAATATGAGCAACCATTTCCCTGATAAATTGAACTGACGAAGGTAATGTAATTTAGAAAATAAGCGCAAGATTTGAATTTACATTTCATTTATAGATGGGTTTTTAAAGAAAGCGAAGTTGTTTTTTGCAAAGTATTGTAAATGAAGAAACTAGACCGTTTTCGTTATCGAGTGACGCAAATTACACTTGAGGCTCACAAAAATGTTATTCTGAACTCTTTCCCTCTATTAGACTTAGACCATGGCCGAAGTGGTCAATCGTAGTGTAAGGTCATGGTTAAAAATGCGGATTTTACTTCGTCTAATAACCCTCGATAAGTGAGCCAAATTTCATCACTTTTTAGCAATTGGGAAAAACCCAAACGTTGCAGCCAACTTAAGCTTACACACGCATACTGTGATGGCTTTCATTGAGAGCTGGGAGATCAATACACTGCGGCAGATATCATGACAGCATAAACTACTACTCTCAGCGTCATGCCGCGTGTTTGTTTTGTCGTCTTTTAATTGAAAAAATTAAGCGAATTTAAAAAAATACAGGAGGATCAACTTGACATACTGACGTTTATCATATCCAGATTTCATCTTTCTAGTCCTAACAACCTCTGACTAGTTCCATCGACAAACTAAAAAAAAAACGGAAAAAGCCACAACTGCAGCTAAAAATTTCGTACAAATTCAATACGTTAGGAGATTTTGGCAAATTCTCAAGTGTAATAAATACGTTAAATTTGAATAACTGCAATCATTTGTTGGGTTTATTAGGTTAAGCTGGCTAACAAATTCCAAGAATTCAAAATTAGACATGTTTAGCTCTAAAAACGCTATTGGATTCTATACTTACAATTATTCGATCAATTAGCATTTTTGTGACACCTAGAAATCATGTGTTTTATTGTTACATACCGGTAAATGACTTTAGTTTACCAAATGGGGCTCGCATTTCTAGCTTACCAAATGGGGATTGCATTCACAGTTTGCCAAATGGGAACTGAATTTACAGTTTGCCAAATGGGGCTTGTTGTTTAAGTTTGCTAAAATGGGACGTTTCATTTCTGTAGAAACCTCTGCAAGCGTGAGTGTGTGTGTGCTTAGCGGGGGCATGTGTATGTACATATGGGAGTATGTGTGTGTGTGTGTGCTTGTGGGTGTTTTTAGGTGATGGTGGGCGGGAGTAGGTGGCTGCATGTTTATGTGTGGACATGTGGGCGAGTTTGTGTGTGTGTGTGTGTGTGTGTGTGTGTGTGTGTGTGTGTGTGTGTGTGTGTGTGTGTGTGTGTGTGTATAACAAGAAGAGATATTTATGTTGACAATATAAAATGTCTCACTTTTAAACACTAAAGTTATAATAAAACTCCAAATAATTTTCTCAATAATTTACAGACACTTCTCAAAAACAGCAATATTTATGTATCCAGGCAACGAAGATCTTTCTGTTGGCATAAATTAAGCTAAAATCTAAGAAATTACATATTTAAAGACACACCTATCATTGCGTGATTATGAAGAAAGGATTCTAGTACAGTTAAGTTGCAATGCGGTCTCATTTCATTGAGACTCCTAAAATAGGGTGGAAAAATAAACAAATTCTTATTGGCTGTTTTGCTTTAAGGGATAAAAATTACTTGTTCTTGTTTAATTCCTATAGAAATGGCAAAACAATATAGTTTTATGTGACTTCTTTAAAGAGATTTCAAACTGATGCAATTTGCAGATAAGAAAATGTCACTTCGGTTCAGCAAACAGGCGACAAATATCAAACGGTTGTTAATGTGACAGTGAAACTAACACAGTAGCCTAGCCATTTGTTTGATCTGACTGGGGAGAAAAAACTTGTTATGACTCGACCACAACTAGCACCAGGGTTCCTTTGATTATTCAAAGAAAAGAGACAAGACAATTTAGAAATCCCCACTTCATGTGACTATACAACGTAAAGAGAGATTACCATGTGAAGGCTGTAATTATTCTCACTGACGTTACGACATAGGCTTTGTGTTGGTATTATGCACTTCATGTGACTGTACAACGAAAAGAGCAATTACCATATGAAATCTGTTAATATTCTCACTGACGTTACAGTGTATTATTTATTGGATTTCTATTGACACTATTTTACACATAAACTGATAAAATCACACCAGCCTTTGAATTTATCCCGGAAAAACTGCCACTTTGTGAGTTGCAATATAAGGTTAATAATTTCGATTTTTCTTAATCCAGGTATGATGAAATCGATCAAAACATTATTTGAATTTTACATGGAGAATTTATGCCAGGTATGTATGTCCCTGCAGATATTCTGTTGTTGACATGGAACCACGCGTATGCCTACCCCGACAGATACGCCATGCTCTCAAAACGTACTGTGTATGATCCCCTCTGATACAGACATACCATAGCGATAAACGATGTGTACATGACCGCCCGCATCCCCATCCACCATGACCGTCTCCTCACATACACTGAAATAGCGTGGACATGAAACCGTGGACATGAATATACCCATGCCCCATCCCACAAATAGACACATTGATTCACACTTAATCAAGTGATACGTGCTTCATATTGAAAATTCGTACCGTGAGTGAGTTCTGATATTATTTCGTATTATTTATATTACATATTTATGCCAGGTATGTATGTGTTCCGCAGTAATATGATTTGATTGCATAAGCAAGTTGTATGTCCTCTCCATGACAAAATGGTACGTCATCGGCTTAATATAGTGTGCATACACCCTCCCATACATCTCCAAAAATACACTGACAGAGTACTAGTACATAATCCAAAAAAGACAACCCATAGCACTGCTGCATGCACCCAGAAAAATCCGCTGTTTTCATCAAACAACATGTGATTGCCCTCTGGTACTAATGCATTCACGCACATACCACATTACAGTGCAGGTATAAAATAAAGTTTGAGCCCCCCGCGTTAAGTATCTTTCAGTACTTAACACATCATATAAATAGGCCCCATATTGCTACATCTTTATCTGGGTAATAATAGCCCTTTTTCTGTATATAAAATAATTCGCTATGTTGTATTATAAGGTAGAGAAGGTTGTCTCTGAAAATGAATGTCTAACCTGCACCGATGACGAATCTTTGCATAATTAATTAAGTGACTCTTGCAAATTTATTGGGTTTAAAGATCGGATAATGAACAAAACTATATATAAACCACCAAAGAGCGAAAAATCATAACACTCTGCCAATCCAAAGACTACGTCTCTTAGTGTCCTTGTGAATGTGCATAAAATGATGTCTTTTTTTATCTGTTTCAATCAACTTGAATTCATATTAAATATAATAACAATTATCCCAGAGTTTAACTAACTCTGTTATGGCGTATCTTTTCTACAAACTAATCATATTCACCGGTTCATTGACACTTCCATACAACAAATGTAAGCTGAAAAATAAGCATTAGTTTTGATTAGGTCAATAACTGCATGGTTGAGAAAATGTATTAGTATTTAAAAAAAAAGTATAATGAATTACTCAAAGTTATTTTAAGCAGTCTTCCTTTACATTTAGCAACGGAAAATATTTCATTTCTGTTTAGCTAATGTTCAATAGTTCACCAAATAAATTAATGAATTTTCTGCACGCCCAAAGCTACTCCTCTTCTGGGATATTTACACTCATAAAGTCAGAACGTCGTTTAAACTGAGAATTATAGTGTTTAGCTGCGTTCATGGCAAGGTGATGACGCTCCTTAGCGATCCTTTAACACCTTGGGCTAGAAATACGTTTGGGGATAGTAGCTCTCAACTTGTAGAATAGCAATGAAATAAATCTTTAAAAGTATCTTTTCAGGAGCCATTTTTGTTTTAGTAAATCTTTTATCTTTTTTAGCATGAATTTATGATATTATGATTAATATTGTGGTAATAATTTGAAATTCTGTTATTCTAGGTAGCACATTTTTATTTAAGCTAAAATCGATCTGTGATCCTTCTATATCTAGCCTTCCCTTTGAGAACATAAATAAAGCTACACTATTGGGGAAAATACTTTGTATTTTAACTAAAGCACTCAATATGCGACCATGTCTTTCATAAAATGATAAACATGCAATAAAGACATGGTTAAACTGAAAACATTGTGATAAAATTATTCAAACACACACAATTACTTTATTTTTGGAAATGTATTAACAACCAGAAAACAGGTTTTAATCTATAGCACTCGCTATTCATCCATCTTTTTTTCATCTGCACGGGACCACGGAGGGTGGGTAATTTTTTTCGCTTGATTTGAATTTTTTGCTGCGTGACTCGCTTGCTCGCTTGCTAACGCGCTTGTGAGCAAGTTAAAATTCAAAATTTTGTAATGATGAACAGGGGCTAATTACTTAGATAAATTGCCACTTGGATGGTGATGTTGCTAAGCGTCCATGAACCTAAGCGACTGACTCTAAGTTCAAATACCGATAAGGCATTGGTGCTGGGCAAGAAAACCTCTCAGCGCTTAACAATATTTAAACTACCCTTTAAATAACTATTAATTCTGTCGTGGTTTTTAGATATGCATTTCTATAGTATACTAACTGTTGTTAAATATTACGAATTTAGAAAACAAGCAGCAAAACCCATTGCTGCACCTAGAAATCCTATGGTATCAATGATACGCCTTGAAACTTTTAATTTATAGCAATTTAATTTTATCTTTTAATTTATAACAATTGTTAATATCTGTTAATATCGTTTGTGTTTTTTTTTAATTCCTTGTTTTTGTAGGCGTGTAAATGTAATGCCAAATATAACTATTTCTTTTTACACGACCCACTAGTATTTTGTAATGTATTTAGTTACAGAGTAGTAACAGAGCTTTCTCACAAACATGTTTTATTAATACACACCTTATGCAAAACAACGAAAGCGTACATAAAACACTCACTTATGATGACAAAACACCACGCTTAAAAGCAGTGTAATCAGAAGAGCTTACATCACATGGTATAGGGTTAACAAACTTATGCGATGCCCAGAAGCCCAAGCGTTAAGGAATTAAATAAAACCCTTTTACGTCATCAAGCAGTTGGTTCGGGCATGTAATTACGACTGTGACATAGAGGAATATTGAGCAGTTTCATGGCTCCAAGTGCTCGCAAAAAGGAAACAGTAATATTTACTACTCCATAGATACCAAGTTATAAGAGAACAGATCTGAAACAATTTCATAAAGTTAAAATAAGTTGTACGGCAGGCTGTGGGAAGGTTTTGCATTCAATTCAGCCTCTAGCGTGGTTTTCTCATTCTATTTTGTGTCACTTTTATTTTATTTTGTGATACTTTTATTTGATTCTGGGACTATTATATTCTGTGATACTTTATTTGGTTCTGTGGCTGTTTTATACTTTTATGTCATTATTTACCTGTAGAATTCAGTGACACTTTTACTTTATTCCATTACTATTCTATTTTGTGACACTTTCGTTTCTTTCTGCGATTTTTTTATTCTGTGACACTTTTATTTATTCTGTGTGAAAATGATTACAGATTTTTCTGTTTGTGAATTCTTGTTTATTAGAGTGTGATTTATTTACAAAATTGTCACTTAGTAGCTAGTATTTTTATAGCTGATTGTTACTCAGAGAAAGCGAATCCCAGTTACTGCTTTCCAAATTTCCTAAATATTAACTTGTAACCTGAACGTTAGTTACTATGAAGATTATTAGAAATTTTCATTAACGTGAACTTTGTTTTGTGTGTACTTATAGAAATATTAACACTGTTCTATGATACTTCAGTTAGATGTAAATTACAACAGAATCTGAAACTCGAGACCTTTTCACAAAGTACGTCTTTGTATATAAAAGACTACCGTGAATGTGTTTTATGACATGTCCTGTTTCTCTACTAGTTGACTCAAAATAGATTACAGTCATTAAAATATAGTACCTGTCAAGACACAGCAAACACGAAAAACATTATTTAATAAGTACCCATATGGGCTCAGCCCGGTTAACGTGTACTTAAGTAGCTATAAACAATGTCATTCTTTATGT
Source organism: Protula sp. h YS-2021 (assembly GCA_949752745.1). Taxonomy (NCBI): domain Eukaryota; kingdom Metazoa; phylum Annelida; class Polychaeta; order Sabellida; family Serpulidae; genus Protula; species Protula sp. h YS-2021. The sequence goes on along the minus strand of OX457026.1, from coordinate 3,862,382 downwards.
CATTGCTGCCTGTACGATACTGAAAATTAAGCACTAAGATATGGAAGATATGGAATGAATGTTAATTGCAATTTCCCAATCCACTCTACATAATTTAACTGCTTCAAAACCATCATCTGAAACCAAACACTGAATTTTGTCTAATTTCGTTCAATGCAAGAATTAAGTCGTCGCTTTCAATTCTCAACAGTTTTGTGATATAAAAAATCAGTTTTGATTTGTAATTGTTATTGTTGTTTTCAGGAAAATTATTTGTGCGACTGCAAATAGTTTATTAAGATAAATAAACAATCTTATGAATGCCGTACGAAACTGAACTGTTTTTCTCTTATTATCAGCCTCCAGCTTACGTACCATAGATAGCACATCAAAACCTCCTCATTCTATGGACGTTTCTGAACCCGTGTTTTTCTTTTATTTTTTGCCATCGTACTATTTCGAATCATCGCAGCGTTAATGCTGCCAAATGTTCGGTATTTTTAATGTCAGGCGGAGTTGCTGTCAAAATTGAATTACATACTGACAAAATGAACTTAGGTTTTGCGAAAATGAACTTAGTTACTGTCGAAATGTTCAACGTTACTGTCAAACTGAACTTTTGGCTGTAAAATGATGAGAGGAGGATTAATGACACATAGCGCAAGACATTAAATTAGAGAAATCTGCAAAGTCTCCTCTCTTACGACAAGAAAGCTAAGCAAGTTGCCCTTATTTGCATAACATAGCGTTCTTTAAATATTCCACGAGATATCTGTTAGTTCTGCGATAAAAAAAAAAAAAAGAGTTCTTATGACATTCTTCTCTCCAGTTCTGTGATATAGCAAAGAATCGGTTCTAATGGCATTCCTTGCTCCAGCTCTCTGACGAAGAAGATCTTAATTTACCAACAGCTCCCAGTTGACTTTTATCGGCTATGGTAATTTATGACTCATTTTATAGCGTCATAGTCCTCACGTCATTCTCCCTGAAAAACTTTCTAGAAGCGTGAAACAACTCACATTTTTATACTAAGGGTTAAGCCATTTTTTAAAATATGTATTCAATTGACATTTTATATGGAAAGGAACAAAACAAAAATCTAAGCTTGTCTTCACTTTCTATATATGCAATCCACCAAAATGATTCTAGCATCTTTCTACATTTCTGTGAATACACTTACAAACTGATAATGAGTCAAACAACCAGGAAGGGTCCTCAACTGGTTAACACAGAGGAAAGGTCCTGAGCTTTCAAACACGGAGGTAGGGCTCTCAGTTGGTGAACACGGAATAAAAGCCTCAGCTGTCAAACAAGGAGGAAGGACCATCAGCTGGTTAACACGGAAGAAGAACCCTCAGCTGGTTAAGACGCGTGACAATGACGTTTTGAAGCTGCATCTAAACACAGAGTGCTAAGTTTGAAAGTACACCCATTTTTTTCTAATTTGAATTTAAAGCAACTTCATCCTTTTGGCTAGCATGAATTTTGAAAGATTAACATACCTGTGCGGAAGTTAAATCGAGCACAATTCTATTGTGATTGGAATCAGATAGCCTTGACTTCTCCTTGAGAATCAGAAAAATAAAATTAGCGTATACTAGTCGCATTCGGGGTACATGTGTCGTTTTAAAGAAGATGTAAACAAATCCATTTAACAGCACCACAGAATGGCATTATGCAATATAGTTTCGGCAAATACTATAACCTTGTGTTTATTCTTAACGCAAATGGTTACACTTGTATTTCGAATATTCATCTCAGTCGAATGGCCATAGTCACTTGAATTAAACCCGAAATGGAGTAGAAAAGTGGTGTTATCTAATTAAGATCATATTGATATGTAAATATATTTTGAATTAATTACTCAAAGCCATTGAAAATCAAGAAAGCAAAAAATAGTTCCTACTAACAGATATGTGTAAAGTTTGATGTATTTACTGTGAGCTATTTTTCTACACTCGTTTTGAAATCTTGATGTAAAACATAGTCAGATAGCCTAATCATCTAATACTGTGGAAAAAAAGAAACAAATAGAGAAAGTAGAAAATGTAATATAGTTGGATGATTTTATTTTGATTTAATTCATGATTTAATTTAGTTTTCCGTGTAATTAAGGTCAGTAATTGTGATTTACTAATAAAAGTATTACTAGAAAACCAAACCTCAGAGATGCTGTTGTGTGACGGAAGCTTATCTTAAACCTTTGCATTTGATTACATTGTAGTAGGTGTCTAGAAGTGTCTCTTTCAAACTGAACACCTAAAACAATAAAATTGTTAACATTGCACAAAGCTCAATTGTGCATCTCTGTAACCCAGACTATCACTTGCATACTAAATACAAAAAAAATTTAAAAAATGGTGTGAGAAAAACTTGGAAAAAATTTATTGGATAATATTGGCAATAACTGAGTATATAAATACATTAGCATTAATATATGTGCTATTTTGCTGTTATATATAGCTGAGAACTGTCTTTGATTTATTTTAATTCAAAGAGTTATAAGGGTGACATGTGCTTAGCAATGCTCAATCCTGGATAATTTTAAAACTTTCTAGAATATATGTATGATTGATTGAAAGGTAGTTTAACATTTGAATTAAACTTAATTCAATATAAGGTAGAATAAATATAAGTATAAATTAACACAAATAAGTAAAGTTTTACTGTCAATCAATTTTACAAATGAAGGCCAGTTCACGACGGAACAACATGTCAACATATATTGCTGGTTCTTTTTCTTTTGATGCTACACAAAAAAGTAAATGCCTCATTTGCTTCAAGTTATTTGATTTCCAGATAAATATTTATCATTTTCGCTTTTAAGACAATTTTATAGAACAAATGCAATAGAAGCCTAGTAGTTATTTAATTTGAGTGATCACATCTCGTACTGCTATTAACTGAACAGCGGGACTCATTCTATAACTTGGCAGAAGCTTGAACCGGTGCTTACTTCTGTTTAACGAAAAAGCTAGACAGTCGGGTTACAATGTTAAAAAATTAGATGCTTTTTTGTTCACTTGGGAAGAGGTTTAAGCTCATTTGCGACGTTTGAACTATGTTGGATATGCGTCGCGTCCGCCATTGGAACAGCGTCGAGTTTGGTTGTTTATGGAAGTCGTTTATCCAAAGCTTACCCTTCTATATTGGATAGACGCCGGTTATACGCCGTCTAATAACCGATGTTGACAAGATGAGCATGGAAGTGGAAGAAACCTCTTCCAACGTTGTGTAGATGCAAGGAAAGTTATATAGACTTGAGGGAAAATATTAATTCAGAATCCCACTGAGTTTATTGCTCATGTCCTCTCAACAGTTACATAGCAGTAAGCAAGCGCTAAGTTATCTCTTGGGATGCTGCTGCTATAACATTAATAATAAAATATGTAAGACTTTGAAGCTCAAAAATATCAGTAAGATTCCGTTGCCATTCAAAGCAATCCATATATAATCACAAAGAGAGCTCATGCTTATCGGCAACCAGTCTGTATTAGCTATACCAAAAGTTTTTGTTTACCCCTGTGTCAGTGAATGTTATTACTCCAACAGCATAAATTTTATTGACAGATAATCCTTTTTTGCAAAAATCGAAACCATGTGCTTATAGAATGTTTTAAAATGTCTAGATGTCTTATTAGTTTAAATATGTTTTTGAATGTAATAAATAAGCTAATTTGCAATGTCGAGCTTTCTCATCCACATGACCTCTGTTAGAAGTCGTTAAGCATTACATGAAACAGGATGCAACTGCATGACAAGACAAGGGAAATCCCCAGAAACCCCCCTGCTTTGTAAGCAGTTTAAGGAGTAGAAATATTGCTAAGATTTTAATATGTCACAAGGATAAATCGAACAAAACAAGAGAGAACTATCAAACAAAAGTTGGCATAACTTAATTCAATTTGTACAACTATCCATTTCTTTTTTATTTAGATGTTGGAAATTATAACAAATAAAGGATTTATGTAAAACATTTACTCAATTACTATTAGTTTTACCAAATCGTCGTGTCACATATTGCATTAATTTCCCACATAGTATGCGGGAACAGGCCAGTAAAATATCAGCTGATTAAAGTATTTAAGATGAAACATACATCTTGTTTGATATGTATTTGATAAGAGAGCTTGATTCAATATGTGTTGAATCAGTCGCACGACTTTTTGTATGTGTAGTTTTCCTTTTCCCCATACACTGCTAATATTAACATCAAAATAGAAGCATTATTCCATAAGAATGTGGACTCAAAATTTATTTTCTATTTTCGCTAAGAATGACTCAAAACAAATTTTAATTATGACAACTAGGTGAGTAATCAGTTAAAGCTTGATTTGTCAAAACTAATTACCTTGCTTTTTTATTTTTTGAAAGATACAAGCGTCACAGCATTGCATGCATTCTAACAATGCAAAGCATTTCATTGTTTGTTTAGGCTATTTATAACAGCTATATCGCTACCTCATATTACGTAAAACACCATGCTGCACAAAAGATTTAGTATCAAGGTATATGGTTTATATACTACACTAAAGTAAATAGCGCAACATTCCTCCTTTTAGGTATTTTAAAGCCATTGTTTTTGTCATGCTATAATATTAGTGGTACTAGCACTCCAAACAATTTGATTAAAAAACTAGCTATATTCCTATATCGGAAAGATGACGCTCCTAGGACAAGAACTGGAATACTAACGTGTAAATAGTGCAAAGTAAAATTAATTATTTTGCATGGATAAAATGTATTTAAATTTGACATAAACGTAGATGTTCCTTTACAAAGCTGTATTTGCTTCATTTCAATTAAGTGATTAAATGGATTGGTGTCCTCTTCCTTCTTGATATGTGAATGATCCCGAAGCTTGAAGAAGACTATTAACCTTCTTTTTTAAAATATCATTTTCTGTCTTTAATCTGTGCAATTTAATTTTCGTCTAAATATTCATCGTTACATGTAAAGTAGAAAGTACCTTATATTTCAGTGCATCCGGTTTCCCACTTTTATTAAGCAAAGAGTAATTCAACTCATCAGAGCGGCTTGACTAGTAGTTGAGCAAATCAGGTTATTTCTCAAGCCTTGGTGTATTTTTATCGAAAATTTACTCATCACAATATGCACTGTAAATACGTAATGAGGAATTCTGATTGATCGCACAATACACAAAGCTAAACAACACAAAAACCGGAATTAAACAGCATATATACATTAGCAAAGAGTGAAGAGATTAGGTTTGATGGAAGAGATGCCCGCATAATTACGAAGCTCTACTGGGAGCTGGTAGCAGCAATACGATTAGTTAATGGAATATCTGAAAATGCTAAAATATAAATAGAAACCCGGGACGGCTGTTTTCTGCCCCTGTATTCATTCAAGCTATTCATCGAAGGTATCTCCAGAGTTATAGAGACAGGCGCTTAAGACATCTCAGTTTGCGGTCAAAGAATGACACAGTACCGCAAGAAAAATAACAATGTGTGAAGTATTAGAAATATTTAAATTCACATATCTTAGACACCCTATTACAGAGGATGTCTAAGACACCCTATATGCGACAAGGAAATTAAAAGAATATGCAAGTCAGCCCTACACTTATCAACATAGTGAAAAGTCTTACTGCAAAAAAGATCAATTTGACAGCAAGATTTAGACTACTACAATACTATCTATAAGTCCTTTGTGTGTAGTAAAAATGTTTAAAAAATGCAGTTAAGTATGATGCATTTGATGTCTGGACATAATAAAGACGGTTGGAGTGAGCTGAGACCAAGAGAACGCTATTCCTTACAGTGAAGTGCTACATAATGTGCCTATTTTGTGCATATTATTTACCAAACCAGTCTTCCAGTAGTAATTCTCGGAGGAATAGCTGAAGGCAAAGTGGGACGAAGAAGGCATAAAACTTCAATGCTTGAATAGATAGTGGAAGGAATGGCATTCTGCCAGGGCAAAAGAGTCGACCATGCGAAGAAGATATGGATGACTGCCATGGTCGCAGTGCTTCACCTTGCTTGATTAATTGATTCATTGATTGATTGATATATAATTGTGATTGCTTGATTTATTGATATATAATTGCGAACTGATAAATATAAATTATACACTTTAGTAACATAACTAAAACTAAAAGAAACACAAAAATCGGGCTTTGGGCAAACGCAAGTAAATCATACACATGACTTACCAACACTAAATAACTCACATCGTTTACTGACTTGCTGACAAACGTTACAATTACTGGGAAGCAGCATCACGTCCAGGCACAGATCAGTGTTGAATGATTTATAACAACATCACTTAGTGAGAAGCAGCATCACGTACTGACACACAGTATCACTTACTGACAGCCAACATTACGTCACGGCACAGATCGAATCTGAATGATTTATAACATCACTTACTGAAACATAAATCACGCACCGAGCTAATGGTATTGTGTCTTATACCCCCTCAACGATACCAAATAACACTAGTTTGAACTGTGCCCTTAACGGAAAGAAGGAAAGAGTCCCAAAACAGGAACAACATATCATTAATTGTGCTGTAGTACAATAAATGATCGACAAACCTGCTGTTATTTTGTAGAAGTAGGTTGTAGCATTTTTGTGGTAGCTTTATTGCTAGATATTGGGGAAATATTAAGGGACAAAGATAGAGAAGAAAAGAATCTAGGTAAGAACACAGAAGGCAATCTCAAAGGAGATTTGACTCAAATGGCAACTAGGCGAACGTGACAGGTGAACTAAAGTATTCCATGTACGAATTGTGCGAAATATTTTCTTTCTAGCCTGGGATGCGATAAATTCCCCCAACTGTACAGAGCCAGCGTTAAGCACACGGCGGCATATATGATTCCATTGAGGATGGAAACGTCATTGGCAATCTCTACTGCATAGTTGTACTACCCACAGGGCTCTATCGATAACGTCAAAGTGTAGTATCTTAAAAAGAGTCATTATATATTTATATAAAATATTGTTTACTTAAATATTGCTTCCATTATTGTGACATTCTTGTATCGTTGCAGTTGTTTGGCAAACAAAAAAGGTTGGAGTATGGGTATTTTCCTCAATATTCTATCGGTGTTTAGTTAACACTCGATATATAAGATGCCTTCTCCTGCTTAAGGTGAGCCTTTTACGGATCTTCTTATTTTTTTTTGCCTTTGCCAAGAGCAATAATGAGTGCTTAATTATTTAATTATTTTGTTTCGCAAAATCACCGCACTCAAAGTTACAGCACTGAAAGGACATGCTTGAAGCGCATTGCAACTCCATTAAAATAAACCCCTTCATACGAATGAATAAACGTAGTCAGAGAGATTCATTATTAAAAGCATGTCAATGCAAGTATTCCAGTTTTATGTATTCTATAGTTTTATGTATACTATAGTTTTATGTATTTTTTTGTTTGATGTATTCTATAAATTAAAAAAAAAATCAGCATTATTATGCATGTTCTAATAAAATATAAGTCATATTTGAAATTATTCTATTGTCTTGTATCAAATCGTACCGGTTATAACCGTAGATACTTACCTGTGAAATGGTTATGGCCAGGAGCGGTATTCACAAAACCTCTCTAGCTTCGTGTGATCTCGGGTGCCTTTAAAATTGCATTATCTAGTGGTGCCACTGTCGTCAGCAGTGCATGATGAATACCGGATCTTCACTATAACTGTATCACTTGCAAAATGTTTCAGCATTATTCGCGCATTTTGAATTTAATTCGGCATTACATTAAATCCATTTTCATGACATATATTTTATTTGAAGTATAAAAAGGTTAAGGTTTAAGAGAAAAAAGTGTAATTATAAAAGATTATGACGGTTCGATCCTGCTTAAATAAATGAATTCAAATTTTTATTAAATAATTGTTGCATGATAAACAAACGGTATGAAGAAAGCAGTCATTAGATTATTTAGTTTTTTTTGTAGACCAGTGAATTAAAATTTTACTTTGAGTGACCCTTTGAGTAATATCGATTTTCCTCTAAAATAAGTATAACATTAATAGAGCCAAAAAAGTAAAACCTCTATGGCGAATTTCGTCCTAAGTTATCTAGTATTTTATTAACATCGCTAGAATTTTCGAATGAAACCTCCATTAAGTCAGTAAAATTATAAAGTTTCGTAATAAAACTACATCGATCAAAACAAAAGTGACATTAATTTCATAGGCATTTGTTTCAAAGAAATAAAATGAACGGTAGAAGTCTATATCTTAGCACATAATTTACATCAGATATTAATTACAATTGCATTAAGCTGATAATTTGTAATATAGATATTTTTAAGATGTGAGAAATATTAAATAAATCTGGAAATCTATTAAGCATAATAAATAAATAAATAAATAAATAAAGAAAGAAACAAAAAAAAAACTTAGGTAGTATTCCTAAATACTAGTCAATTCCAATTTTCTTCAGATTACTTCTAATGTCACAGAAGGCATCAGAAGGCAAAATGTCTTTCTATCCGCTCCCATGTTACTTAACAATTAACAAAAACGAGCAACCCTCTTTAACTAACAATAGATTTGTCACATAAAGCCACTTAATGCTTGAGTGGGTAAACTCTAAATGACTCTTTTAATGGAAAGAAAGAAACATAAATACAACACAAAATTAACAAAAAGGTCAAGATATGGGATACTTACGCACAGCTGTTGTTGCGTATAGTCGCAATCTCAGTGCCTGTTGTTCCTAAATCTTATTCTGCTACACAAGAACATTGAGCACTTTATATCTGAAAGAACTCATATTTGAATAGTTTGAATGAAACTTAATGAGTCAAGTAGCAAAATAAGCGAACTAAGCAACACGAGCTAAACTTATATTCAATCTATTAGCTTCGGTTATCAGATAGATTTAATTTTAGTTGATGTAAATTTTTGGGAATGTCCGAATTTCTTTTTTATAGTAGAAAAGTCTGACAGCAACGTGTGACTTACAATCATTTATATATAGAGGCTATTTCAGGCTCTACTGGTTAGGAACGCTCTACTGGATGAGAAACAGACCTTTTCCTGTCAGTAGGGACTCTTATTTATTTCACAATTGCCAGCGTTCATGCAACAGCAGTATTTATGTGGTGCATATAGCGAGTAGAAAAGTATTGTTGTATTGCCTGCTATCACAGTATCGAGAGCTGCGCAGTACTGAAAGTGTGTGCTCGATATGGCCATAACAATGTAAATGAGCAGGGGAAACAGCAAAGAGGATTGCAAAAATACGTTTTAAGAGTTTATAGATTAACGAATAGTCATTGACGATAATCATCTTTGGACTTATCTGAGAAAGCCCTTCCAGTTGGCTTCCACAAAGATGCCGTCTTAGTTAAAACGAAACCGACGACAAACGTCAAGTGCCTACTGAAACTTAGGAAACCTACTTGCTTCAGTTAACCTTGTGCAAAAAGATTTTGCAACAATAAACACTTCAGTGTGTTCCTTCTTGATTCAAACAAAAATATGACAAAAATTATGCAGATTTTGGGGGAAAGTATCTTGAACGTTGCACAGACTAAACAGCTACGCTTGCGCTTTCAAGCTTAATTTCAACAAAAAATACGAAAAAGAAAAGAGAACATGCTTATTTAGAGCCTACTGCTTTATTACTCTGTGTACTATAAAGAGCGATTGCCAGTGAAGGCTATGATTGTTATTTTGACGATACAGGAAAGTGTAATGAAGACTACCAGCATAAATAGCTCAAGCTGTAATCCGTAAATTACCTAATTGTGCTCTCTAAGTGCTTCAGGAGCTTCATCAGGAAATGCTGCAATCATTCTATAGAACAGTGCAATGTACTTGCTGTGCGTGATTATATAGAGGAAATTATCAAACAAAACAAAGATAACATTTATTAGATTAAACAATGTCAAACATTTCAAGGCGGTTATTTATCATTGTAGTTAAAATTAAATTTAGTGTCTTTGAAAAGAAGAAAATCATTAAAGGCAAGTATTTATATAAAGTTATTCCTCTAAGAAGAAGCCGTTGCCTGCCATGACAGCACTTACCTCGGTGTTATTGCACATGTGTACTTATATCACTCAAGTGTGTCTTTAAAACAGAAGTGTAGAATCCCTTACAGGCAATAATGTCAAGGACAAATGATGAATAAGTGCAAGCCCCCAGCTGCTTACGGCATCTCTAAATGTTTTGGTTCTAAAACTGTAGCAATACCCTTGCTAGCAATCATCTAGACGTAAATCATACTTTTAAAAAAATAAACATGCTTAGCACACAACCCAAATGCATATCCCACATATCTTTGGCAATAGATGGGCTGGATGTACTTCATTATAACAGAATATATGCTGTAAAGCTTTGGAATATATTTTATAGAGCTTTTTGAAACCATATTTTTTTAATAAAAGAAGTAAAAATTGGTACACATTTTATGGAAATCAATCGCGTAATGCAAACGATAACGACTAAATAACAGAGTGATGAAAAGATCATAAATTAAATGTACGAATGGGCCATGGGTAAAGCCAGGTAAATCAATGTTACAGTTTATTTAGAAATATAATGTAATAATATAATAAATCAATCAATCAATCAATCAATCAAAACGCAGTATAAGTGTCGTGGGTATCTGGTTTGAACTGTTAGCTGTCTGAATGCCAGTTTGTAAGATTTAGATTCATCAAAAACAATTTTTTGACAAAGGCAACACACGATGTGCATTATATTTCGAACTCAAAAATTCACCGGGTACAAGAATACTGATGTATTTTAGGTCTCAAACTTGTTTTTCCTTTTGAACGGTTATATTTCAGGCAAAGTCAATAATGATGATTTGATGTTTTGTGGCACTTTATAGCTTTTTAAATTACGTCCTTTGCAGCTATCTTCAAATGAATGGTCGGTGACGTAACAAAATCAGTGCACATGATGTCAGAGACGTATCTATTGCACAGTAAACAACTCCACATCGTCGGCATGTAAAACATAGAAAGGCATTGATAACATCATTACAGGCATATAATCAAAAACTACTCCAGTAAACAACTCCATATCGTCAGCCTGTAAGAACATAAAAAAGGCATGCTAATTTAAAAGGCCATAATGTCTGCAAGGGTTTCTTAACTGTTTTCATATCCGTAACACCAGCAGAGGCTGGCTGTTTTTAACTTAACAGGAACAAAGTTATAGCTAAATATCTGTGTCATTCTAACATATAATGAAAAGTACGTTTTAATACGATATGTTATACTATCATAGTAGTGGGAAAATACGGGTTTGAGCACGCGGGTGCTCAAACCCGTACGGGTTTGAGCACGCGCGTGCCCACACCCGTACGGGTTTGAGCACCCGCGTGCTCAAACCCGTATTTTCAGGTGTTTTGAAACCCGTACGGGTTTGAGCACAGGTGTGTTGAAACCCGTACGGGTTTGAGCACACCTTCTGTAGCATGGGGGGCTGACTGCACGGATTGCTACATGGAAGTAGTATAAAAGCATGAGTGAAACATGTCAACTAGTCAACTAGTAATACATTGTGTGACGAGAAAAGACTTCACAATGTCAGCATTACTTCTTGACAGATGTATGACTATGGACGACGTCTTCAAAGTGAATTATACTAACTATGTGTTTTCAAAGCTTCCTACTTTTGAATGGGATTGGATGCAGCAAGTGAAGAATTTACATCTGCATTGGGAAGCTGTCGGAAAGACTATTCCAAGTGATTTCATCGACTCGTTTCTACGTGACTGTGAAGATCTACATATACTATCAACTTATAACATTGATTTAACATTTATCATATCAACTTATGACATTGATTCAGCATTTATCAACGCGAATACAATTTGGGCAGTTGAGCTCATGCTAGTTGTAGCTGCAAGAATCATTTTACTTTATGATGATGATGTTCCATTGACGACGAATGTATCAGACCTTGTTCGATTCAACCATGGACGAGTTGAAGTGAATTCAAACGTTTGCAAGAAGTTTGAAAAGCTTGACTCAGCAACCAGTTGGGTATAAAAGGGAGTGAACTCAGCAGAGTGAAGTCATTTCTCAGCAGACAGTTGGAGGGAGTGGATCATCAATACATTGTTGCAGCCATGGAGAACAAGACAAGCAACGCAGCGCAGGTATGAGCACAGTTTCCGGAAGTGAATGTAAATTATTTCGTTAAAGCAGTGAGAGACGAAATGACGCATCATTTCGTCATCACATCATTTCGTCACAGCATATAAAAGGGGTAACATAATACATTCATGAAGAGTAAAAAAAAAAACATGGAAGAAGACAGAGCTATGGAAAAAATATTTAAGGATTGGTACGCTACATGGATGTTTTCACGCATTCGAGTAGAAAATCCAGCACTATGGTGGGAAGACATTAACAAAAAATGGTCAAGTGCACATGTTATAGTTTCTTCATATATTCTTTTCAATGGATTTAAGGATGAATGTGAAGAATTGAATCTTCCTTACCAACGGTTTAATATACAGGAAGCTATGCAAAAAACAGAACATGAATGGCTGCCTGAAGTAAAAGAACTCGTTAGAAAGTGGTTCATAGCCTATTGGGGTGAGGAATCAAATATGATTGGTTAAAAATTCTGTAACGTCTTCAAGCAACTCTGATTGGTTAAAAAATTCAATAACGTCTTCAAGCAACTCATAATATAATTGGTTAACGCTTTTATGACGTCATATGGTATATGACATATAAAAGGAATGAACTCTAGTATTACTCAACAGTCACAACCATGAACGCAACCATGAACACATCATTTGAAATCAGTCATAACTTACAAGTCTGTGTAGAAGAAGGAGCATATGGAAGCTTTGCACGTCTTTTACGTGGGTCAAGATGGATTGTTCTCTCAACTCTTATGTGGGATAAAATAAGAGTCAATAGTTACCACATGCGAGATGAAGGATATGAACTCAAACTTTCTGACGATAAACATATTACAGTCATTAAGTTTGCTGAAAAGAGATATGTCAGTTTTCACTGGATTCGAGAAGTGAACAGTAAAGTGTACAACAACTACATCAACCTAAATGATGAGGAATGGAATACATTTTTAGATATTATACCAAAAGTTGCAGAGCTGTTGAAAGGAAAATGTCATGAAACATTGAAAATACAGCTTTTTCATCAACGTATGAAAGAAAGCGAGCTGAAGAAAGAGGATCTGAGAGAAGTGAGAAATTGTAACAAACACGCGTACAACCAACTTGCTTACATTTGTGAGTACTGTGGTGGATCTGAGTTCTTTGGAGACAAGTGTCATTGTCATAAATACAACTGTAAAGACTGTGAACCAGACAATTTCTGTAAGGTGTGTGGTGAACTTAAGGTAGAACCACATGGAATCGTATCGCATAATGGAATTTGAATTTAAAAAACGTTATGCTCATTGGATGTACATTAGTTTACAGCGAGAAAAGTCTTTTGTTTTAACACCTCATTTTTCTTTGAATGAAAAACTTGATTCTGTGTTTATATACTTTAATACATACTGGAAAAAAGCACGGCTTAACTTACCGATTCATCAAGTGTTGGTGGAATTTACACAAAAGTGTAACAGCCTTGGTGTACCACATGAACAATTTATGTTAGGACTAGCATTACAAAAGGCTGATTATGATTGGCTACCAGACATTCGTTTTTTAGTAGCAGAAATGTGTTTAGTTACGCATGCGCCAGTGGACACTTCTACACAATAAAAGGGTACAACACAGTCACTCCTCATCATTTTAAAACGAACCGCTGAGGAGTGAACGTCAACATGAATTCAGGAGAAATAAAAGTTAGTGAGGAACCAGCTACTAGACAAGAAAGTGTAAACAATATACTACAACACTTAAAACAATCCGTTCTTATCCCAACTGCACAAGGTGTGAAAGTGAGTGGTGAACCAGCCTTCACGCAAGAAAGTGCTACACCACAACAACAAAACTTAAAAGTTCTCATCCCAATTGGGAATGGAAAAGGTGTGAAAGTGTGTCGATACAAGCAAAAACTCTATGTAAATATCCGCGACTATATTACCACAAAAGATGGACGTACTTATCCTAGCAAACGAGGTATACTGCTTACACCAGCTGAGTGGAAGCAACTACGGAAGAGTAGTAGGGAAATAGACAGTCTAATAAAAGAACATTTAAAGTAATATGCTTGTTATAGAAACACGAGTTATAGAAAGTGTAATAAAAGAACTTTCAAAGTAAAATGATTGTTATAGAAACAGTTATACATATAAACATGAGTTATAGTTAAGCTGTAGTTAAGCATAGGTATAATGTTTTTAATGCTATTGTAAAATAAATGGTTTAATTGTTACTGAATGTGTTTTTATACCATGGCTAAATGGAAAGATTATTTAAATCAAATTTATTTTGATCCAAGTCATCCTGGTGCTTTTGCTGGGCCTTATAAATTATATCAACTTCTGAAGCAAACAGGAAAAGCAACTTCATATAATAACGTTAAAAAATGGATTCGTGATCAAGACGCCTTTACACTCTTACAACCCGTCAAGTACAAATTTAAACGACAGCGTATTATAACACAAGGTGTAGTTGACTTATGGGATACAGATTTAGCTGACGTTACCAATCTTTCTCCACACAACGAAAGCATTCGTTTTCTGCTAGTCGTCATTGATGTTTTTTCTAAATATTTGTGGATTGAACCATTACCAAATAAAAAACATGACTCTGTGGTACAAGCCTTTAAAACCATTTTCCAGAAAACAGACAGACGACCTAAGTTGTTACGGTCAGATAAAGGGACAGAATTCACCAACCGGTGGGTGAAAGAATTTCTGAAAAAACAAGGTATTCATGTCTACACAACTAAAAATGAAACCAAAGCGAATTATGCTGAACGTGTCATACGTACCGTAAAAGGTACCGTTATTTTCTTCAAAATCAAACATACAAGTACACTGACATCTTACAACAACTTGTAGCTAATTACAACAATAGACCTCATACCTCACTACATGGCTTATCACCTGCTGGTGTAAATAAAACAAACGAAGCCAAAGTATGGAAACGTATGTACATGGACACTATTAAATTTTCTAAAAAAGTTAAACCATATAAATTTAAAATAAAAGCTCAAGTACGTATTTCTCATATGAAATATGTATTTCAACGTGACTATCAACAGAAGTGGACTGAAGAAGTCTTTATCATTACGCATCGGTGTCGAAAACAGGGTATTAACTTGTACAGACTTAAAGACTTTATGGATGAGCCTATAGATGGTCATTTTTATGAAGAAGAATTACAATCCGTTTCAAAAGACGCTGATTCATTATTTAAAGTGGAAAAAGTTTTAAAAACACGTAAAAGAAAAGGACAAACAGAACACTTTGTGAAGTGGATGGGCTGGCCGAAAAAATTCAACAGTTGGATAAAAGACCAAGACATACAGTGGTTTTAACATGCAATTCAAACACCCGTTTACATGTTTATGTTCTGGACCCACTGGAAGTGGAAAAACATCTCTAGTGAAAGCTATTATTGAGCATAAACTCATTTATCCACCACCACAACATATTTTATGGTTATATGGTGCAGACCAACCTTTATACAAGTCTATGCGTCAGGTAATATTTCATAAAGGTATACCAGAAGACATTGAAGACCGATTTGATCCTAAAACAACTAATCTCTTGGTTATTGATGACTTAATGACACAGTGTCATAGCGATGAACGTATGACGCGTTTGTTTAGCGTGGCTAGCAGTCATAATAATTTGAGCATTCTGTTTATTGTGCACAATTTGTTTCATCAAGGAAAAGAAATGCCAAATATTAGTTTGAACTCTAATTATATTATTTTGTTTAAGAATCCAAGAGATAATCAACAAATTACAACATTAGCACGTCAAATGTATCCAGGCAAATCACAATTTTTAATTGAAGCGTTTCAAGACGCTACAACCAAACCTTTTGGTTATTTGCTTATTGACTTAAAACCAAAAACAGAAGAACACCTTCGCATTCGTACTGGTATTTTACCACATGACATACCTTTCGTTTATGTAAATAAGGCTATGTCTATAGCACAGTAGTCATTTCTAGCTTTTACATTGAATGAAGCAACATGTCAAAGCGACTAAAATCAAATCAACCATTCCTTCATTTGCTTGCACGCAGTGGACCACAGCGACGTAAAGTTTTACTTAAACAAGCGACAAAAGAAGAATTGACTAGTTTGTTTGAAATTTGTCTCAACATTTTAAAAGGGCATATACCATTAAATCCGCAAGCTTATAAAAAGCTGAAACGTCATAAACACTTGTTGAGAACACTGAGTAACAAAAAAGTATCTCTTAAACATAAAAAGAAGCTAATTAATCAAAAAGGTGGTTTTATTGGGACTTTAGCAACGTTTGCCCTACCCCTATTAGCACAGCTTATACGACGATGAAACACACAGAGAAAATGGTGTTGATTCCAGAATCTGAATATTTTATGTTGTTAGAACTTAAAAAGTCTCAGTCTAAGGAGAGTGATTTGAAAAGTAAAATAAAACATGTATTGAAAGCTGAAAGGAATCATGAATCTGCTAAAAAGATGTCACAGCTTGTGGGAGAATATATACGCTACAAACAAAAACGTGGTACACCTCCAGATAAGAAAACAAATATAGTACAGTATTTTCCACCTACATATCATCAAAAGGTGACTTTAGTATTAAAAGAATTGAAAGACAATGGAATACAGTGGACTGAACAGAAAGAACTTGTGTTAAGTACGGGTGAAGTCATTTCTAATTCAAATATTGTTGACTTATTGAAAGAAGCACTGGTGGGGTCACGAAAGAAAGAACGTGAAAGTCTACCAGTTGGATGGAAAGAGTTTATTGAGGCTATAGCAAAAAGTAACATTCCCTTAACCATTTTTACAAAACGTACAACCATACAAGATATTAAAAAAGCCCGTCAACATGAGCTGGAATGGGAAATGTATTAAATTACCTTCATTACGTTTTATGAAAACCTTCCAAAAAGTACGGTGCTTAAGTGGGTGTTGTGGAGGTACAGTAGATGAAACTATAAGTGTAGAAATTAATGTTTTACCTAAGCACAAACGGTCATTTTCAATTTAGACGTCATGGAATCAACAAGTTTTTACATTACTTTGCCAAGCAATGCAAGCAAAGATATTTATCCAAATAATACAGCTTCCACTTTTCAAATACGTATGCCAAAAACAATTTATTTAAGAAACAAATTTGAAGTAGCATTAGCAGAAATTCAATACCCTCATACATGGCCTACATTTAAAAAAGATGGAGATTATTCCTTTTGGTATGGTACAGAAGAGTTAATTAAAATTCATATTCCTCGAGGTCATTATAGTACAACGGAAGAATTAGTAGATATGTTGAATAGGCAGTTGCTTATAGAAACCAATACAACAGCGATTACAGCATTGAAAATAAAATTCAAATACAACACCATCACACGACGCACCCGAATAATTGTAAAAAATGGATATCAACTCGGTCTAAGTCAAGGTTTAGCTGACCTGTTAGGATTTCGCGACACAGGTTTATTTACATCTGACGCGGACAGTGAACAAATGTACCAATCAGACTATACCTCTAATATTACACGTGGATTTTACACTTTGTATGTGTATTGTAGTATTTGTGATCCTCAAGTTGTTGGTGATTATTATGTCCCTTTATTACGTGCAGTAGCTGTTCAAGGAAAAAATGGTGACATAGTCACTAAAACTTATGGGGAACCACATTATGTTTCTGTAAATAGCAACAAGTTCGATACTATTGAAATCAATATCAAGAACGACACAGGGGAAAACGTAGCATTTGAGAGTGGTAAAGTCATTTGTAAACTTCATTTTAGACAAAAAGCGATATGAAGCCTTATATTCACAATCCAAATATTTATCGAAACCATTTTCAATACCAAGTTGGGCAGGCACTACCTGGTTTTCGAGGCACTCGAATGCAATATGGACTAGGTATTGGTTCTTTTCTGAGTGCATTGGCTAGAAAGGCTGTACCACTACTTGCATCTGGCGCAAAAATGGTTGCTCCTCATTTGAAAAAAGCATTAAGAGGAATTGCTAAAGATGTTACTGGAAAAGTAGCTCAGGAAGCGACAACACGACTCGTAGGTGCTATACCAAATGGTAAAAGGCGCAAGCACGCACGCAAACCTGTTAGTAAACGAAAAAGAGTGAAAGCGTCAACATCAAAAGATATTTTTTAAAAACATGTCACTTATTCATGATCAGTCCTGTGAATGTAGTACTTCACCTTTAGAATGGTTTCGCATTTTACCAACACAAACAGCAGTTGAAAAAACATCTGATGTAGAATACCAACCCGTTACTGCTCTTAGACCAAGTGCACCAGTAGAGTTCTACATACCAGCAACAACAGAAGAATATCTAGACTTAAAAAATTCAAAACTTCACGTTACCTTTAGAATTGTAAAGAAATCAGGAGCTGGTTGTGGACCGGATGATGAAGTGGCTCCTATTAACGATATATTTAATGCATTATGGAGCAATGTGGAACTGTTTCTGAATGATCGTCTTATTTCACATAGCAACAACACTCATGGATATACAAGCATTATTTCACACCTCATTCATGACTCAGAAGAAAGTCTCAAATCAGAGCGAACGCTACAGCTCATTTACAAAGATACAGCAGGACAAATAGATTCTTTAAATGTGAAGAAGGCTAATCCATTACAGTATATTCCCGGCTTCACCATAGGAGAGAATGGACAACCCATTGCTGATCCACCTGGGAACCATGGCTTACACACACGCTACAAATACACACGTAATAGTCAACCGGTGAGCGTCATGGGCTCATTACGCATTGATATGTTTGAGCAAGAAAGGTACCTTCCAAACGGCATCAATGTAAAACTGCGTTTCCACAGACAAAAGGATAGTTACATGTTGATGACACCGGCAGACAACTATAGAGTTGATTTGATGGAATGTTTCCTCATGGTACGAAAAGTACGAGCAAGCCCAGGTGTGCAATTAGGTCATGCTGATGCACTATTGAAAATGCCAGCTAAATTCCCTATCACACGTAAGGAATGTAAAGTGGTTGCTGTGCCGGCTGGATTTCGCACATTTGTGAAAGACAACATATTTCTAGGACAATTACCGAAGCGAGTTGTCATAAGTATGGTGGAAAGTTCAGCTTTTTCTGGAAGAGGAGATAAGAATCCTTACAATTTTCTACATAACAACATTAACTTTATTCAACTGTATACAGATGGTGAGCCTGTAGCTACCAAAGCTCTCCAACCGAATATGAGTGAAAAAGATTATTTGCAATGCTATGAAACATTGTTTCGAGGATTTGATAGGTTGGATGGAGGTAAGAGCTGTATTATTAAGCGTGAAGACTGGGATAAAGGTTATGCACTCTTTGCCTTTGACTTAACACCAGATTATGATGAAAATGACCACTATGGTATTATAAAACATGGTAATTTAAGGTTGGAAATGAATTTTGCTGAAGGATTGCAGCATCCGACAAATATTATCATTTATGCGGAGTTTGATAATATTGTTGAAATAACGGGAAGTCGAAATATTCAGTTTGACTACACATGAATACGTGGCAGATTGAAGCTATTTTAAAACATGACTGTATGACTAAGGATATTTTTCATGGTGTATTTGCTATTGATCAGTTACCCACATGGCAACCGGGGGCTTATGTTATTAACACGGATGAACAGCATAAGCCCGGACAACATTGGCTGGCGGTGTATAATAAAGAGTATTTTGATTCCTATGGTATAGCACCTACAGATAAACGTATAGTTCAATTTTTAGGAAAAAACTTTGTAATGAATAGTATACCATTACAACAACCATTGTCAAATGCATGTGGATTTTACTGTGTGTATTATATTTTACAACGGGCTCGAGGTGTGAATGTAGAAAACATTCTAGAGGTACTCAGAAACAGTGACAGTGATTTTATTGTAAAACATATGATTTATGATCGTTATAAACCTTTGTTTTATTAAGTATTTGTTTAGTAAACCTTTGTTTTATTAAGCGATGTTAGTTATGCATTTGTTAAGTATTTGTTAAGTATTGTAAAGTAAACTTTTTTTTTATAAAGTATTTGTTAAGTATTTTGTTAGTTAAGTATTAGTTAAGTATTAGTTAAATATTGTTAAAAATGAATTGTTATTCAAGTGTTTGTTGGTTAAATAAAATTAAAAAAAATTATGGACTTTTATTTCAAACACATAAATAAAACACATTCAAATATACATTCAACTTTATTTACATATATTGTTTAACATATGAATGAATACATTAAATACATTAAACATTAATAAGTGCGATATAGCAAAAAATTACACTTCTGACACATACAAGAAAATTATGTTTGTTCTTTACAGTTTTTATCATAGCTGAGCACTTCATACAAGTTAGTTTTCACATTCTGAATAAATCACATCATCTATGAATGGTAGTGTGTTCATAAATGTTGTCCACTCCTCTTCATTCAGATTGATGTATGTGCTATACACGTTATGATTGACTCGATGAATCCTGTGAAAAGTGATAATCTGTCGGTCCACATATCTAGTAGCTTTCACATTCTTCTCATTACTCAGTATGAGTTCACATCCTTCTGTTATAAGGTGTGCATGTTTTCTAATTGTTTCCCACTGCTGAAGCGAATAGGTAATACATTTAGCTCCTCGTTTTAAACATATGAAATAGTGTCCTTCTACATCCTTATCCACTGTTATAGTGATAAGCATTTTGAGTGTATGTGTATGTGTAGTTGCGTAAACAGTAGCTTATATACTTACTGCTTACGTCATCATAACGTCACACAATTATGTCACAATGTCCATAAGCCAATGTACTTACACCATCATTCAACACATACCTCTTATCATCAAATGGAGACAGTGCTACCTTTACAAGTCGTTCTGCATAAACTTGATGTTCATGACTTCGTAACGTATTGCTTGTTGCTATAGTCTGACATTTCTGAAACAGAGCTCTTTTATAGTCTTCATGCCTCATTTTTCTGATATATGCCCGACTAATACCTTTAGCAGTTTTCTTTTCTACTCCAGAATATGAAAAACTGTACATTTTGGATCGCAGACCTACAAACTCTTCTATAGGAAGACCTGCAGTTTCATCCTTCATTTTTCCAATCACTTTTTTGTTGGTAGTGGAATGAAGGAAATGGGATGTAGGGTAATCACTTGTATCAAAGTAAGACACATCTTCTAACATATCTTGATACAAGTCACTTGTTTCAATACAGTAACACAAACTGTCTGTATCCGTGAACAACAGTTTTGCTGTGGGGTACTTAGCTTTTATGTACAAATAATGAAAGTCATACATTAACGTTTTGCTGAGATCTAAGATGCTGAATCCAACATAAATCGGTTTGTTCAACAATAGTTCAGCCTGTTTCAAGTGAACTGCAGTTAAATGTTCGTTAAAAATTTTGAAACGATGGAATGTTGGTTTTGCTACGAGCTTCCTAAAGCGTTTCTCATTATTCACCAGTTCCAATTGAATACGTTTCCGCACATTTTCCATTGTTTTTCCAAATATAGAATTGTTCATAAGTTTGTAGAAATCCTTCTCAAACGGATTTTTAGCTTCTTTACGCTTTTCTGTATTCAGGGTAATGTATGGTTCTAACCATTTACTCTGAGTGAACATGATGGCTCGATGAATTTTTGTTAAGGTTAAACCTAATGATAAATACTGCTGTAAATTCCGGTAATGTAGAACATATCTTGTTTTGGAATAAAGAGTAGGGACCAGTTTCTCACATGGTTTCCCCTTCAAGTTTAATTCGTTCTTGAGTTCTTTACTGTAAGGAGACAGTTCCTCTTCTTCAACACATAGTCGCTGTACAGCTACTGGGTAGTCACTGTGAAGAGCATGAAGGTTATCTGGATAGTCTAAGTCCACTTCCAATATATACCCTCTGTCTCCGTCTTTCGGTATAGACATGACATTAATAGAATCCAAGTCTTCTACCCATGTAAAATTTCCTTCTGGAAGGGGCTGACTCATTGCCCAACCGTATAAATTACTTGCATCTAGATACATAATGTAGCTGTCTGGTTGGGTGGAATCATAAGTACTTAAATATTTATTATTTGCCTTGGCGTACTTGTGACTTATCATTGATATTCCACCACGAATGCCTTGCTCTATCATTTGATACATATCAATGTCATTGATAACAGATAATGCAACATCTGTATGTCGGAGCATAGCGTCCCATGACAGGCCGGGAGCTGTATAATAATGTGCTGGATCCAATTCGTAAGTGGTTAGACACACTTGTCGAAAATTTTCAAACACGTCAGCTAATAACATGACGTCTGTTTTTAAATACAAATCATGGTAGTCTCCTAATGTATAGCAATTAAATGTCTCCCATACATTCTGCGCATGTTTATAGTCGTCTTCACTGATACCTTCCTCAGTCAATGTACTGTAAAATACGTCCTGTGGAGGAAGGCTGCATACATGAAATTTATCAGGTCCATCCACAAAATCATATGGGTATACTCCCTTTCTCAACAACAAATCTTGTTGATGACTGTTTTCAATGGTTGATGTCATAATATGGAATTTCGTTTTACCTTCGTTTGCTAAGTTGTTCACCAGCTTTTGCAGGGAGGCTCCCATAAATTGAAAAGAGTCAATGAACCGTAAATTATCTAATGAAAAGGATATGTATTTTTCAGTGGTGTTTGGAATAACACGTAGTTTACTTTCCTTAAACTGTCCAATCTTCTCCATAATGAAATGGCTGTCATACCCACGTAAGTTGTGAAATACAACTGGTATGATGAATGAATCCTCCTGACCCTGACTCTTTTTCATTAAACGGTATTGTAAATTACAGTTGCTGTGAGCAGCACCGCGGTAGAGTCCAGTGACATGGTCATGATCTCGCACTCGGTCAGATCCTAAGGTAGCATGACAAATAAAACAAGTGGTTGCAGTTTCAAAATCATGAATGTTTTCTGGTGTCATTTCCAAAGGTTTCACATTCATCAAAATATCTGTGATCCGATCTTTTTCCTCCATCAATTTCTGTAAGAATACATCAACAACATTGTCTCCTCGATACAGTACTGGTCGTCTTGAATATTGAGCATCAGTACTAACAACAACGTAAGCAAAACTGTTTGCTTTATGATGTTGATACTTGACACCATCCTCCTCTCTTTCTGTAAAGCATTCAAAATCTGCGTATATGATAAATGGTATCTTTTGCTGCTTAGCAATGCCTTTGAATTGAATGACTAAATCTTCTTCCTTCTCAGGAAAGGTCAATCGTTGTGTTTGATTTTTCATGCAGACTGCCTTATGCTTATCCAGCAAATCTTCTCGAGTAAATGCATGGAGGCAGTTGAAACAATAATACATACGTCCTTTATATTTCGTACGTGTATGCATAAGCATATTAAAATCCCGAATCAAACAATAGTGGCTGCGCTCTCCCTTGCTGATGAGTAATAAATTAATTTGTGTCTCGTAATTATATTTACTCAAATAAATTGGTACTACATTGTTTTTGTCATACCCAAACACATTTATAGATAAGCTGTTGTTCTTCTCAAAGGTTGGTACTTCACGTATAGGTGTTGGAAAGGAGATATTGCTCACGTTGAGTTCTTTCTCATAGTTCGTATAATTATACATCCTGTTCGCATTTTTATGTTTCACATGAAGATGTGCCAAGACTGACCATAAAAAACACTTTTGGTCCTTGTTTTTAATGTTTACAATGGCTCGTGTTCTCACCAATGGTTGGGGTAATGGTAAATAAGAAGACCCTACCAGTGGATCATATGTAGCGGTATGCACTTCAATATTGTTCACTTTATCTAAATGCCAACCTGAACCCTCACGCTCAAATTCTTGAAACTTTGTATGTAGTGTTTGAAATACTTCAGGTAATGCATTTTGAATTTCCTCAGGTTGTAGTGCAGTATATGTTTTACTCCCTTGATAAATTTTATAGGTTTTTTCTAACATATTCCCTTCATCGTTTTTCACCATTTTCCTATATACTGCGTGTAGAGTGACATACCATTTTATTCCTCCTCTTATATCTTCCTTTAAATAATGTTCAATGTCAGGTTCCAATTCCTTCAAAGCCATTAAAATATCATGATCATTTTTAGGCTGAAACACCTTTTCTCTCGCATGGTTTTGCATACTTTTTCGATACCCACGACCCACTTGTGAGACGCGTTGCTGTTTGTTCCTCATACTACATACTAATCGATGCTGTCCGAGAAGCTTGCTACTGTTAAACATTTTACCACAATCTGTGCACATTAGAGTAAGGCGTTGGTGATTAGCTTGATGATGTTGTTGTAGCTTCTGACGAGAGCTAAAATGTCGACTGCATATGCAGCAATGATGTTTCATGATACTTCTCTGCCTTGTCTTATGGTCTTGTTTTTTTTCATTGTCTGTATTTTCTTGTGTTATATCATTGTCTGTATTTTCTTCCGTCATCTCATCGTCTGTATTTTCTTTGTAATGTAATAAATGTGCACGCAATTTACCTCCTGGTGCTTGATATATACGTCTTTTAGCACATGGGTCTATGTCTTCAATTGATGAAGTATCAGTTTGTGCAGCACGCTCTTTAAACTTAGTATCAGTAATTGGTAAATGCTCCTCCTGTGCTACATGCTCCATTACATCAAGTTCCTCCTCCACTACCGCACTATCCATAACATTAAGTTCCTGTTCAGTAATGGGTAAGGGAGACCAAACATACTCATCCTCCTCCTCCAGTGATGTATGTACCAATACATCAAGTTCCTGTTCAGTGATGGGTAAGGGAGACCAATCATACTCATCCTCCTCCTCCTCCTCCTCCTCCTGTGCTGCACGCTCCATAACATTAGTTTCCTGTTCATTGATAGATAACGGAATTTCCCTTAACTTGTTGAGAGCATTCTCAATACCGATAAAATCCACCTCTGCTGTTGCACCAATAGCAATCAATCGATTAATTTCAGCTAAATAGTCATCCATTCTAACTGTTCGTACACTTCATCCAGTTCAGCTAAAATTTGTTTTCGTTGTCTGTAACAGTGTAATTCATACACCAATATACATGGAATGATAAAAAGCATTGTCTCTCTCTAGAACTGAAGAATGTGGTCACCCCACTTTAACATTTGCTTTTGATGTAGAACTACACATTTATCTGGTGTTCGACAGTATGCACATCGTTGTACTCCATCACGTAAACATTGTACATTCCATTTATGTGCACACTCTAAGCAACAGTAGTGAAGGCATGCTATTGTATATACTCGGCTCCATCCCATAACACCATTACATATGAAACACTTTTCACTCAAGTATATCTCACACTGCTTAGCCCATTCAGGATATTCGTCTCTTTCTTGTTTACATGGTATTCCCATACCAAGAATGATATGATAAATAAAGGCGTATCGGTACTCTCCTTTCTGTATATGTCTTAGTCTTCTCCCTAATTCTGTCCAGTTACTCATAGACTTTCTAATATATTTAAGTTTTCTATTCTTAAACTTAAGTGTAGTGTAATACGTCCGGATTGGTTGAACTTCACTCTGTCGATTAATGTAAGCTGATATTAATGCATTTTCCTCTGTAGCATTTTCCTCTGTAGCATTATTTTCCTCTGTAGCATTATAATTTTTTTCCTCCGTTAAATCCACTACATTAATGACGTTTTTTGGTTCTTTACGTCTCCTAATTTCTTTATTTATTAAGTCATATTCTCCATAATAATATTTTGTAACCACAGTGTTATCCATAATTATCATATGCTTTGTTACATACCTTTATATATGTATGAAAGGTCAAGGTTAAACAAAAAATATGTGACCTTAACAAAATGAGGTCAAGGTTAAAAGTACGCGTTCACTTTAACGAAATTAAAATAAGGTTAAAAGTACATGTGTACTTTGACGAAGTGTCTTGAGGAAATGAGGTCAAGGTTAAAAGTACATGTGTCCTTGAGGAAATGGGGTTAAGGTTAAAAAGTATATGTGTATTTTGATGAAGTGTCCTTGACGAAATGGGGTCAAGGTTAAAAGTGCATGTGTACTTTAACGAAGTGTCCTTGACGAAATGGGGTCAAGATTAAAAGTATATGTGTACTTTAACGAAGTATCCTTAACGAAATGGGATGAAGGTTAAAAGTATATGTATACTTTAACAAAGTGTCCTTAACGAAATGAGGCTAAGGTTAAAGGTACATGTGAACTTTGACGGAGTGTCCTTAATGAAATGATTTTTAGGTTAAAGGTGCATGTACACTTTATACAAAGTGTCCTTAACGAAATGAGGCTAAGGTTAAAAGTACATGTATACTTTGACGGAGTGTCCTTAATGAAATGATTTTTAGGTTAAAGGTGCATGTATACTTTAATGAAGTGTCCTTAGCGAAATGAGGTTAAGGTTATAGTTTTCTTAAAGAAATTAGGTTAAAATATATAAAAAAATTCTAAGCATATAGACATCATGAATATAACATTCATAAATACTTGGTCTTCCTGAATATTATGTTGAAAAGACGGTTGAAATTGGTTTAATAGTTTTAAAGTTATGTATGATTGAAATATTTAGGTAAATGACGTCATACATAACGTTAAACCTTAAGAGGGTTTGATGAAAATGTTTTTTAAACCACTTCCAGAAAAGTGATTTTTTTTTTTTTTTTTTTTTCTTTCTTTCTTTTTAAATTTATGTTTATTTATTTATTTTTATTTTATTCATTTTATTTTATTTATTTTTTATTGATTTATTTTTTTTAATAAACATTTATTCGTCTTTTACCATAAGCCCTTTCACACACACACAAAAAACCTTTCATTCAATTTCGTAATAAGCGCTCATTTCACATATTAGGGGCCCTAAAAAGGGTCATTATGTTATTTTTTCCTATTGTTGCTGCTGCTGGAGCCAGCTTTCGAGGGTTTGAATAGTCAGCTGGTTTCCCTGCTGACTACTCTCCGCTCCAGCTGGCCCCAGATAGGTTACTGTTGGTAAATCTGGAACCTTCATTTTCTTCTCCGGCGGCTCTGCTAACAGTCGATTTAATGTCGGCTGTGCTGGTGTTGATGGTGGCGGTGACAGCGTCGGTGGGTCGGTTTGAGTACCGACCGACACCACCGATTTCTTGGCCATGAGCTGCAGCTTCTGCAGTCTTATACTTATTTTATACAGCTCACACTGGATGTTGAAAAATTCGTGTTCCATGGTTATCCATCCCTCCTACTGTTTCGTCTTTTTATACGCTAAGTTCATACGTAAAGGCAAACCATGCTGACATGGGGTTGAACACCGTGATGAGGGTTTAGATTTGTGTTTCTCATATTTTATTTTTCACTTATAACTTAAAAGGTTTATAGTTTTTCTTATTTTTAAAAATGGAATGTGAAACAAAAAGATACTATTTATTACTACATTTATTAAAATAACTAAAAAAAAAAGTTTTTCTATATGAAATTTAACGTTATTTCATTAAAAAATTGAAAAAATTAACACTTGAACTGTTTAAATAAGCTTTTTTTTTCTATATAATTATTTTTTTTTATGTTCAGTTTTAATGAAGACTATGTATGAAACTCTAAATAATTATACATAAAAAGACAGAAAAAAAAGATGTTTTAAAGGATTTTAATATATGATATTTGTTAATGAATTAAAACAGAAATTCTGGCTTCTACTTAATTTCTTTCTAATACATTTATTCTTTCACTTTTTTAAAAAATAAAAAAAGGAAAAGATGGCAATAAAACTATAATTATGATGTAGTATGATTAAGGGTCAGTAAATGGTATGTGGTTGCTATAGTTCAACAAAGCAGACGGTTGATCAAAAGAGCGCGAAGTAACTATGTTCGTATGACGAAACAGTTCAGAGAGGTAATGACAGCGTCATAAGTCCCACTCACTTTCACACAACTTTTTTTTTCTCAAACATTTACAATGACTTTCAAACTGCTTTTAAAACACTTTCACACATTTTTTTTTCTCAAACTGTTTTTAAAACAAAATAGATTTAGCTTATTTGTAAGAGTGGATGGCTCTTATAAGAGCCGGTTGGATTTTTGCTTATTTTTTTTTTTTTTTAGAGTGCTATTCTCATTTGCCTGGTCTCAAAAATTTGAAATTTCGTGTTGGTTCGGCACATGGGGCAGGTCATTTGTCCAGTTTCATAACATCTATGGCACCATTGGTGAGTACATTCTATGCAGAGGTCATGATAACATGTTTCTGTGAAGGCTCTGCTTTGTCCCATTTTCTTAAAGCAAATGAAACACCGTGTTGTGTACTTCTCCAACCATGCGTTGAACCAGTCTGGATATTCTTCCCTTTTTTGGTGTGCAAGGCATTTTATATCCTAGCAGGAAATGGAAGTAAAATGCCATTCTGTAGTCTCCTGTTTCTATGGCTTGTAGACGAAGTCTTTTCTGGTGAAAAAACCGCATTCCTATATTCATTTCAATAAGCTCTCCATTCTCATTCAAGTAATATGTTGTCACCCACTGTCTTGATAATGCACGATCTCCCTGACTTCTTATAAAAGAAGCCATAATAGCTCTGTCAGAATCTTCTTCCTCATTGCCTGTTAAATCAATCTGGTCTCCCTCTTGACGAGCCATTTTTCTCAAACACCTCAAACAGGTTTTTTTTATATATTCATATGGTTCCCCCCTCTCAAACCACCCTTTCCAACCTGATTCGTTCTCGTAACTACAAAACTATTGGTTCTCTGAAATAAGTATTATTCATTAGTGACCTCAACCTGTCTTAACCGGCCTTAACCTTTATTGAGCACCCCCACCCTGAAAGCAGCCTCATTTACATACGACCTCAACCTGTTCCGAGCGGCCTTGACCTTGCCTACAGTAAGTCTGAATGTAGCTGCAATTTTATTTGTCCGTGAAATGGCATGACGATTGGTTCTTAATTACGTTACGTCACTGTGCCTCTTGCTCTGTACTTTGAAATGTGCAACAATTTGTGTTAAGCAACGCTGCTCCCTTTTCTATTTTATTTATATATTCTTTCTTTTCTTAAAAAAAAATGTTGTTTTTATACTTACATAAAGTTTTAATACTCGTATAACTTTAAAAAAATACTTTTATTCACTCACACATACACATACACACATACATACAATTTTTTAAAGACACATGTTGCTTATTTTGTAATAATAGAAGCCCTTAAAAGGGCTTTAATTTTTCTTCTGGATTGATTAGCAAACCCGCCCAAAGAGCTGGTTTTCTTCAATCCAGTCTTCTATACCGCCTAACGCCATTTCAATAGCGAAAAATATTTTCCATAAGTCATACGCATTCTCATCTGGCCATTCTAAAACACACTGCAAAAACACTGTGTTCCGAACACCGAGTGAAAAAAACTTATGAAACAAACCGACTCTGTCAAGGCGTAAAGACATGATTGTTGCTTCACTTTCTCTTTTTTTTTTCCTTATATATATATTTTTTACTTATTTCATTAGTCTGTAAAAGTATTCCTTGATTGGCTTCACTTAAAGTGTCCTTCACCTTCTATGGTCTTGAATACATGACCTGAAATGTGGGGGTGGAGAGAGAGGGAAGGAATGATTGGTTTCACTTAGTGTCCTTCACCTTCAGCAATATTCAATACAAGACATGAAATGTGAGAGTTGAGAGAGGGGAAAAGTACTTGAACTGGAAGATAAAATTATACATTTTTTTTTTCACACACACATACACACATCAAAACAGGTTTAGCTTATTTTTAAGAAATAGTGGCTCTGAAAAGAGCCGAGGGTGTTGGTTGTAGTAGTTTTTAGTAGTAGCTCTTTGAACCCTCCAAGAACTTGCATTTACATTGCCACTTGTAGTACTGATCCATGGTAAAAGGGCGGCCAACACACTTGAATGGGTGCGAGTTAAAACCACCCAAATTTAGTTTAACTCCACACCAGTAGCAATCCGTGCAGTCAGCCCCCCATGCTACAGATGAGTAACTGTACCATAGGAGACCACCACACTTCCTGCAACAAAACCGGCGTGGAGCATTATGACCCACGGGACAGTTGTGTGGCTCACCCTCATACCGTAGGATAACCCAGCACTTGTAGCACTCAATGCGATTCATTTTGACTAATGCCTCACTTTCACTTTTTTCTTATATACCTCTCTTTTTCTCTCATTTCATTCGTCTATAAAAGTCTTCTATGATAGGCTTAACTTTATTCTTCATATATAGTGACCTTAACCTTTACTGATCTTTAGTTATCTTAACGTTGAGTGTCCTTGACCTTCGTTTTATTTATTTTTTATTTGTTTATATATATTTTTTTGTTTCTTTTATTTGTTTATTTGTTTGTTTCTTACAACTTCAAAAAAAAAAAAAAAAAAAAAAAAAAAAAAAAAAAAAACACCTGTGTTCATACCCGAGCGGGTTTGAAAACAGGTGTGCTCAAACCCGTACGGGTTTCAACACACCTGTGCTCAAACCCGTACGGGTTTCAAAACACCTGAAAATACGGGTTTGAGCACGCGCGTGCCCAAACCCGTACGGGTTTGAGCACACCAGTGCTCAAACCCGTACGGGTTTCGGCACGCGCGTGCTCAAACCCGTACGGGTTTGAGCACCCGCGTGCTCAAACCCGTATTTTCCCACTACTTATCATTTAGCAATACCTTCGACATTGAAGAGATTTTTGGCTATGTGTAAAAATAAAAAATAAAAATATTCCTTTCAATTAATTTAAGTGAGAAAATGTGATGATGTGCGCTTTTGAACTTGATACGTGAATGTTCCTGAAGCTTGAGGAGCATAACTGACTTTCTGCTTAACTAGCATCAAGGGCTAATTAGATTTCAGTGCATCCAGTTTGCCACTTGTGTTCAAATAACACGTAATAATGTTTCCGTTGCATGTTTCGTTTTAGCTATAGCTTAAGATTTTACACCAGTTACTCATTTACAATTTTGCATAGCCTACAACCCTATGCCACTTTAAAATTCATTTAACATGAGTTCTTATTTCATGTTTCCTTTCTTTTCATTTCGAAACACTTTTTGTAAGCTGAGTATGTCCTTCAACGTATTTTAAGTTTATCCAGTATACTTTATAAACTTTAGCTAATAAATTCTAGATGCTGCCAACACCTTACTGCACATCATTAGTGCCATTAGCGATAGAAATTCTTGATAAATACCGTCCCTATGATATAATTGTATGTCCAGTAACGTGTTTCAGCGTCACTCGTGCATTTGAAAGGCAATGTTCCATTGTCTGAGAAGCATTTCAGAAAGGCGTGCCTTAGCATAGTGTCCTTCATGGTATGACAGAAAAATATGTGTGTTCGAAGAAGCGTGGTGGCTAAAACTGTCATGCAGCTTTCCTCTGTTTGGAATTCAAGGAACATTGAATCTAGTTATATTACAGAAAGTTAAGCGAGATTACAATAGGTCAATAATATAACACAAATGGTACACAGGTAGCATTTATTAGATTTTTATGACTTTTGTTTACACCAGACAGAACGTGCCTTACCGGCTCTTGCGTCACTTTGCGATTAATAAAAATGCAGACAGCTGTCTTTAACTTACAATAGATTTGTGACAAAAGACATTTAATGCCTGAGTGGGTAAGCTCTAGAAGCATCTCTTAATGGAGTTAGGATAAGATATATACGACACAATTAGCAAAAGAAGTCAAGATACGAGATTTTATCTCACAACTGTTGTGGCGTAAAGTCGTAATCTTTTGTTCTTTAAATCAGTGTCATTCATTCCCCTAGTCTAACAGCTTCAGGAGAACTTTTGCGGAGTGAAACTTAATAGGACGTGTTAGTGCACACTAAGCACCACGAGGTTTGAGCTTACATTTAATATACTGCCTGTGGTTTTTAGAAACGCTGGAGTCAGGCTGATGCCATTTTTAGGGACTGAATGTTCTAAATACGTTATTTGTACCATCTTTTAGGCGCCGCCTAAGTGTGTGACATGGAATTGGCTGATATAGTTTTCAAGCTCTACTAGCCAAGAGGAATAGAATTTCAATTTAGTGCTTACTAGGGACAAGTATGTCTTTCACTATTGCCTGCACCGGAACATCAGCCTGGTTTTGAGATATGTATGATGCGCACAATTGCATATCCTGTTCTTCTAGCATTGGTGACGTCACGCGGAGCGCTTGTGACAGTGTTCTTGCCATCGGAATAATCGGAATAACAACGTCTAAATATTTCTAGAGACTTGATTGAACAGGAAATCTTTAGGTAAAATTAATACCGAGACTCATGATGACTTAGTTAAACCAAATCACACCACACACATCAAATATTTAGTAGTACATGGGTGAACTTAGAAACCTTGCTATTCCTTCAGCATTCCTTGGGAGAAATATCTTGATGAGCTTTGTACAACTGAACAGTAAAGTTTGAGCCTTTCTGCTTTGAACAAAAAGCAAAAAAATGTGGAGAAATAGCTGAGTAAGAGTCCCTTGTTGATGAGTCTGCTTGCCGTAAAGAACGATTGCCAGTGAAGGCTATGTTTGTTATTTTGACGATACAGGAAAGTGTAATGAAGACTACCAGCATAAATAGCTCACGCTGTAATCCGTAAATTACCTAATTGTGCTCTCTAAGTGCTTCAGGAGCTTCATCAGGAAATGCTGCAATCATTCTATAGAACAGTGCAATGTACTTGCTGTGCGTGATTATATAGAGGAAATTATCAAACAAAACAAAGATAACATTTATTAGATTAAACAATGTCAAACATTTCAAGGCGTTTATTTATCATTGTAGTTAAAATTAAATTTAGTGTCTTTGAAAAGAAGAAAATCATTAAAGGCAAGTATTTATATAAAGTTATTCCTCTAAGAAGAAGCCGTTGCCTGCCATGACAGCACTTACCTCGGTGTTATTGCACATGTGTACTTATATCACTCAAGTGTGTCTTTAAAACAGAAGTGTAGAATCCCTTACAGGCAATAATTTCAAGGACAAATGATGAATAAGTGCAAGCCCCCAGCTGCATACGGCATCTCTAAATGTTTTGGTTCTAAAACTGTAGCAATACCCTTGCTAGCAATCATCTAGACGTAAATCATACTTTTAAAAAAATAAACATGCTTAGCACACAACCCAAATGCATATCCCACATATCTTTGGCAATAGATGGGCTGGATGTACTTCATTATAACAGAATATATGCTGTAAAGCTTTGGAATATATTTTATAGAGCTTTTTGAAACCATATTTTTTAATAAAAGAAGTAAAAATTGGTACACATTTTATGGAAATCAATCGCGTAATGCAAACGATAACGACTAAATAACAGAGTGATGAAAAGATCATAAATTAAATGTACGAATGGGCCATGGGTAAAGCCAGATAAATCAATGTTACAGTTTATTTAGAAATATAATGTAATAATATAATAAATCAATCAATCAATCAATCAATCAAAACGCAGTATAAGTGTCGTGGGTATCTGGTTTGAACTGTTAGCTGTCTGAATGCCAGTTTGTAAGATTTAGATTCATCAAAAACAATTTTTTGACAAAGGCAACACACGATGTGCATTATATTTCGAACTCAAAAATTCACCGGGTACAAGAATACTGATGTATTTTAGGTCTCAAACTTGTTTTTCCTTTTGAACGGTTATATTTCAGGCAAAGTCAATAATGATGATTTGATGTTTTGTGGCACTTTATAGCTTTTTAAATTACGTCCTTTGCAGCTATCTTCAAATGAATGGTCGGTGACGTAACAAAATCAGTGCACATGATGTCAGAGACGTATCTATTGCACAGTAAACAACTCCACATCGTCGGCATGTAAAACATAGAAAGGCATTGATAACATCATTACAGGCATATAATCAAAAACTACTCCAGTAAACAACTCCATATCGTCAGCCTGTAAGAACATAAAAAAGGCATGCTAATTTAAAAGGCCATAATGTCTGCAAGGGTTTCTTAACTGTTTTCATATCCGTAACACCAGCAGAGGCTGGCTGTTTTTAACTTAACAGGAACAAAGTTATAGCTAAATATCTGTGTCATTCTAACATATAATGAAAAGTACGTTTTAATACGATATGTTATACTATCATTTAGCAATACCTTCGACATTGAAGAGATTTTTGGCTATGTGTAAAAATAAAAAATAAAAATATTCCTTTCAATTAATTTAAGTGAGAAAATGTGATGATGTGCGCTTTTGAACTTGATACGTGAATGTTCCTGAAGCTTGAGGAGCATAACTGACTTTCTGCTTAACTAGCATCAAGGGCTAATTAGATTTCAGTGCATCCAGTTTGCCACTTGTGTTCAAATAACACGTAATAATGTTTCCGTTGCATGTTTCGTTTTAGCTATAGCTTAAGATTTTACACCAGTTACTCATTTACAATTTTGCATAGCCTACAACCCTATGCCACTTTAAAATTCATTTAACATGAGTTCTTATTTCATGTTTCCTTTCTTTTCATTTCGAAACACTTTTTTTAAGCTGAGTATGTCCTTCAACGTATTTTAAGTTTATCCAGTATACTTTATAAACTTTAGCTAATAAATTCTAGATGCTGCCAACACCTTACTGCACATCATTAGTGCCATTAGCGATAGAAATTCTTGATAAATACCGTCCCTATGATATAATTGTATGTCCAGTAACGTGTTTCAGCGTCACTCGTGCATTTGAAAGGCAATGTTCCATTGTCTGAGAAGCATTTCAGAAAGGCGTGCCTTAGCATAGTGTCCTTCATGGTATGACAGAAAAATATGTGTGTTCGAAGAAGCGTTGTGGCTAAAACTGTCATGCAGCTTTCCTCTGTTTGGAATTCAAGGAACATTGAATCTAGTTATATTACAGAAAGTTAAGCGAGATTACAATAGGTCAATAATATAACACAAATGGTACACAGGTAGCATTTATTAGATTTTTATGACTTTTGTTTACACCAGACAGAACGTGCCTTACCGGCTCTTGCGTCACTTTGCGATTAATAAAAATGCAGACAGCTGTCTTTAACTTACAATAGATTTGTGACAAAAGACATTTAATGCCTGAGTGGGTAAGCTCTAGAAGCATCTCTTAATGGAGTTAGGATAAGATATATACGACACAATTAGCAAAAGAAGTCAAGATACGAGATTTTATCTCACAACTGTTGTGGCGTAAAGTCGTAATCTTTTGTTCTTTAAATCAGTGTCATTCATTCCCCTAGTCTAACAGCTTCAAGAGAACTTTTGCGGCGTGAAACTTAATAGGACGTGTTAGTGCACACTAAGCACCACGAGGTTTGAGCTTACATTTAATATACTGCCTGTGGTTTTTAGAAACGCTGGAGTCAGGCTGATGCCATTTTTAGGGACTGAATGTTCTAAATACGTTATTTGTACCATCTTTTAGGCGCCGCCTAAGTGTGTGACATGGAATTGGCTGATATAGTTTTCAAGCTCTACTAGCCAAGAGGAATAGAATTTCAATTTAGTGCTTACTAGGGACAAGTATGTCTTTCACTATTGCCTGCACCGGAACATCAGCCTGGTTTTGAGATATGTATGATGCGCACAATTGCATATCCTGTTCTTCTAGCATTGGTGACGTCACGCGGAGCACTTGTGACAGTGTTCTTGCCATCGGAATAATCGGAATAACAACGTCTAAATATTTCTAGAGACTTGATTGAACAGGAAATCTTTAGGTAAAATTAATACCGAGACTCATGATGACTTAGTTAAACCAAATCACACCACACACATCAAATATTTAGTAGTACATGGGTGAACTTAGAAACCTTGCTATTCCTTCAGCATTCCTTGGGAGAAATATCTTGATGACCTGTGTACAACTGAACAGTAAAGTTTGAGCCTTTCTGCTTTGAACAAAAAGCAAAAAAATGTGGAGAAATAGCTGAGTAAGAGTCCCTTGTTGATGAGTCTGCTTGCCGTAAAGAACGATTGCCAGTGAAGGTTGTGATTGTTGTTTTGACGTTACGTTACAGAATTATTACCATAAATAGCTGAAGTGAGAACCCATAAATAGATTACCGCTGTTTTCTCACACATCTAAATTGTTGAACAATCACTAACTGCTTAATGGATTTTCTGACAGATACAATCTGCTTCAGCAAAATTTTCAGTAATTATTTAATTTAAATTTTAAGTTGCATGAAACTTATCGTA
Organism: Protula sp. h YS-2021; assembly: GCA_949752745.1. Classification (NCBI taxonomy): domain Eukaryota; kingdom Metazoa; phylum Annelida; class Polychaeta; order Sabellida; family Serpulidae; genus Protula; species Protula sp. h YS-2021. The sequence continues at coordinate 3,826,156 of OX457026.1, read as the reverse complement.
CATTATTAATCATTTGTATTTAATTTGTATTTAAGTACCGGATAATATAAGATAAGATGAGGCGAAATTTAAAAACATAGCATTAACTCAAACAATTTAAGCTGGTTTTTTGTTTATTTAGTATGTTTGTTTTGTTTGTTTATTTCTTCATTGTAAGTATAACTTCATAAGCAAAGAATTTGATGGGGTTTGTTTACCACAGGGCTGTCGTACAGATGCTTACCATGACACTACATACCACAATGAAAGAGTGGGGTTACTTTTATGTCACTCAAGTGTGCTTTTAATAGCAATTTACCTTCCCCTCTGGAGCAGTAACGTCAAGCACTAATGAAGACTAAGTGCAGGCATCCAGCTGCTGATGGCCACTTTAAATACTGTTTGGTTCTACAACTACAGCAAAAGCTATAGCCGTGATAACAATTATCTAGATGAGGCTCATATTTTGTTAGAAAAAAATATACATCCATGCACGCATCAATAAGACAAGGCATATTGGTGGCATATTGCCCTTTTTACAATGCACATTTTGTATCCACTTATTGTTTCCCAAGGAATAAACTTAATGATTAAGGTTTACTGAAGTCTAAATCAAATTTAAAACATTTGTACTAGTATATTCTGTTATTGTTCTAATCCTTCACTTGAATAAATTTAATAGCAGAAACTGATCAAACCAAACTTAACATGTAAAAAATATAATTTGGGAAAAAAGAACTATACATCAGAATGTTAATTTTGCATCGAATATGTAATCATTTATTCCCGTTTATAAATTGTAATTGAGTTATTGCTGCTCCGTTGACATTTCGCGATTTGTTGACCTATTGTTGCTTGGTATTATTCATTGCAACAGCAAATATAATGTAAATCAATGAAGTGTATTTTATAGAATCTTTTGTTGTCACTTTACAAAATAAAGGATGAAAAAATGTACTCCCTTTATGAAAACAATGACAAATCTTGGATTATTAGAAAATATGAGTTTACTGATAAATATACAGTAGAAAAGAATAAAGAAACACTGTGAAGAACGCTTTACAAAATTCTTTTTAATAGCTTTTATGTTGCTATTACATGTTTGAAGAGCAAGGTTTTTGGATGTCAGTTTGTAACACTAAACGTGGTCAAGTATGAAACGCAGTGCGCCGGACAACAGTGTTGTGCCTACTATAAGTCCTGCAACACAAGGAATCCAAATGATTCAGCGAAGCTCAAGTTAAAGCGGCCTCTATTTGTATCTGGTAGTAAAAAGTCCCGTTTAAACAGCAAGTATCAGATTAAAAAATGCATACTTCAAGAGCTTTAATTACCGATGCTATACCTTTAAGGATTCGTGGCAATGACTTACTTATAAGCAGTTTTATTAAGAAAATATATGTTCAAATAGTTGTTTCAAAATCATTCAAGAGATCAAAGTTTAAATAATATATTTCTCTTTGCTGCACATTATGTCACTTTGCCCTAGAAAAATTACCACATTCATTTATGTTTAAAAATGAATTGATTATTGTGAATATTCTTGAGATGAAAATTTATACAAAAGACTTATTAAGATTCGACACTATATCCTTTTATACTTGTAGTTATCTCATACTTGCTAGACTGTCTAAAATTGCTCAGTAGACATTCAATGGTTGTATTTTGAACTTTACCTCAACTGTATTTGTATTGTGATATATCTTGTGTAAATTTGACTTTAGCAATCCCCAGATTCCAGGAATTCTATACTCTAAAACTCATAATATTACTTTCAGCTAGTGAGAAAGCATGTATCTCTAAATATATGACTATAGTCTTAAGAACATGCCTCATTATTATTATTATTATTATTATTATTATTATTATTATTATTATTATTATTATTATTATTATTATTATTATTATTATTATTATTATTATTATTATTATTATTATTATTATTATTATTATTATTATTATTATTATTATTATTATTATTATTATTATTATTATTATTATTATATATTGTGTGAAGTTTTATATTTATTTCATTAACAAACATGAAATAGTGAAGCAAAAACGAAAAGCAAACCTTTTTGCAAATCGAATGAAAGAGAATGATAAAACATCCCAAATACCACCTATTGAAGCACCGGTGTTTTTTTTAAAATAAGTAGCCCTTTACCCATTTTCCACGTGGTTTACCGTCTCTTTGCCGTGTCCAAGTACCAGAGCCGGCCTTATCATACTAGTGCTGCTGTTTACCACTGATGGATGGCACTACAAGAAAGGGCATCAGGAGACAAAAACTCTTGCAAGCTCTTGCTTTACTTTGCGATTAAGTAATTTCTCAACGTGCTATATTTTATTCTGCCAGTAAGCTATTTGATACCTTAATGAGTGTCTCCTTAATATTTCTTTCAAAGAACATAGAAGCCCACACAAACCCACACAAATGTCAGGAGACAGAATTCTCTGGCCCAGTTATTAAGCCATAGATCGGTAATTTGTTCTGAAATAAATTGCATTAAGCTGCTTATTTTGACACTTCTTAACAAATATTGTGAGTAACCAATTTTACATAAAACATATAGTAAGAAGGCTTGCTTAAAACATAACTGTCAAAGCTATTAGTATTTTAGTATCTCTATGAGATCGGAAAGTCTTTATGCTTGTGTTATCAAATAGGCGGGTATCAAAAGGAAGCGAAAACACTCATCGCAATAAGACGTTATAAAGAAACTTCTAAATATATAAAGGACTCAGTTAAATATCTTCTGTAACATTGTATTGAATTTTATGTTCAAATACACCCACGCATTTTTATGTTTAATCTGAGAATTAAAGTGATCTTTAAATAATTCCTCAAGGCATGATAAGATACTAAGACACTTTTATACTCATGTTGCGTACACATTTAACATTATCTTCATTTCTTCATTTTCAAAACATGTGCTTATTTAAACTGTAGATGCTCAAGATTGACTAGGAAAACCACTATATGCTAATTGTGTGTTGTGTCAAAGCATATGATATATGCCAGGCATGATTTAGTCGTGAATAAATACTTTGTATCACATATCGATACATAATTTGATGGAAAACAAACATTTACACAATTCTTGAGGTGAGAATACAACCTGTTAACATCTGCCTCAATAGATATTTTACAAATCGCTTTGAAATAATAATACACTTTCAGTTGGTCAATTACATAGAATTTTAGTAGCATTCAGAGTTCTATTATTGCAAACCGAAGACGAATTAGGACTTTCTTATAATTGTACATACCCTCGCTCTTACTGACAAAGCGTGAAGCTTTCTCGTCTTCATACTTGCCGACAATATTAGGACTTTCTTGCCCCCGTACTTATTGACAAAGCATTAAAGCTTTCTTGTCTCGTACTTAATGGCACAACCTTAGGGCTCTCATGCCCTGGTACTTACTGACAAAATAATAGGGCTTAAATGCCTTGTTCTTACCCACATTAGTTTTCTTTTCATCTTATTTACCAACAAATCATCAGGACTTTCTTGTTCTAGTATTTGCCAACAAAGTGTTGGGCTGGCGTTCTCGTTTCAACTATAAACCAGAAGCAGTATGCAAGGAAATATTTTAGTTTGCCTTTGGCAAAGGGCGCTTTTTATATAGAATATGTACGAATATGTGTGAGACTTTATGAGGCTGTGTGTGTATGTGGAGAGGACGGTGTTGATCACACAACATTCTTTAATGAATGTATCTTAAAGCCGATTTATAAAAGATGTTTCGCTTTTAAAAGAACAAGAAAGAATTGTAATTGATAAACTATAAATAATTATTTCAGCAATTTACAGACACCGTCGAGACGCTACAAACGCATAATACGTTTGATGGATTGGATAAATTGAAAATCAACAGGAATTAGATTTTCAGACAACTGTATTTTTTCTCTCAAGCAACTGATAGCATTGTCAAGCAACTGTACCATTGTCAAGCAACTGCCCACCATTGTCACGTACTGTCAGTAAAGTGTGACGTGGGTTCAATGAACCAAAGACAAACGCCAAATGGTTGTAAAAGTTACACAATGGCAATAGATATATTCTAAATTTGACTTTGGGGATATATATTATTTGTATTTAATACATTAATATCGTGTTCTGTCTGTATTCGCTCTAGATGCATAGAAACTAAATTAAGACACTGTATGTGTATGTGGAGCAGACAAAATTATTTCTATTACAAATTGTGCGGCTTTAGTTATTCATCCGTTTGATGCACTGTCAAAGTACTACCGTCTATTTTAAATGTAAACTGGCAATCGTGAAATTAATCTTAGCGATATTGCACTACGAGCTGATCTATCTAATCCTGCATAGATTTTCCTGTGAATGCAAATAGAGACACTACTTTTGAATTCTAGAAAATAAAAAAGAAAGAAAAGAAACAACTACCGGTTCAAAAAGCCATACATATCATCGCTATCACTAACATCTACATATTGTTTAAGTTATCGTGATATTTGATATGGGATTAATATCTCGAATATTTTTTGCCCATTTGCTACACACATTTACCCACATGTACATACCAAAAGTACAGCTCCATGCATAAACAACATGGGCATGTTGAAACTATTACTGCACTCATTAACGAAATTGCTACACACCACAGTACTGCAGTATGCATCAGAAAAGTGTGCACGCCCAACTCTCTCCAGCGAGCGCATACATAAACTACTATGCGCCTTGCACGATATATATATATATATATATATATATATATATATATATATATATATATATATATATATATATATATATATATATATATAATATATATATATATATATATATATATATATATATATAGAAGTGTACCTCCAGCAATACGGGGACCATTTATGCTAAAAAACCAGTATTAGGGAGACCAAAAATTTAGGGAGACCAAAAGTAGGTCTCCTTATTTCTTAGCGTGTTTAAACGTTACGAAACTACTCAGCAAACAAAAACGAATGATTTTATGGCATAGCGAATATAACATACTTTGGTTTAAAATTAAGTTTGTGTGTTGAAACTTGATAACTAGCTTTCAATTTGATCCTAAACTTTATACCTTGTATAAACATTAGTGCCAAAAAATCAGCTTTAAGGAGACCGGGGAAAACTGCCATATTTTTTAAGATCCGCTATATATTATGTATTTAAAAATATTATAGCAACCAGTATTTTTTTCCTTAACTGCTCAACATGCTTATACATGGTTTAGCACGAAATTGAAGAAAAGGATAATTTAGCACTGTAAACAGGCATTTTTTCAAAGAAACGAACACTTGAGAGCAAGATGCATTATGACGTAATAAACATTATGACGTAATGAAACGTATCCCTACTTTATATATATATATAGTGTGTAAACCGACTTAAGGGGACTATGCTTCACACTTATACAAAACACTTCAAAGACCATTTTTTTATATTCATTACTCTTTTTTTCCCTACCAAAATGATTTCTAAGGAATTTAAAATAACATTTAGTACTTTTTTGTCTTAATAATATAAAAATTTTGCACATATTCATGAAAAATATATGGTCTCCTTATTGCTGGTTGTATATTTCTGGGTGTATAAACCGACTTAAGGCGACCATATATGCAACTTGAAGAGACATTTTGTTTATCATTAATTACTACTTCAATTCTTTTCTTTCCTAAGTAATGTTACAGAGTTTAAATGTCACGTAACAATATTTTAACCAGAAACATGAAGCATCTTGCACATATTTCCATGCTAAGTAGAACTAAATGGCACAGTCATTGGTAATATGTGCATAGTGTCATCTCTCAAGGCTGTCGTACATGCGTATAACTTATACACAATGCATATGCATAACAAATAACAATAATAATAAACATAGGTTTAAAATAAATCTTCAAAAACACCCAACTAGTAGCAAAATATGCTACTTTGGGAGACCAAATATACAGAGCATTAAACCACACACTTACGGAGACCCGGGAAATTCCGTGGTTTTAGCCAGGTCGCCTAAAATGCCAAGGAAAATCTAGAAAAAATACGTAGACCAACTTTTTTGTTTATTTTTTGCTACTTAATATGACAAGAAGAAAAAATCACACCCATTACCTACAACGTATAGGAACATTTTTTGGTAATTTTTGTCTTTCTAAACTCAAAGGTAAAAAATATACAAATGGTCTCACTAAGTGCTATATTAAAGGCATGGTCTCCCTATGACTGGTTTTAGATATATATATATATATATATATATATATATATATATATATATATATATATATATATATATATATATATATATATATATATATATATATATATATATAAAGAATAGAAGGACAGCAAATTTTAGCTACTTACAAGGTTATTTCATACACACAATGCTGTGCAACAGATTAGTTGCAAAAATAAAGTGGCATTGGAATGCAAATCTTAATGGCTAGAATGCCAGAACCAGTAATTACCCTTTATATATATGCGGATTATTATTAGAAGGAAATTAGGCATTGCAAGCATATAACTGAGGACGTTGTTTTTATATATGTTACAGGCAATTTGTGTGTTCAGGCAATTCGTGAATTGCCTGAAATTTTCAGGCAGTTCGTGAATTGCCTGAAATTTAAGGGTTTCTTGTTCACAAATTGGCTAAAGACGTTTCAGGCAATTTGTGTATAAAATATTAGCTGTTTAACAGAGCCAAATTCGTTAATTTCTTTCTTTATAATCGAAAAAAATTGCAATTAAGGCACGTACTTGGGGAAATATAATAGGGGGTCATAGTATACGTGTCTTACTTGACCATGTTTCATAATTGCAATTGTGGCCAGAGTCCTATGGGCTCCAATTTCCGGAAGAAGTCAATGGCCATGTTTCTCACCGGAATAGGGAATCAATTAAGTGGCCTATCACTATCCTTACAAGTTACTCCGAGGTATTATACTATAAAAGTAACAACAAGTAAATACCGTCGTTATTTGAAAGCAGGTCTAAAAATTGCAATTTAATTTTTTGTGATGAATTTAAAATTAAAAATTTTATCGGGGTCTGTTATTTCCAACCGGGTGAATTGCAAGAAAATTGAGGGATTTATATAATTCCAAATAAGCCTCTATAATTAAATACAATCCAATCTGTTGTGAGAGTTTACGGTTTAGAATTGCATTTATAAATTGATGTAACCGCTATTTAAATATGGTGTTATTTACTTTTACTTGATACAATTGCAATTATCGGGCATCAGAGTGCAGTCCTCTTATGCAACTGAGTGCGTGGTAAAATGCATGCAAACTGATTCTTTGATTTACTATTGATGTAAAGATGAACGCTAATTACTTGTTGCAATTGCAATTAACAAGCAGCGGAGGGCTCTTTTATCATGAAACTGAGTGGTAACGAAGTGATGTGTTTTAGTTCAAATGACCAGTAGATGAATGCAATTTATGATAACAAATAATTATCATCGGAGTTTCTGATGTACGATTGATGTAAATATGAACGTTTAATTCTTGTGCATGTAACTATTGCTTGATAACTGCCTATGAAATGTAGCAATAAATAGAAGAAACATCAAAATTCGTTCAATATCTCTTATAAAAGATGTTTCAGGCAATTCGTGAACTGACTGGTCCCTAATTTCAGGCAATTCACGAACAGCCTGAAAATTTTAGTAAATTTACGAATTGCCTGAATACACAAATTGCCTGTAACATATATAGATTCTTAAAAAATATAAAAAATGAAAAAAAGTTACGACATTGTAAGATTTCCTTGCTCTCTGACAGCAATAACTGTGGTTAACATCTTCAAAAACAGTCACCCCTGGATACGACTTAACAGACCGTCTAGACACAGCCAATGCCTAGGAAATTACAAAATAATTGAGGAAAACAAAGCCACAACAAGGATTTCTGTCAAGGATCCCGTTAGATATTTATCTTTTTCTCACTTATTTATTAAAGGAAGGGCCTCAAGTTGCAATAGTTGAGTCTTCAGCTTTTTATTACGAAATGATTACATCGCGTTAGTTTTATGTTCCATTAAAATATCACCACAGAAACAAAAATGATTAATATGTACTCTTTTGTGTTTCTATCAACGTGGTACCATTAAGCATCAACAATGAAGAGAGAAAAATTCGAGTCAATATAAAATGATTCGTGCATTGTTCATTCCCTTAACACATTAAATTGAAAAGGAAGACCAGAACTGTATCATCTGGAACATGTAGTGAGCCCAGAATTTAACTCGTTTTCTCAACACTACAGCACATTTCAGTTTGTTCGTGTTTATGTAAGAAACGATGTTAAAACGGCTAATATATTAATTAAAATAGATTGTACCGGAACATAACCGAATAATATAAGCATTTTTCTATGGAGGCCCTCATTATATGAATATGATAAAATGAAAAAAAACCTCTCCAGGATGACATCAAAATATGCTATTTCGAGCAGACTATTATTTATATATTTGCATATTCTATATAGCCACCATAATAATCCGCACCAGGGCTTTGGGTTTGGGTTTGAGTTTGAGGGCAAGATGAGGGGTTTCCTTATTATCAATAGTAGAAAAATTCCACTGTAACTTTGTTAAGATTTCTCTATAAAATGTTCTTAAGCATAACAAACAAGTTAAATTTTATATTGAACATTAAATTCATTATTATCACCATTATAAAATATCCACTTCCCAATAAAGGAGAAGAAAAATGCACGATGCATTTAGGATACGATGTCACACAGCAATGAAAGGTATTGTTTTACTAAATCGTCGGTATCGAGGTCAAAATATTGTTTGATATAAATTTGCTCAATTTGGATATTGCATTTAAATAAACTTATTGCCTTAGCAATGTCCCCCTCAGACATTACTCAGACATGCATAAAGCTGGGTGCGCCCTCTTTACAGCACTGTTGTGAGAATAAAATCACGTGTGTCCGCCTCACAGCACTACTGGGTCCAGTTCATCATAACCCAGAACCCATGTGTTCACTCCCCAAATTACTACGACATGCGTCACATCTCGCGTACACGCTTAACACCACTATCGCCTGCATTACATCACGTGTTCATTATAGAGCTCTATGGATTAAACGATGTGTCTATGATCCACATTACTGTGACATGAGTCAAATATCGCGTACACAAATTACAGCACTTAATCACAGCCCATAGCACGGCCATAGGATCGCGCCCCATGTTACTGTAAAATGCATCAAACCTTGTGTGCACGAATCACAGCACTGCTGCGTGTAGTAAATCACAGCCAATAGCATAGCCATATATCAACGTCCCACGTTTCTGTGACAAATATCGCGAACGCAAATCACAGCACTACTGCGTGCAGTTAATCACAGCCCATATCACGGCCATATGTCAACGCTCCATGTTACTGCAACATGCATCAAACCTCGTGTTCACTAATCACAACACTGCTGCGTGCAGTTATTTACAGCCCATAGCACGGCCATGTGTCCACGCCCCACTTAACTGTAACACAAATCTCGTGTACACAAATCACAGCACTGCTGCGTGTTGCTAATCATAGCCTATAGCACGGCCATATGTCCAAGCCCCACGTTACTGTCACACGCATCAAATCTCGTGTACACGCCTCACAGACCCACTGCCTGCATTAAATCACATGTGCACGAATCGCAATAGAGCTGTATGGATCAAACGATGTGTGAACACCTCGCAGAACTGTGACATGCATCAGGCAACCAAAGCATGCCTCATGGTACCTCTATATGCATAAATTAGTGTGTGTCTGATAAAGTACTGCTGCATGAAAAAATAATAACGTTTCTTTCATTAAACCGAAATGAAGAGCTATAATTTTAGTGACATATGAATAATTAAAAAGCCTTTGAGAAAATTTGAGCGAATGCACGTGGCAAGTACCTAGACTTTAACATTTTATATTTCAAATCCTTTAGACAGTTACTTTCATTTCGATGATTTAGGATTTACTTGTTTCTGTTACTTCTATTCTGCTTTTTGTACTGAAATTAATACATAACAGATAATAATACAAATTATAATCTTCGCGAAACAAAATTCTATTGCTAACCTCGAAAAACCGTTTTATTTCATATTTTTCATTTTGTGGAGATTTACATCGTTATTCTTTTGTTTATATGTTTACTAAATATCGATTCAACTAAATAGCTATTAACTTAATAGCGCCTCCTACATAACGAAAAAATAATTAAATATATGATTTGCTCAAGAGAAAAAAGTAACATTTGTAAATTCTAAGGTCCCTACATACACCAGCTACAGGAGTCTTTTGTTTCAAGTGTTTAAGAAATGAACAAAAACACGAATCTTTCAACACAGACTGTGGAATTATTTTTGTTTCTGTTGTGACGTTCGATTTCACAGACTGCATAAAAAGCAAAAACAAAAACAATCTATTAATTGTTTTTGTTTCCATGATAAAGTTTTATTAGAACCTAAAACACAAACTAAGGATTTTTTTGGTTGTAGGGTGCAGTTTTATGTGAGCACATTGTGAAAAACTATGGCAATAGAAACATGATACAAGAATACAGAAGAAGCTATTATTGGAACTTGTGGCTTTTTCTTGCATTCATAAGTGAGAAAAGGACCTGTGAACCTTGATAGAACTACCTCGTGTTGCTTTATTTTCTCACTTATTTTGTGATTTCAAAAGGCATTGGCTACGTCTAGACGTTCTCTTACGTTGTATCCGTGGGTACTAATTTTCAAGTTGTTAACCACAGTTTTTGTCTGTCTGTCAGTCAAGGAAATCTTGCAATGTGTAATTTATCGTTACTCATTTTCTAAGAAATGATACACGTGCAAAATGTGTAAAACGTGTAGTAATTACTGGCGCTGGCATTTTAGCTATTAAGATTTCCAGTCCTATGCCACACTATTTTGCAACACAACAGTGTTTTCAAAATAACCTTGTTAGTGTCTGAAATTCGTTTTCAGGAAAATGTTGTATTTTGTTACATGATTGATGCAATAGCGATCACTTATGATAAAGGGATAACAGGTCAAGTATTATAATTGTAAACACAACCTGTTGTTAAACAAGGCGATATTATATACCATGGAGCAAACAGTGATGCACAGTGTAAGAAATATAGATTAAGGACAACTCTTTAATTAAAAGAAAATACATTGAGGGTTCTGTCTTACATTGCTTATGAAACTGAGACTAGCCACCACAACTATACGCGAGGTAGTGAAGAGGGTGAAGGGAGGGGGTTTTCCCTAATTATTAACATACAATGGTAGAAAAGCTGCACATGAACATTAACACAAAAATAAGTTAAATTCTACATTAAAATTAGTGTTATCAAATAGCTCCCTCAGCCAATAAAAATGTATGATGCACTTAAAATACGAAACCACATAGTTTAAAAAGCAATTGTTCAACCAAAGCGTCAAGATCTGAGTGAACACTTCATTGGATATTGCATGTAAATACAATCATTTCATTAGCAATTTCCTGAGAAATGATTCAATGACCATAAAAATTACTTTATCCGTAAAGACGCTTTTGGTGCTAATAATAATAATTGTAATTTTTATTTATACAAGCTAATTAATGGTCGATCAGCTTGAGTAATATTTTGAGTGAAAAAACAATGTAAATTACTTCGATTTTATAGCTAATAGACAAATTTACATGTTTTTATTCTCTTTCAAGGGTCATCAAATTTACATGTTTTTATTCTCTTTCAAGGGTCATCAAATCTGTACTGGAATTTTCATTTCTAAAAATAAGGAAGCCAGATATATTTCAGCGATATTCTTCTGATATATATATTGCGTATAAAATTATTCGTAAACAAATTGAGATTTATTTAACTATGTAATTCATAATCGAATTTTGATCAAAACTATAATTAGCTTTAATAAAGTCAACAGAAATTAAAACACGAAAATAAATATGTTCGTGTGAATCACTTTCGTGGAAATAATATTCTCGTAGTTATTCTTGTTTGAAGCATGTTGGCGGAGCGATCTGATTTTCTTATCTGTAATAAAACAAACCAAACTTGAAGCTCCTTTATAGGTTTTGCAGACTTGGGTATTTTCTTAGCTGAAGCAAATGAATGAAGACTGCTTTTCAGCTTAAGATGGTTTTGAACCCAGTACCTTTGGGATTACAAAACTGACGCTATAACCAGCTAAGCTGATCCCCCCCAGCGTTATTATCAAAAGTAAAGCTAATAAAGTTGAGTGTCGCCACAGAAATTTCTCGTCTCTATTATTGTTTTTTTCTTTAATCCCATGGTATATCATTGTCTATATTTTTGCTTGAGATAATTGTATGGTTTGCTTTGAAGGTTTAACCGTAACAATGCCATTTCCTTATCAGTAACGATGCCATTTCGTTGATGTTAGTGTTGCTGCTAATCCCCCGTGCACTGAAGTTGATTTAATGATGTTAAGGGTGGGAGTTAAAATATAAGAAATGAAGTAACACCACCTATATTCCATAGATCAGTTTGGTGCTTTAGAAACCTTAGAGAAGTTTCCATGAAGCTTTGATTTAGCAAAAGTTCAGAGATTTAAACAGAGATGTTGATTGGTGGATTAATCAATTTAGAGTAAAGATTTGAAAATCTGAGATTTGCATTTGTAACACCATTTCCTATAAAAATGTCATTCATTCTTGAAAAAGGTGACGGGTTTCTCTGTTGGTCAGAGTCCCTGTTTAAGTTTTCAAGGTCCCGTGTGCGAATCATTCATAGGAGGTAAGCAGATTTTTGAAGAACAGAGTAATAAAAACAGCAGAAGTGAGTGGAATGATCGAAATGGACCTTCACTTAATCCTACCTCCTACTCCGCTACACTTCCCTTCTAGCCAGACAGAGACAGAATGAGTGAATCAGCCCAGCCTCGGGTATTGATTTCTGTTTATGTGTGGAATTTTGTACAAATACAACTGCTAAATTTGATCCTTTTTGCCATTCCTCACCAAGTCTTTATGACGACGTTGCATACACACATTTGTGATACTGAGACAGTGCGGATTACAGTTGGAAGTATCTAATCTTTCCTGTGACAGTATTCATAAACATTAATAGGTAATCATTGCAACGAGTACCAGTAATATATTGTTTTTGGATCAACACGCAATGTTATTAGCTAGTAGGGTTTTATAAATACAGCCCGTCCTGAAACAAAAGCGTGATAGGAAGCTTCCTTATTTTGACTAAAATCTGTTTACTCAAGACAAAGTTTGAAAGCTATCCATAATTGCAACTGTTTTTAGCTTGTTAACTTGTTTCCTTTTCAAGCAGACTTTAAAACAAAGGTAAGTGGTGGCTAGTGAGTATATAAGAGTAAGCTCTACTGGTCAGCATTTTTTCATATTTTTGGTCACAATTAATTCATGTCCACAGTTTTGTCATTTCTTACAATTTTGTGTCGACTACAGAAACAGTGAGTGACTGGGCTTTAATACAAGATTAGATCAGCGGGCTACCGTGTTTTGTACTGCATGCGGGAAACGTGAACGGAATCCACCGTGTAGTGGTGAGTTCGTTGTTCTTTAACATGTGTGCGAATCCAATGCAGAGAACCTTGGTCCTATGGTCTATTACGATAACATCAGAAACACAAATCCGAACATTATATGCCGAAAAAGTTTGCAAATATACTCAGACCCTTTCCTGTTTTGTACTAAAGCCTTCGTCAAAGCTACTTTGACTGAGATCTCTGACATTTGTGAGAATGTTGCAAGCGAGGTTTCCTAATTGGTTATGTAGTTCAAAATTTACTTATGTTCTCGTTGATAATTTCTTTACATGGAGTACTTGTCATTTCTTTATATAGGTGTGTTGATCATTTCTTTATCTGGAGTACATGTCATTTCTTTATATAGGTGTGTTGATCATTTCTTTATCTGGACTACTTGTCATTTCTTTATATAGGTGTGTTGATCATTTCTGTATATGCAGTACTTGTCATTTCCTTGCACGGTAGAACTGATAACTTCCTTATATGGAATACAAACATTATATGCCGAAAAAGTTTGCAAATATACTCAGACCCTTTCCTGTTTTGTACTAAAGCCTTCGTCAAAGCTACTTTGACTGAGATCTCTGACATTTGTGAGAATGTTGCAAGCGAGGTTTCCTAATTGGTTATGTAGCTCAAAATTTACTTATGTTCTCGTTGATAATTTCTTTACATGGAGTACTTGTAATTTCTTTATATAGGTGTGTTGATCATTTCTTTATCTGGAGTACTTGTCATTTCTTTATATAGGTGTGTTGATCATTTCTTTATCTGGACTACTTGTCATTTCTTTATATAGGTGTGTTGATCATTTCTGTATATGCAGTACTTGTCATTTCCTTGCACGGTAGAACTGATAACTTCCTTATATGGAATACTTTGCACTTCTTTATACGGGAATGTTGATCATTTCATTAAATGTAGTACCTATTACTTCTTTATTCGGAGGTGGTTAATATTAGAAGCAACAATTAGCTTACAATCTCCCTCAATTTTATCGTTCACTCTTTAGCATATACCTTCTTTTATATTCATTGGTGTTATCAAAATTTTTTTCAGACCTCATCCCCCATTAAAACCTCACGTGTTAGCATATAGTCTTATAGTCATTAAAGATTTTAAATACACTAAAATACTTGCTAAGACAACTTCTTATAAACTTGAAAGATATACAAATATCTATCACCTCGATGAATATGTTTTCGACGTTACTATACAGTTACTATAGAATCCTATTCCTTTCTTTGTCTAACAGTATGATTTACATGATTTACATTTATTTTTTCTGCTTAGTAAGTTTTTGCAAAGAAAAGAAAAACAATCAAAAAGTATTGGCTTGCAATTACTTTTGTACTTTACAGGAAAATGCAACTTTCAAAACAAAACAGGTTAGTATTTTTCTTCTTTTGCTTATCAGATATTTTTAAAGAAAACGAATACATCAACATCCTTTCTGATTCTTTGGTTTAAAAGCAGTTCTTGAAAAATGCATCTCCCAAAAGAATGTAGCCCTAATGCATTACACTTTTACGAAAGTGCTATAAAGGAGAGCAGGATCAAGGAAGGGGCTATCACCCTCCTTCTTCATGAGTATTTTTTTTACAAAAGTAATCATATATAAGGCAAGTAGAGGCAAGAAATGGGAGGTTGATCAAGAAGATGATCAAAATTCCTTCTATGCGTAACATTTTAGCTAAAAGTGCTCGTTTTAAAGCAGTAAAGATATATTTATTTACATATACAACACCTATTATATCATGTTATACTATATCATATATATTTATTTTATGTTCCATATATATTCAATCATTGAATGACTAGAAAAATGTGAGTTTTTCAATGCTTAAAATAGAACAGGGAAAGAAAAGTTATGAAAATATAATCTCTTTACTTTTCATTTAGAACAGTATGCCTGAAGAAATATTTGATATTCATGGACAATGCACTTTATCAATTCGATTCTTTAGGTGATACGCTTTGCTTTACGATGACCATTTCCGTATCCTGCCGAAGAGAGGAACCCCGACTTCCAAAGTAATTAAAATAACTACTGGATCTTTTCCGTGTCTGGATCCTAAACAAGCGCATGTATCCATGTTTTATCTCAGCAACCCTCAGAGCATAGATAACTGGGTCCGCTATACAGTTGCATAGCATTAATAACACCAAGAACTTGTCTAATTTGACCAGAGTGAAAAATAAAGAGGTATGCATTAGTTGTTTGTCTTGGTCCATTCTGGCGTAAATAATCATTGTTATTTGGAATATGCAAGTTGGCATCCAACACAATAGAAAAGTGCCCAATATTAACAATGTGGTTGTCATGGCTCTTTTGTTCCGTTGTAACATTCTTCCTCTCCTTTGTTGAACTGAATATCCTTTACTTAAATCTCCGGATGATGACTTTGGTATTAAAATAGTTCCGGGTGTTTCAAGGCCGCGTATATGTACACATATACGTATGTACAAAATCATCATGGCGGTGCATGTAAACAAAGCCAGACCAAACATACAGTATTCATCATTGTAGCGCGTTGCCCAAACAGCCTCACAATAACTCACGTTGTATATGTTACGAATTTTTGGAATACTCCTTGGTTCGGCAAAGAAATCCGAGTAGCCAAGTAAAAATGCAATTATCCAAAATGTGGTAATCAAGAAGGCAGCACGTGACTTGGACAGTATTCTATCGTTGTGCAGAGGGTTTAGAATGGCGAGGTGGTGATCTACAGCCATTCCTAATAAGTTCAAAAGACTAATGTTTAATCCTGTTGTATTTAAGGCTTTAAGTGCAATAAATGCACAGAACGATAACAGACGATCATGACTTGATCCTTTACCAAATTCCATGAGGGGATTAAATGCACCGTTGAGAGCATTGGCAAGAAACGTGATAGCAATTAAAATATCGGATACGGCTAAACTGGTAATGAATTGAAAATGAGCTTTGGAGCGTCCACGCACGTGGTGCAAAGCAGCCAACGATAGAGCATTTAATGTTATAGCAATGATGCCAAGAATAAATCGTAGTACGACGTGAGGCTGGGCTAGAAAGACTGCAAAATAATCCTCTTCATTTATGGTGTGATTATCGCCGGATGGTATAAAAGCAAATGTCTCATTATCACCTGCCATATTGTAATCCTAGATCATTCACTGCTGAACATTTCACACTTGTTCTGCAAATAGAAATAAATGATGTCATTTAACTCTCAATAGTAAAACAATTATGCCTTATCTAATTCCTAAAATAAAACACAAACAAACAAAACAATTATGCCTTATCTATTTAGCTAAAAATGCATTACAAAACAATGATGTGGCAGATCAAACTTTTTATCAGAATCATTTCCTCTGATTCATTTACTATTTTAAAATATATGACATCATCTTTTTTATTAATATGAAACAATAAAATGACAGTTTTTTTTCTCGTCGATAAAATGCATCATGTCTGTATGAATTAAGCTTAACATCGTTTGCTTTTTACGGTTATTTCTACATTTTTGCTGAATTTTTTTTTCATAAGCCTTCACTTTCATTTTTATATTACAGTAACATTGTAAGAACATCTAAACCCTTGACCATAACATTTTAAAAAATCAAACAATAACATTTGAATTTAATTATCCGATTAAAGAGTTGTTGTCGTAGCTTGAAGTATTTCAAAGCAAAATCAATTTCATGAAATCAAAGTTAATACAGTCATCATCTTCATGACTATATTTAAGTTTTTCTATTATTCTGTTTGGGATTTAAAAATTTATCATGAGTAATAATGTATCTACTAGATGTACAAATTACAGATTAGTTACTCATACAAGAACTATTGGTTTAACAGTGGAAATGTAACATTAGAAATATCGAAGCTAAATTTCACCATTTGAAAGCCATTTATATTACTGTTGCACAATTGTGAAACAAAAGAAAGAAAAAGAATTGCATAAAGAGAGAAAGAAAAGAATTGCACAAACCTTTAAAAAGAATATTTTTTCTTCTGGTTGTGAGAACTACACAGATATCCTTATCATAGTTTATCCAAATACAGTGCAATCTGTTTCCCAGGCCTTATGCCAAGATTTATGTTATCCAAACAAACAAATAGCCTTGAGTAAACAACTTTATCTTTACAAGACTGCTTACAGTTTTGCAGCTTAAGTTCTCGAAAGGGAGTACATAAGCAATTTCAAACTAATAATATAATAAAATTATCCTTTTGAACAAGACTTAAAAGGCAAGTTAATGATGACCGTAAACAGTAAAACACTCGGTGTTGCTTTTCTGACAGACTAATATGGTTGCACTGTGGTCTTATGGCAGCGTTTTCAGTCTCTCCTTTAAGCAGCTTCACTTTTCACAACGCCTTGTACACTGCAGAGAACTGTCTGCTCTCCCTGTAGCTTGTTGCAAAAGCGAACTTGTGAATAATTGCATGGGCATGTAAAGGAATCAGATACGGTTTATGGGACTGTGTTTTAAAGTAACTAGATGATCAAAGTGGAATCTGATGACAAAGACCATAGAATTTTTATTAAGTTCATTTGGTAAATGACCTGCTCGTATTGAAAAAAAATGATACGAAAAATGGCTCTTAGATAAAGCACACAGCGTACCTATGTAATTTGTTTTTATCCCATATTTAAGGCTAAATATAGCCTGATAAAATGCGCCTTTTAGCGAGACTTATATAAATATTTTATTTACATATTTTTCATGCGTTACACTTATGCAGTACTAGGAACATTACAAACATATTGCCAAAAATGAATTCATTTTTCCTTTCGAAACATCTCTTCAAAGTTCTGGCAGAAGACGTATACGCCAGATTCGTCAAAACTCAGATTCGTAAATCTGCGATAATCAAATGGCTGTACTTTTTTCTCAAATAAACTCGAATGAACCGGACACCTCCATATTCTGGACATCAGACGTCAACTCTTTAAAAGACTAACATTCTGGACTCTTTGTGAGTGAAAAAGTCATCATCTCCATCATCTTTTCCATGAAGCTTTTTATCTTTTAGCGAATACTTAGCCTATATATTAAATACATTAAACCAGAATTAAATTAAATTTAAAGAATAGAAAAGAAAAAATGAAATGAATTAAAGAATATCACTATTCATACCTTAGAGTTATAACACAACCTAATACAGTGGGGGCTTGATAATTTAAAGATATCCAATGATTGGTTAGATAACTTTCAAAAAAGCTAGGTTTTAGTCATCACGTTACGATGAATCGTTGTTCTTAATTAGGTAAAAGCGTTGTGGAAAATTACCCTTAGTATACCAAAAACCGAACATTTAGCTAAGCTGGGCAATGCAGCCAAATCACTGATACACATGTACCGATAATAACCAAAATACCGCCACGCACTAAATGGCCTGATTAACAAATTAGCCAAGAACTCCAGGCACTACTTAAAGGACTAAAGCGCATTTATGATCCATTTGCATGCCACTTTTAATTTGGAATACTTTCTGTAAAATTGCTTTCAATATCTCTACGTCTTCCTTTGTCAAATAACACCAGACGACAAGGCACTTAAAGTTCTTAAATAGCAGACAATTTTACTTTTCTTCTTATCTGTGTTTCGGTAGTTTATGCAGTGGCGGAAAAATAAAATGATCAAAAGGAAGGTGTGGTGGAAAGGAGGTGTGTTGAGTTTAGCAGTCGACCTTTTGTGCTGAAAATACGAACCTTTGCTTTCTGTTTTTAGAATTTAGGTGGGGATAGGTAGGGAGAGGAGTTGCAATGCCTGAATTCCCCCCCAACACCACTGTTCGTGTCTCCGCCAGATAAGAAACGAGTGCTGTAGCTGGTGTTTAGTATGGTCAACACACGCATGGTCAATACATGCATAGTCAACACACGCATAGTCAGCACTGGAGATATGAAGAAACGCATGATAATAATTAAATAATTTCCCATAAACTTATTAATATTTTGTTCCGAGAACGGCCTGTGTTTGTATATTGTCCATTAAAAAATGTTTTCACAATTTATCCATTGAATCAGGGGGATTTGGTCAAAAAGATTGTATAATTCTCTTATTTGTATTTTTATTTGCCTAAAACATTTCGTATGACGTGTTCTTGAAACAGGGAAGAATTAGGCAATTCTCAATTGCGATTATGTGTGAATTTTGCATTTCGATTGAAATTTCTTGGTTTTTCCAATGGTTTCTATAGTAAAAGTACTCGACTTTCTGTGTCTTTATTTCCCTTATAACCCCCCTTTTTCTTTTCAATTTTTGAATGTATATCCTCAAATCATTAAACTATGAAAGTATGAAGGAAATGCCAATTGTTGGTGAGATACCCACATTTCCCTTTAATCCGTAGACAGATACGCACTTTATGAGTTAGTATTTACGCTATACGCTTCATTTGTCGCAATCGCTTCTAGCTTAGTCAATGTGTGTTGACATTTATGCCTAGCATAAGTCTATTCACTACATGTCTCGAAAGTGGAAAGTCCTTGCATTGTCTATAAGAAAAAAATGTTATCAAATTAGCCCACATATCTCAGTTCATTAGCAACCCTTTGTATTTTAAAAAACTCATCTCTATTCTAGACCTTAAATATGATGTTTTACCAAATGAACTTGCTCAAATGCAATAAAAATATTTTTGTTGACTTGTTTACATTTGTAGGCCTGAATGGTCTAATTTTACAGCAATATTTAAACAACTGGAAAAGAGCGATTTCTAAATTATTTTAAATAGCCATGTAAAAGGCCCAATTATTCAGTCTCGCGGCAAGCAAAACTTAAATAAGTGTCAATAAATGGTTTTTGAATTATTGTCAATTAGATCACAACAACTACCTTACAACAACAAATCTCTCTGGTGCACAAATAAAAATATTACATTAATATCGCAGTTGACTTTTAAAATGTGAGCATGCGTGGCTTCTGTAAAAATGTGAGTATGCATGGCTGCAGTTAAAATGCTTTACTCAGCTGTTTCATCAACAAATCCAAAATGGCGTGCGTGAAAATGAATGCAGTCTTTTACATTATTTATCAGTACGCATTTCCACACTTTGCACACGGGGATATTTCTCCTATTATTTAGTAGGTTCTGTTTATCAAATAACTGCTTGAAAAGATTATCTGTGAAATGATGTGTGTGAAAGCTTGGTATATTGACACGATATATTATTACTGTGTACCAGCCTTGACATCCTGTGCAGTCATGAGTATATTCGCCCTTTTCAAAAGTGTTCAGTTATTTTGGACTGATATGCTAGGCCTTACAACCCGTGTGTTCATCTATATGTTTGCCTAGTTAAAGCTGTTCATTCGTTTCTGACTAATATACTAGGTTTTATCCCGAGCTCTCTGTGCTATTAAATTATCTCCGACACCACTTGTGGAGGGCAGTTTACACAGTTAGATCTTAAGCATCCGAATAGCTTAATTTATAGCTTTATGCACGGGAATTTTGGATGGTGAGGATAGGATGTAAATAAGTTAAATCAATGGAGGAAAAAATATCAAAAATCACTTTGAATTAGGTTTGGAGTTCGTTTTGGGTTGGCAACCCTGTTAGTAATGTCATGAATAAATGTTTCTACACTCTAATCAAGGTCTAAGCCTTCATAGATCCGTCAAGACAGAGTAAACAAGCAACAAACACATTTTCTTTATTTCTTTCTGTATGTTTTATAGTCACCGGGATCTTCGAAATTTCCTCCATTGAGCATGCGCAGTCAGAAGGTGTAAACTAACATATATAACGGAGTAGAGCGTAACAGAACGGAATACAGATGGGACAAATTAAATCATTTACATTTATCTGTTCTATAGCATAATATATTGCTTATCTTTGATGCGTAAGAAAACGCGTAAGAAAGCGAATAATCCAGTAACTAATGGCAAATGAGCTAAAAATAGATAACATTTATAACCCTGATAGCTGCGATGTAATTACGTACTTTTTATATGTTGATACAGGAAACTGCGCAAGGAATTTAAGAATTTCCTGAATAATGGCCCGTCTAGACAGGCCTAGACGTGAGTAAAAGCAGGAACTTAAAAACTACAATTAATTTTATTCTTATCAGCCTTAAAAGGATAAGCAAAACACATTAATTAAATTCGATGGATAGACAATTGCTGTACTGCATTTCCTTAGCTAATTGTTTATATCGTAAAATATTTAAAAAATAATTGTGACTTATTGACAGTATATACATAGCTGATATATATATATGTGTAAAAACAATGGGCAAAACTGTTTTCTAGTATAATTATCTAAGTCAGAGATTAGAATAGTAATAGCATATACTACTACAAACGTATTAACTTTGATTTAGATTTCACTTTAACTTAACCACTTAGTATATTCTTGCAAAATATGAAGTTGACACACAATGTGTCGACTTATTACTGGTTATAAAACGACCATATGTCTATTATTTAAATAAGGAAAAATATCCAGTACAAAAAGGAAACAAATACTATTCAAATGCATAAATTTATTCAGAACTGCATGAGGAAGAGTTTACTTGCGACGTAATGAACAACACAATTGCATTTGTCACATATCATTCCTTTGCTTCCTTTGCTTTAGGGAGGTTCGTCTGCTTTCTGAGTCAGAAAAAAAACTATACTTAGTTCAGGCGCATGAAATAGGTGAAGATAGGGAAAAATTCAGTTAAAGCAATTCAAATGTTAAATATTCAAAATAATCCCCGCATTAGTGATCTATTTTGCATTATGTTTTGGTGTCCAGATGCAAAGTGTAATTTAATACAGTTTAATTATTCAGGCAAACATACAAAGTATAGAACTACATTATGTACTTTTTAAACTTAGTATGCCGCATCACTGAGCATAAATAAATAGAACTATTGAGTCGACAGTATTTTACTCAACACATCCAGTGCAGGCATTGTCTGGCTGAAGTCATCCTTAAAGCCTTTGATTAATGTTTGAATCCATTACTTTCCTAAAATACATAGCAATGCAAAGTAATGCAAATTACTAACACAATAAAACCAACAATATTCTGAATACCAGTCTATTTTAAAGTGTGTGTCTTTCAGACGTTCTTAGGCTGTTTTACTAAAAATCATTGGGCAGGAACTCCTAAGCTTAGAATTGATCGTAGCTGGAATAATGCACTTAATTGTAAGCATAGATGGGTAATAAACACATAGTGTTACAGTGTTAACAATACGATATAGACACACTTAGAGATCTTACTATTATAATGTTCACGAATACTGAAATCATAACTTCAAATTCAACTTTAAGGCCGGTTAAAATAAATTTATAAAAAAAATCTTGGTATAGAGAACAACAGAATACTCTCTGTTGTAAGCAAAAATTGAATCAATTGTTGTTGTTCATTAATCTTGCACATTGAAATGTTGTACGCCACCTTATTACTAGCTTAATTTCATTTCTAATTAAAGATACCAATCCTGAAGAAATTTAACTGCACAGTTTATTTAAACGATAGATCATTGGCTGCTTAGTATTTCGAAGCAACAAAACCCTTCTATGAATTGATAACTAACCCATAAACATTTTTGATTATTAATTGCTTTGCTATGGGGAACCTGGAAAAAGAACCGTATATTTATGCACTTGTCATGAAAACACATTCTCATTAATTAAGCATCTAATGTTTTATCATGGGTATCAATAGTTGACTCATTAGGTTAAAATATTTGTCTACCCAGTCAAAATAAAAAACCGCCATTGCATTATTAATATCTCGAACGTGGATGCTAACTGGACTTCCAGTCACTTTTGTTAGAATACAACAAACTTTCAAGTCAATAAGTATTTTACATTATCTTTATGATAATTTCAACACTGTCTAACATGAGAAATCTGCATGAATTAACGAATTAGTTAAGACTTTGTTAAGACCTGTGCAACACTTTAAAATTAAATTTAAATTAATACGCCAAAAATCGTTTCTTTTAATATAAAAACATTAATAATTTTACACGATCATTAAGATAAATTACCAGTGTCTGATATACTCAAAGCAGCTGCTATAATTCAATTAATTGCTGAAATAGGATAATGCTCACAATATGAGGCTGAACATGGGGCTGAGTGTTCATGTACTGTTTTAGGAATGCTCTTGGGGCTCCCGATTTAAGCGCTGTTAAGAAGCATCAAATTTGGAAATGGAGAATAAATATCAAACATAAGGAGATGATAATGGATAATGATAATTTACAGAATTTGTTGTGTGTAAAAATATTTAAGGAACACTGTAACTTTAATGAGAGATATTCTTTGGAAAACACGTTTCTGAAAGTGGAACTAGACTCTTTAACAGCTTAGAAAACGGCACTTTAAAATCATACACCTGCAAGTAATGATCTACACTATTGTGCATTCACTTAGCAAATTTTAAGCAATACTTAGCTGTAAGATGAAACGCGGAGGTGTTATAAAATATTTTTATGCAACGTGGTATTTTAGGATGTTAGTTAGGATATTGTATTTCTCATCTTGGGCGAAAGGCAAAGACAGATCATAGTTTTTGAGAAAACATAAAAAAGAGATTTTACTAATAAGTATTTTTAAATTCACTTAGATAAACGAAATAAGTTTGCTAATGTATCAACGAATAGCAAAAGCATTGATGTTATTGAAACGACAGCGGTTGTTAAAACCTGATGAAGACCAAAGAAATATTTTCTAGAAGCGGTTTCATTCTGCGAATTTTAGCTTACTAGACAAAAATCAAGTCTTGTCTTGGCTGCGTACTTTCTCGATGTCATAGCGCTTCTGTTATCATGTTACATTGTTTATCTGCTTAGCTCAGCTTAACTTAACTTCTTAACATTAATAATAATCATCATAATATTATTATTAATAATAGTAAAATTAATAATAAAATAGCTTATTTAGAAAAATTAGAAAATTACTCTAAAAGCTTGTATTAAAGATGCATGAAAAGTGACCGATATGGCTGCATAATAATATTATTAATAATAATAGTAAAATTAATAACAAAATAGCTTATTTAGAAAAATTAGAGAATTACTCTAAAAGCTTGTATTAAAGATGCATGACAAGTGATCGATATGGCTGCATACGCTAAGCTGAGACATATCAGGAAGGTGCAACCCATTCCCTCCTTCTCCATCTCTATTTGGATCTACACCATTGTACTTGGGCTTTCAGCTAATTAGCATTAGCCAGCTGAACTTAACATACTTCATTTATCTCTACATTTACTCATCACAGATTCTGACCTCAACTGCTAAATCTAGAATTGATCGTAGCTGGAACAATGCGCATAATTGTAAGAAAAGATGGGAAACACACACACAATGTTACAATTTAACAATACGACATCGGCATGCTGAAAGATCTCACTATTGTAATGTTCACGCATACTGAAATCATTATTTCCAATTCAACTTAATTTTCTTTACGGACGGTTAAACCAAATTTATAATAAAAGTATTGGTATTAAGAACAAAAAGTATCTCTTTCGTAATCAATAATTGTATCAATTGTTGTTGTTTATTAATATTGTGCATTGACACATTTTACGCCACCTTATGGTTAGCTTAATCCCCATTTCTAATTAAGGATACTACTCCTAAAAAGTTACTTGGTGAGAAATGGGCACAAATTTATTTAAACGACAGATCATTGACTGCTTTGTATTCAAATCAGCAAAACTCTTTATTGATTTGAAAACTGGCCCATCAATATTGTTAATGATTAATTGTTTTGTTGTGAG
This sequence comes from Protula sp. h YS-2021, assembly GCA_949752745.1. Lineage (NCBI taxonomy): Eukaryota > Metazoa > Annelida > Polychaeta > Sabellida > Serpulidae > Protula > Protula sp. h YS-2021. Next base: position 3,800,931 of record OX457026.1, on the reverse strand, counting down.
GGAACTAGAAAAAGAACCGTATATTTACGTACCTGTCATGTAAACGTACTATTATTAATTAAGCATCTAATCATGAAAATCAATAGTTGACTCATGTGGCTAAAATATTGGTCTACCCATCAAAATAAAAACTGCCATTGTGTTATTATTATATCAAACGTGGATGCGAAATGAGACTTCTACAATAATAATAATAATAATAATAATAATAATAATAATAATAATAATAATAATAATAATAATAATTTGATTTATTTTTGTATATTCCTTATTATTCCTTATTATACTTACACAAAATAACATCTTACCATAGCTAATACTGCAGTGGGTAATTTAAAATGTATAAAAAGTATTCTAAGATGTTTAAGACAGAAATCTAATAAACGTTCTCATAGGCAAATTTACTTTTACTTTTACTCCCTAGGGCAGGCAATAGAGAAGCATAGTTCATCATATTTTAGATTCGTTTTCGTAATCACTAAAACAGTCCCTTTCTTTGATCTTAGCGAGTGATTGGGTTGATGAATGTCTAATATATCAATGATATACATTGGCGAAAGATCATGAAGGGCTTTGTACACCAAAACACAAATTTTAAACACTGTTCAACCGGCAGCCAGTGCAAGTATTTGCAGGCCTATTTAACACTAGAAACATTGGAGATTTGTGTAATAATCCGAGCGGCACTGTTCAAGATAGATTGTAGTTACTTGATTTGTGACTTTGGTAAACCGTAACAAAGTGAATTACAGTAGTCTAACCGACTTATGGCAAGAGAATGGATCAGAACCTGTGTGACATATTCTGTGAGGAAAGTACGTATATCCCTGATCCAGTTAAAACATAGAAACACTTTCTCCGAACTGCATTTATTTTTTGATTCAGTGACCTGTCACCTGTCACCAGTAACAGAGCTTGGGTCATGCTAAAGTTTGATATGAGCAGCTCGACCTGATATCACAGTAATGGGGCTGATCGTATTGTTATTCGATCTAGGTCTGTTTACATAGAAAAAGGCGTGTCGAGGGTTTGTCTCGAAATTTGCAGCCGTAGTGGCTGACGCGTTAAGCTGTCGTTTTCCTTAATAGGACAGATATTTAAAACCATTCGCAGTATGCCACAAACATTCAAACACATTATTCAGTTCTTTGCTAGTATCCACTATTGATTCTGGTACTGTTTAGGAACACTGATGTACTGAGAATATTATATCAAACTTTTGGCTGAAAAGTTACTGTAAAGTTTTAAAAATGAAATTATTGATATACGATTAAAACATAAACATAAATATCCTTCTGGCTAGAATAAAATGAAATCCATTGATACCAATGTTATCCCCAATATCCTAAGTATAGCCTTAAGCAATTCAACTCTCATAACTATTCTGTTAGAGCACGTCTTGTCACATATGACTTACAACATTGAAATCTAATCACTTATGTTGCAGTAAAACAAACACTAATCACGTATGTAACAGTAAAACAAATATTCAAGCAAATTAGTATTTTACATTACTTTTATGATATCTTTAACGCTGTTAGACATGATAAATCTACATGAACGAAGGAATTAGTTAAGACTTCGAATAGTTTTATAATGTTAAATTAAATACTTAAAGCCAGCTCAGCTCAGTAGTACTTACTAATTAAGGATATAACAATTTACAAATGGCAGTTAGCTCAGTTGGGTAGCATGTTGGTCGGGTAAGATAGCCTAACTCACAATAAATGGGACACACTGAGTGAGATAATCTAACCTATATAAATTAGGTGATATAACCTGACCCACAATTACGGGGATGCACTTCGTGACAGAACATAACCCACCATGAAGAGTAAACACTGCTTAAGATAACCTGTGCAACAATTTAAAGTTAAATTTTCAATAGCCAAATAATTTTTTTACATAAAAACACTAATTAATTTTACACAGCCATTAAGATAAATTTAGCAGTGTCTGAAATACTTAGAGCAGCTGCTGCAATTCAATTAATTACTGAAAAAGGGATAGGGCTTACAATATCACGCTAAACATGGGGCTGAGTGTTCATGCGCTGTTTTAGGAATGCTTTTGGGACACCCGATTTAAGAAGCATCAAACTTGGAAACGGAGAATAAATATCAAACGTAAGGAGATGATAATGGATACTGATAATGCCACTTTACAGCATTTGTTGTGTATAGAAAAAATGATAAGGGGCACTACAACTTAATTTAGTAAGGGATATCCTTGGGAAAACATGTTTCTGATAGTGGAACTACACTCGTTTGCAGCTTAGAAAATGGCAGTTCAAAACCATCCACCTGTGAGTAATGTATAGTTTATCCACTAGGCAACTGTTAAGCAATATTTAGCTTTAAGGTAAAACGTGGAGACAAGTCTTGTCTTGTCTGCGTACTTTCTCGATGTCATATCGCTTGCGTTGCCATGTTACATTGTTTATCTGTTTAACTGAGATTAACTTAACTTCTGCTTAACAATAATAATAATAATAATAATAATAATAATAATAATAATAATAATAATAATAATAATAATAATAATAATAATAATAATAATAATAATAATAATAATAATAATAATAATAATAATAATAATAATAATAATAATAATAATAATAGCTTATTTTGATACATCAGAGAAATAGACAACGTGCTTTCATTAAAAATGCATGACAAGTGATCGGTGTGGCTTCATACGCTTTGCTGAGGCAATACATCAGGAAGGTGCAACCCATTCCATGCTTCTCCATCTCCATTGGGACTTAAACCAGTGTACTTGGGTTTTCAGTTAATTAGCGTTAGCCAACTAAACTTAACATACTTTATTTATCTTTACATTCACTCATCACAGATTCTGATCTGATTTCTTTTCTTGTATTTACTTACATTTTTTATTCTAAAAGTTAAATTATTAAACTGTTAAATTGTAATAGACATTGTTTAAGTAGCAATATGTCAGATGCAATATGCAATTATGCAGGCTGGGTAAATAATGACTTAAAAGATAAAGAAGTTACATAATGAGGTGGACACTTTTGGAATGATAAATGGTATGATTTACAAATGTCCTGTAAGGATTGCCTAATTTTGCATAAAACAGAAATTGTAAGGCAATTTATGGGTATATTTTTCATATCGTGTATCTGATAGTATAAACAAAAATTTGAATATGAAACAACAAATGGGAAATATTGGCCTGATTGGTGAAAATTGGTGTGTCACAGTGGCATGCCAGCGACTATTTATGTCTCTCTTTTGATGCGTTGCACATTTGTAATGCTGCCTCTTTCAGGAAAGAACTATGATTTGATATTGATCTGAAGAAACAAAGAATTCGAATCCGACATTGGGAATCACATACATCACTGGTAATAACACCTTATTTGTTCATTAATCAGGGCTCAATTTACGGGGAAATAGTGAATTTCATCATCATAGTTTTCGGACAACATGACATAAGGGAATATAAAAATTAGAATCATTAGTAGTTGTCACAAACAGATCTATATATCATGCAGCCAACATGACATAACAAAAAGCCAGGAATTATTTAAAAACAAAAATATTTCAGAACAAATCAGACAAAGATGGGCAAAAACTTAAAGGAAATACATCTTTTGATCAGGACAATCACCCTGTTTGTTATGACGATACTGGAAAACTCTTATTTGCAAAATATTATTCATTTATTTCTAAGCCAGTTTTCTCACATAATTCAAGTAACAGGATTATGCTGAGCCGAACTGCACCAATCACACTGCATAATTCACACCGCATGAGTCACACTGCATGAGTCTTGCTGCATGGGTTACACTTCATGAGTCAAGTTGCGTGAGTAACACTACATTAGTCTCACTGCATGAGTCACACTCTATAAATCTCGATGCATGAGGCACACTGCATGAGTTGTGCTGTATGAGTCACACTAGATAAGTCTCGTTGCATGAGCGACTCTGCATGAATCGAACTTCCTGTGTTTCGAGCAGGGGTGCGTCAGGCTGAGCTGTTTATCCAGACTTCGAAAGGGAGGGGGCGTTGGGGTGGAGAGTTTGGTCCAAAATGAAGTAAAACGAAAAAAATAATGAGAAGAAATCAGCACTAAAATTACTAAATCCGCAGCTGAACTAAGTGAGGAATTGGTTCTTGGCAGATATTCATATCAGTCTGCATTTCTCTGAATAATAAATAATGAAAGCATATTGAACAAAATCTGTACCGTTTTACTATCTGTAGCTTCCGTAAATTCTACTCGCTGATTGTCCGATTTGTTGCACAAATCACATTGCTATGTTGCCATCACATGTACTCAAAGGATCTCAAGTCATTTATCTTATTAATAATTAGACGTTATTTACTTATTTCGAACCATCATTAAATATTATTTACGAGCAAGAAAAAGTTGAAGTTTACGAAACTGGTCCATAATCTCTTTAGCTCAGTCATGTCACAAAACACCAATTGACTTATTTTAGTCAACAACACAACTTGTTTGATCTGTTACGCAAAAGCTGTTTAGGACAACATTTCCCTTATTGGCCAATAGTCCTGGTCTCTAAAAAAATTCAACATCTGCTAAAGAGATCTGTTTCGTAACAATGTCTACAGAATTGGTTATGTATAATTAAAATCGTGCCTGATAAACATCACAAAAATGTTCCGTTTAACAAAAGCATTGCTACCAAACAACAAGCCTAATAAAGACACATATAACGAAATTTGTGCAGAATGTGTTTGCATACCATTTCATATAGATCTTTTGCCTTACGAGAAGCCATAATCTAAATAAATCAGAGCCCTGGGATATAAACAGTGGCAAATCCTAGACGCACCTGCTTATTGCTTTAGTTTTGTAAGTACGCTTCGTACCAAAGAAAATGTATGTAGCACATTGCTGGTAAAACACGATCGTTTTGTGTTTCTACCACAACAGGCTTGCTTAGACAAAATCGCTTCCATGCCAAAAGATAATAAATATACATCGTGGATCAATGCAATCAGGCTAACTAGTTGCATCAAACACCAGTGAATTTATTTGTTATTACAAGTTTGCACTAAAAATGAGATTTAGTGCACCTTAGTTCGTGCTGCATTCAAATAAAAGCTTGATTAATTCCGATAAGATTGAATGAAATTATGCAATAAGCAATTTGTCTGTTTTCAGTTCAGTAAAAGGAGACACGAATTTTGCAATCTGGAGTCGATCGCTTTTAAACTATCTGCATATAACAGTGTTATTGCATTGTTATAACTCACGTGCGTCTCTCGCTTTCGGTACAATTGTCATGCCTTACGATTTCGACAAGACATATTATAACAACTAAAATAACAATACATGTTGCATTCAAATGTGGATTTTGTTTCACCTTATTTCTTAAACTTGCTTCATATTTGGCACTGTGCATATACTATGCATGGATCATTTTACATTCAATTAAACATAACAAGAAATATAAAAATTAAAACAAGACTTTCACAAGTACATAGAAAATTGAGTTGCACTGGTATTGGCATTACATCATACAAACATCACCGATATCTAGTTTTTTGGTAAAAATAGCCTACCCAATCTAATATTACTCATAAAAGTTCCACATAATGAATATCACTAATGTGTGTGCAAAATAATGCGAAAAAAGCAAATTAATTTTGAGGCTAGACGAGATCCACGTCAAAATGATGCAACTGTCGTTCAGTACTCCACTTTTTCCGCAAAAAGAGGCGATACTTCATAATTCTGCTATTCATTTGGTGAAAGTGAAGTTTTTCTTTAAAATTTTCACTCCGAGTTTAAGGCTCGTTAGAAAATGTTATGGATACACTTGGTAACCAGCTTGAAATTGAGTGGTCCCTACGGGGGTAAAATCATGTAGCTGTGTCATTAAACTTAAAGTCATACTGTCTTCTTATGTTTGTTTTAGATTATTTGAGCAAATATTTGACATGTGGAAATACAGGTGAAGTGAAGGAATTACATGTGGGTGAATAGCATGTTTGAAAACATGCTGAAAATGTGCCAAGTTTGCTGGTGCAAAATATATATAGTCCATGTTTTATTTGACTAAAATGTCAGCAATTGTCTCATTATTACAATAACGTCAGAAGAAAATAGTTAAAGGGAAAGATCAAGAAAGCAGACATCTAATTAATGGTCATTTTACTTAGACCTTTATTGAATGTACCTTGCGCAATGAGTATAATGGCCGTATTCATCATGGCCGTGAGCATTATGATCGTGAGCATGATCGATGTGATGGCTGTGAGAGTAAAGGCTGTAAGCATGGTGGTTGTAAGCACAATGGTTGCATGGTAGCTAAGAGAATACGGGTGTTAGCATCATGCTTATGAGCACCATGGCTGTATTGAGTTCGCTTGGAAAACGAATACTGCTTCATTCATGTAGAATTAACCTATTTGCACTAAATGCAAATGTTCATTTCCTGGTGAATACTAGGGGTGTGACGGTACGCCATGTCCACGGTTCGGTTCGGTTCGGTTCGGTACACTTAAATTATTCGGTTCGGTTAGGTTTTTTTCGGTACGATTTTCCAAAAATTATTGAAATTTTGCCGAAATGATAAATATGTGTATTTAGCTAAATATGTATCATATAACAGCCAATAATGGCTTTAAGCCATATGATTTGAAACAGAAACACCAATTGATAAAATTTATACGGCGCAAATTGATAAATTAAAAAAATACTTTTTTAAAAATAAAGCATCACTCCTTTAATATTTATTCAGTGGCGAAGCATCTCAAACAGGTCTCCCCAAAGGAGGAGACCTAATAATGATTTTATTAATCATAAAATTGTTTTGCTTATTATCCCCTCGCCCAACTTTGCTGGCGAAGGGGATATAGATTTGGTTTGTCCGTCCGTCCGTCACGCTTTTGGGTAGTGGTTTGTATGCAACTCCTCCGGACGGGTAAGCACACACATTTCAAATCCTATACAGATTTACTCCTCATGTAAAAATGTCGGAAGGGCGAGGGGATCTGCAGCCCAGAATTCACGTTAAACATTTAAGAAGTTACAGGAACTACAATTAAGCATAAACATCTCAAATAACAATCAATATACCTATCATTCCACATCACCAATTAAGTTTAAAACACCGTATTATTTAAAATAAGAATTCTGAAACAAATCAGAAACCAGATAGTTTTTTTAGCAGGGTATTCCAGAATAGACTACCGATAATTCGAATGTCAAAGAAATCAAATAATGCTTCACTTTTCTGATAACAAAGGGTAAAAATAAGTTGAACAATGTAAATTTTCATTTTTTTAGTGAAAGAAAAATAAAAATATTGAAAAATTGAATCTACATTGGCTGCTTATCAAAATATCGGTAGTTCAGTATTGAACTAGAACCTCATTTCGATAGCGAAATGTTAACCACTTCATAAAAATTAAAACGCAAAAATACTTCCTCAATGGGTTATTTCTTGAATAATATATTGTAAACAACACAGCTTGAATACGTCTTATAAGCCGAGTAATGTTTGGCTTTTGTTGACTTAAAGGTTTGATTGACTAATCAGGCATACGCTGTGTTATCTATTTGCGCAGTGGGAGCTCCCAGAAAGCTGAGCAATTGTGTTTACTGTGCTATGCGTGAAATGCTCCACTTTACTTGCAAAAATACACTCTTTTCAGATGGCGTTTTAAACAAGAAAACGAAATCGAAGGCGAAAATAAAATGTGTCATGCACATGTTCATCTCAAGTACTACCTAAGTCCAAAGTTTTGTGGCCCTGGGGCATGTAGTACCAGTGGAGGAGATGACACAAGAAATCCGATCACAGTCAAGATAAAAAAACGGCTGCTCGCACAAATTCATAAACATCTTGCAAGCCAAAGGCTTGTCAAGTATTAATAATCTATTGAAATTTAAAAGTTTTAAAAATTTATTTGTATTTCCTTTATTCATATTTTTTTGTTCATAAGGAAAGTAAATAAATTGTTTATGTAGTCTGCAACATAAAATAATGAAATAATGAAAAAAAAATCGATTTATGTGACATTCGAATTATCGGTAGTCTATTCCGGAACAGCCTACTAGAAAATATCTGGTTTCTCATTTGCTTCAGAATTTTTATTTTAAATAATACGATGTTAAAAGTATAGCCTGTAAAAATCATTACAGTTTTGCACTAACTTAAGTTTCAGTATATCGCATAGCAGTCATTCAGTTTTGTTTCTTAGTTATAACGCCATAAACGCAACGCCTTTACACATATTATAAGAAGCTTTAAACCTTGAAATATACTTAGGACATAATGTTGATGTCGCTGAGGGAACAGTTCACATTAAAATGTCGAGTGATAAGTTCTCAAAATTTACATATTTAAAAAAAAAAAAAAAAGCTCGAAGCAGAATTTTATTTTATCGCTTCTACTATCAGTGAAAAAATGAAACCGTCAAAAAAAAACGAAAATACCGCGGTTTGCCTGTTTCGGTTTTTTAACCGAACCGAACCGAAGAGCCGTGGTCGGTTTTCGGTTACGGTACGAACCGTAACACCCCTAGTGAATACTATAGCCAAATGGGAAATGTATAATAATTTTATAGTGTAAAACTTACTGTTAAATATACTATTTCTTCTTTAATTTACAGTTAACGTGTATTTTGTGTAATTTCAAAATTAACTCGAATTGAATGTTATGTTCTATGCTGCGATAATCATACTTAGACCAAGTAGATATATTTTAGTTTTGTTTGCATAACAGAAATTATTGGAGAAAAATAAAGTAAAAAAAAAATAATTGTATAATTGCAAGCTCTTTTTCTTCTTTCATTTTGGCGGTTTCCAAAGAAATAGCTAGAGCTAGGAAAACGAAAACACACTTTTATAGTAAACTTAATAATTGTGATTCAGTAAGCTATGACGTTATCAACCACACCTTATGACATCATCAATATTTCGAAGCCAAATACCTCGTCATAGCAACTAAATATCTCGTTTAAATACGTCATAGGACAACTTTTCGTAAGAAACATTAAAGTGTCTTACGTTCTGACGCATGATTGCATTTTAGACGTTTTGTATTTCTCAGCGTTTTTAATGCGGAGTTTCAACTCAGTGTGCACATTTGTGACTGCATATATATTTATAAAGATTCCTTCTCTTTTCAATACACAGCCCAAATACCTAACTCCATGGAACCAATAGCGCATGTTTAAGGTTAAGTCAATGTATTAATCTCTAATACCCTGCATGACTTGACCTATTTTCTTCGTCATAGCATAATGCTTAATGCTGAAACAACAAATGTATTGGCCTCATGTATACTTGTTTGCGTCGCACGTAGATATGCTTACTTCATAACTTAACCAAAATTAAGTTATGCCCTTATTCATTATAAGTGAAAATGAAACTAGTTGCGTTTGCTACGCATTCAGTTAGATTTTAGTTCAATTGGTTTACGGCCATATAAACCATATGATGTAAGTTCTGCTAACTGTCTCTTTGTCTGCCATTCTATAAAGACTGTAAGCCACTGTTAAATGCTGCTACTGATACAGTTTATATTGCATTAAATCACATTTTTGTGTAAATATGCACCACTGAATACGGCAGAGGGGTGGCTATGTAGTCATTATGTTACATAATTTCGGTGACCCTTTCCAGTTGTAAAACTGCCTATCTCATACTACATATTTTGTCATTTTGGCGACATTTTGCCTGAGGATGACCAAGGTCTAGAGAGTCCTGTGTAGGTTTCAGGCAACTGGCATCATGAAATTAATTTAACAATTTAGGCACTCTTGGTAGTGATTTTTGGCTCTAAAGTGTAATTTCGCTGTCAGGTAGCGAAATCGGTCTAGTTATTAATACACCCTCAAAATAGAACAAATAAATTAATTAGCGGCATGAGTTGTATGAATAGTTTGATTTCCAACAACGTTTCAGATTTGCTCTCCATTCAAGTCTAAAATAAAAACTAAGAAGCTAAGAAAAATAAAAGTAACATGAAATGAGGCATGCAATAAAAGTAATACAGCCTACCTGTGCAGAATATTGCTTTCGCCTTTAGTCTACGAACGTCAGGCGCTAGGCCAAAACAGCATTCTCGACATATGGAATGACATAAATGAATATCAAAATGACAATATTTATGAACAGTTACATAAATGCTGACCTAAAGGTATTTCGTATTGGTCAATAATATTTCTAGCTGTCTCAAAAACAGTCATTATCTGTTTGATAGTTATTTTAACAGGTCGGTATATTTTAAGAAATATCGATGTGATTGTTCATTGATGATTATAATCGCAAGTAAACGTGTGTGCCCGTAGAAAGGCAATGGTATCTTACATATATATATATAATTAAATTGGCCTACTGCTTGGCTTTGAGGGAAATATTAAACTTAATAAAGTGTATAATGTCTTACAATATGACAAAATACAGTACAAATCGTAGAAGGGCCTTTGCTAGATATATTTCTTTACAAAGCAAATTATGCCGCATTTTGATTCCACTGTAAGTCATATATTACAAGACGCTTAAGTGCAAATTGGTTACCGTGACTTTTGTAGATGAACACTAAACGCGGAATTTTGAGAACATCATTGTAAATTAAATACCTGAACGCGCAATCGTAGAAGGGCCTTTGCTAGATATATTTCTTTACAAAGCAAATTATGCCGCATTTTGATTCCACTGTAAGTCACATATTACAAGACGCTTAAGTGCAAATTGGTTACCGTGACTTTTGTAGATGAACACTAAACGCGGAATTTTGAAAACATCATTGTAAATTAAATACCTGAACGCGCAATCGTAGAAGGGCCTTTGCTAGATATATTTCTTTACAAAGCAAATTATGCCGCATTTTGATTCCACTGTAAGTCACATATTACAAGACGCTTAAGTGCAAATTGGTTACCGTGACTTTTGTAGATGAACACTAAACGCGGAATTTTGGAAACATCATTGTAAATTAAATACCTGAACGCGCAATGTCAAATTAAAACAAATAGTATTTTGCAGTGACTTGCATTTGTATGGATACAGAGCGCAGCTAGTACTCACAACGCTTACATTGTGAAGTGTGTGTAAACAATTTATGTCGCGATCGGTTTTTGACGAGTGCAATTCTGCAAAAACACCTCTCTTGGGAATTACGCTTAGACCCGCATCTGGCCTCCAGATTACCTTTTCTCTGTTTTGGGGGACTGATGGCAACACATGAACTGCAAAGTGCTCCAAACCCCTTCTCTCTCCCCTCCTCTCCCCCTCCCTCTCCCTATATCATACTGCTCAGCCTTAAATGACTACCCAGTAAAACTATAGTACGAAAGAGCATATTTATTCATGTCTCGTGCTGCAGTATTTTTGTTTTATTTTCCTGCTATTTCTATAAAAATGTCAAGCAACCACAATAAAACATGCAAGCTATCTATTAGACAAAGTTGCAAAATGCTTTTCCTTATTTTGTATGCATAGCTGGTTTCTTAATTATAAAAATAAATATAAAAAAACAAGGGAAGACAATGTCAAAACTTTTATAGATAAATAGATTTCCTTTATCTGCATGCATGCCTGATTTCTCAATAACAACATCAATAATATAGATAATTCATAGAGAAAAATATAATTTGAAGGCAAAGGGTGAACAAAAGGTGAACACCTAGCTTCATGGCGCCGTTGATTATTTTGTAATGGATACAGTTTACAAGCTTTCAGCACGGTTGTATGTAATTGGACTTATCTTTTTCTTTCATTTCAAGTTAGATATTTTACAGCGAAACAACTTATCCTGTTTTCTGACCAATTGCAAGCAACACATTTGAAAATAATCAGACCTTTATATCTTCTACTACAGCAAAACTAATTTAGAGGGACAGATTTTGGCATGCTCTCTACAGACAATAATCATCTATCGTGCCAACTGTTTACTGAGCATCGCATGGTAAGTATTTACAACAAATGCCAAAATAATCTTACTGGTAAGAAAAAACGACGCTATTAACTAAACGTTACGGCTTTCCCAGCTCGTATTGCTATCAAAGGAAAGAAAAAAGCTGAATTATTCACTGTGGCGTCAAAGAGTGATGTAATCAATAAATTTGTAGCAAATAAGTAGAAAATTAATATAAATTCGAAGATGATTATCATTATTTTAAACGTTGCAGATAAATAAAGTTCAGTAAGCCAACAGTGCAATTAACCTATGGACCTTGTTTCAGGGTGCATATAAAGAACTTAGTACGAAATATACTGTGTGAAAAAGAATGCATTATAACACATCCAAGGGTCCCTATTCGTTCCATAATAAATAAACATTCATTAATAAATAGACCACGACACTAGTCCTTGTAAATTTATTCCATACCAATTAAGTACGACATTTGTAGGGTAGGTTAGCTAGGAATGACCACCCATGGTAGAGTATACTGGTGTGTCATATCTCTCAAATATCCATTCAAAGGAGAGTGTCACTTGTATAATGTTCTCATTTATGGCGGATTTTGTATGTTTGTTTGTTTGTTGTTTTTTTTTTTTTTTTGCAATCAATTGATATTTTATCTGCAATGTAGATATTAATTATTTTTCATCAAAACTGTTTAAACACACACATTAATGGATTTGATAATTTTTATTTGTTGTAAACTTAAACGTTTTAAACACACCCCTAATTATGTGCTCCTCTACAGAGACTTTTTGCATGCACATTATGTTAGTTGGTAATTAAGACAAACCCGTTTTATTGCAGCAATACACACACACATATATATATATAAATAAATATATATATATATATATATATATATCTGTGTGTGTGTGTGTGTGTGTGTGTGTGTGTGTGTGTGTGTGTGTGTGTGTGTGTGTGTGTGTGTTAAGCTAGTTAAGTTAGTACTGCTCTGTTACTTAAGCAGGTCAGGTTAGCACTGTTATGTTGCTTAAGCTAGTTCGGCTGGTACTGTTCTATTACTTAAGCTTCATAGGAATGAATTCGCACCAAAAAGTTTTTATCTGAAGTAGTGACTGCTTTTATTCATCTACATGTTTTCAGATAGAAGAAATCTTATCTCAGGGTTATCTTGTCTCATTTCATGATAATATTGCATCGAGTTGTATTTCGGTTTAAAACTTGAGTTTCTGTGTTTAATAGAATATAAATTAATGTTCATTTGATTAAATTTATCAAGTATTTTATTTAGCAGTCGAATGAAAATTGGGAAGTTCTTCACAATTACATTTGACAGTAAAGCAGTAGTTAATTCAACTGTCTTTTTATAAAGCTCCATTGTATGTAAGAAACCTTGAAGTCTACAGAAAGGTCGAATGCTGAGGGGAACTTTTCATGTCCACAGGAAGCTGTAGTCTGTAGTCTTCTCTACAGAAAGCTCCTGTATCGACAGAAAACATTCGATCCACTCCGGCTGTTCATATCTATCACACATCAAGAAGCAAAGTGAAAATAACAGTTTTGCATTTTACCTACGGCTAAATAAGTATTTTCCTTTCAGAAAAAATAGGGTTCATGCTTTTAATGAGTTCATATTTTTTTGCATCCTTCTCGGTAAATGCTTTCTCTTAACTCGTTCTTATGGGTGAATAAGCCAATAAACATTCTTCTTTTTTGTTTAATATTGTGGCAAAGAGTTGGTATTGTCATTTGTACTTACTTTACGATACAGAAAATTGTGACCAGTCCATTTCTTCGTTAGCTTTTCTGTTATGTATGTATCAAAGTGCACATTTGTTATCACTATGTGAAACACTGGTGTGTTAACAGCAATTTGTATTCACAGTTTTACTACACTGTACCTTTCAAATAAAAAAAATCGGGCTTCAAATCGAAAAAGACACTCCCTGTGTATTTATTTACCCGTAAGATAACATTGAGCTCTCAGACAGCAAGTAAATAATACGCAAATGTTGATATAGGATGGTGATATTTATTAAGTTTCGTCAAAGTCTTGACTATAAACACGTTGCTAAAAATACTTCCTGTGGACAAACGTTATAAAATTCTAGCAAACATGTTGACCCTTTTCATAGAATTCTTAACAATTTGCAAACATTCTAAAAATGCTATATATTGTCAACCCATACATTTGAAAGTAAAGTATGTGTTGAGGAAGACTAGCCGAAATGTAAAAAAGTGTATTAATGACAACGACTTCCAATAATAGTTTTTCAACTGAATAAAATTCAGCTGAACTAAGAAGAATCTAACGTATGGTTATAACAACAGGAATTTTGTGGGTTTGCTTCTGAGGTTCTGCGGTTTGGGGATCGTTTCAGTTAAAGCCTTTCTTTCTAATTTGACGGCCGACAATTGAAAAATACAGAAAGGATGTTTACCACTGATTCCTTCCACAATCAGTATTGTGTCAATAATCGTTTAAATCATTCTCTACCTTATAATTTACATAAGTAGAGAAGAGACAAATTAGAAGAACAGTGTAGCATTGCATCATAAGTAGATGAAATTTTAAAACGCAGTTTCTGAATATTATTGTTGTTGCATCTTGGTAATTTAAATCTTTTGTTTTGTCAGAAACTTGACTACATCTTGCAAAACTGCACTTTCCTTCTGCTAATTTTCAGTAAAATAATAGGTATTGCTAATGACCCACAGATTACTGAATAGTTTTATCTGGTTCTATTAAAATATGGGCCATTTCAAAAAGTATAATTTCAACTTCTTAAGAAAAAGATATCTGACTCAGTATGTTGCTATAAAAGAGCAAGCATCCAAAACTAATAAAATCTACTGTCAGGATCTGCAATGCATGCCTTAGTCAAACAATGGGACATATTGGTTAATTATGTTCTATCACAGTAACAATACCAGATCATGACTCTTATTCATATCCTTTGTTTTGAAAAAAAACCTTGGATCTAGTTAGACCAACCGTTTTGCCTGCTCCAGTATTTTGCTGACTTAACATGGTACCCATTTATGTTCAATGTTCTGTTATTTTTAAAGCTATAGGACCAGCATGACACTTATTTATGTCGCGTGCTTCAGTATTTTGTAAAATCACTTATCATTGATATCTGCCCAGGTATTTTGTTACGTGCTTCGGTATTTTGTCAAGCTCTAGCGCAATTTGCATAATACTTATTTATGTCCCTTGCTCCTGCTTTTTAAAGCACTTAGTGATGCCCAGTATTCCATTATTTTGTAAAAGTCTTACACCAACAAGTGGCACTTATTCATGTCCCGAATTCCGTTATTTTTCAAAAATATAGAGCAAGATGATGGCACTTGATCTGATATTTTGTAAAGCTCTATCATCAGAGCATGACACTTATTCATATCCTGTGCTATGTAATCTTTTAAATCTGTGCGATCAGCGCATTATGTATATACCTGTCCTATGTTTCAGAATTTATTACAGCAACAGGACCAGAAGATATCCCGTGCTCTGGTATTTTTCTTGCTGTTTCTATTTTTTCTATGATAAAACTAAGCAAACACAAGACAAGCAATCAAGCTTTCTATAGAATATAGTTGTCATGTTCTTTCAAGGAACGCTTATTTGTTCAAGTTGCTGCTGGGACAAACATAAAGGCGTCTTTTGTATAGAATTTTAGTCTGAAAACATTACGTGACGTAGTTGTTTATTTTTCTTTTTCTGCTTTTTGTCTGTATTCGTAGATGTTTACAATACCCAAATGAGAGGAAAATAGATTTTATTTGCTTACTTTTTAGGTTTACTTTTCCTTTTCAGACATTTGCAGTCAAAACAAGTTATCTGCCACTCTGTATTGTTACGAACATATTGTTAGGAATATATTATTAGGAACATATTGTTAGGAACATTGCAAGAAGTTTGTTTAGTACAAGGCATGCATATGCACTCGACAGTGTCAGCCACTCGTGTTTATTCGCAACTGGCAAAGGGATGTCTTAAATAAACAGGTAAAAAAGATATAGGCTATCGGAAAGTATTTCTGCCAATTTCTCATATTTGTACAGAGATTTACATACAAGGATATTTCGCTGTTTTGTGTCAGTTGACCTAACTAAAAGTTGAAAGTGTATCTTATTATATTTGCAAAGATTCTCGAAATCTTTTTTTGCTTTCCCGTAATCTGTAAAACGCTGTTTCGGCTGCCATTTGCAACCTTTACGCAGCGTTTCTTTGTTCAGAAAATGAAGATAGGCTAAGAACGACAAAAGTGTTGAAATCTTTTGTTGTGACTTCGTGTCTCATGCGAGCAGTGAATGGTAAAGCTGTTCTGAGGGATGCAATTACCGCTTCTGATGCTGTGCCGAAAAACTCACTTGTGCTAAACGTGATGCCGTGCAATTAACAAGAACAGTCATGCACCAAATAATAAGTATTGCGTTATGCAACTGGCATACAAATAGGATGGTTAAATGATGTTTAACTGTTGCTAAATGTGCATGCTAAATGTGAATATGGCACGTCTGTTAATGCTAAATTGAACAGAATAAGGTTGCACTAAATTGTTTGAATGCCTCAAAATATGAAATGAATAATAAATATTGAACTGCAATTTCTGGTAAAAGGTAAGAGGTAAATCTCAAATAAACGTTTAAGAGTTTTGGCGTGAAATTAAGGTTAATCATACAGTCAGACAAGCAAGATATGTGTTCTGACGTAATAGCGGGTGGCTAATGATATTAGATGCTTAGAAGGGCAAACAATTAATCGAACTCTACTCGTAGTGAGCCATGGGAAATGGATAAAACACGTGCAGCTAAATCGTTAATGCGCGCTGCTGAACGCATGCTTAACAAGACTGATGCTTAACAAGTGCAGATCGAGCCCGCTTTTCGAGTTACGCAATGAATATAGGAAAATGGCAAATGAGGCTAATTCTGACTACGATATAACTTGGTTACGCAGCTTTCAGACAAGATGCAGCTCTTAAGATCTGCTAATATCATTATGCACAAAAAGAAACAAAACCCGCTTCCTGACGCTGAGTCTCCTGTAGCATTGGCTAACACTTTTAACCAATACCTCAAATCAAAAATTGACAATATTAGAACCTCCTTTAGTCTTACAGATGATGATCCTTTTTTGTTTGATGACGTTTTCGATGGTATTTTGCTCACTAATTTTAGACGGCTCGATGAGGAATGCGTTCGGAAAATAATAATGTCTTCATCTCCCAGTCTTGCGATAGCGATCCAATCCCACCCTGCTTGCTTAAACAATTTATCAATTTCTACTAAACTTTTTCCGGCCCCTTTCAAGCAAGCAAGCAATCTAAAAAGACAAATCTTTATAATATTCCGATGAACTATGTCCGGTTACCAATTTATTCTTTATATCCAGAATCCTTGAAGAGGCAATATGCCAACAATTAAATGTCCATTTCTCTTTCTATAGTTTGGAAGAAAAGTATCAAGAAGCTTACCGCAAGTTTCATAGAACTGAAACCTCCCATATTCTGTTGTTCAATAACCTTTTCATTTAAACTGGATAAGCGCCAAGCTGTTTTTACATTCCCCGACCTTTGTGTCGCTTTTGGCACCGTAGATCATGACATCTATCCGGAGTTGGAGTCCTCCTTTGGTGTCGAAGGTGGAGCCCTTGATTGGATATCATCTTACCTTCACGATCGCAGTGCACGTGTTAAGGTCGATAGTGCACTTTCGGACTCTATTACCTTGGATTGCGCGCCACCCCAAGGTTCCAAAATTGAACCACGAGGATATTCTCAGAACAGGGAACTGCTCTTGCTCAAGTTTCTCTCACGCCATCAAAGATATCGGGTCCTGGATGACAGCTAATAAACTTAAATTGAACAAGGAAAAAACTGAATTTTTGGTTATAACCGGCGCACGCAACGAGAAATATGTCAGTTCCCATAGCCTACACTACGACAATGACCTTGTTGAGCGTTCCCACGTTGCTCGGATCTTCGGCGTGCTCGCTGACTCCCATTTAACAATGGAGGCACATACAAACTCTGTTGTTTGAACGTCGCATCGATTACTGCGACAATGTATTAAAGATAATTTAAATTTGCAACAATTTCGTTTTAATACTTCGCATGTGCAACCATGTGACACAGTGCTATAATAATAGGATATAAAAAGCAATGGTCACCGGACTTTTATGAGAAATAAAACAGAACTAAAACGACTCAGGATTTCTTTCGGTTTGTATTGCTAAGAATGGCAAATAAACAAATTTTGAGACTAATTCCAATACAGAACGAAAACCTGCAACATTTTTCCCCGAGTTTCTTTTGTCACTACAGGTTTCTTTGCAAACCTCCCCCCCCCCCCCACTCATTTTTTTACTTTTTTCAGTGATGACATATACAACCATTTCCCGCCCAAATTTCAAGAGAAATCAATACACACTTTCAAGCTACTGTACTCCAGGCTTGTAGGCAACAGGGTTCTAAAAACACCATTTGGTGGAAAAAGTCCACAAATTGTTGCCCTGATCCACCCTTTTTCGCATTACTGAACCGAGCACACCGTTGTCTGACATCGGCGCTGCTTTGTGATCCAGTCAGTTCTATTGTTGTCAAACAAATTGGGTGGCCTGTAGCGTGTAAAATGATTTTCGAACCCTGATTACCCAATAACTTTGCAAAGGATATAATTATGGCGTCCCACGACTGATAGCAGAAAATTTAACATTTCAGTTTATACACAATTGGAAAATTTTGATCCTGATTCTAAATTCACTCACTAGATGGCTCAGAGATAGCCGCATTCCTCTTTAAGCTACCTCCCTAAAATCGAGATCAAGCGGCTGCAGCGCATCCTTAATCACTGCACGCATTGTGAGACCATCTAGTGAAGAAAGAGTTAAGTATAAACTCATGGCTCTCTATTGATTACTGAATTAGCAGCGTATTGTGTTTAAAGTCGCCCTTTTGACTCATAAAACCCTCAACAATTGAGCACCTGAGTATAATACAAAGCTCCTTTCATATACTCCTTTCATATACGCAATCTCGTAGCCTGAGGTCGACTGATCAGTATCTTCTCCAAGAGCGTCGATCTAATCAGCGCTACGGGGAAAGAGCGTTCCAAAATGCAGCCGTCAAATTATGGAACTCTTTACTATTTAGAATAAGATAAGAACGTAATATTTTAGCTTTCAGAATATTACTCAAAACTCATCTTTGGTATGCAATTAATGTGTTATGTTAATTTTATCTAGTCATTGTTCTCAATATTTTTTTTTATTTCTTATAAGAATGCCTATATTGTTGGCGCTTAGGGCTATACCATTGTAAGCGCGATATAAATATAATAATAATACTAATATTAATAATACTAATAATAGTAATACTAAAAATAATAATAATAATAATAATAATAATAATAATAATAATAATAATAATAATGATAAACCTGTACGCTTTGAAGGCTTTAGTGTGTTTTTTAAAGTATGTTGACAAATAATTAACAATGTTGACAAATCATTGATGTACTAAATATACAATGAATTCACTAGTGACTGTAATCGCTGAGAGGAAGATATACAGCAAATCGCTAGTGTGAGAAAATGGACAGCTTTTAGCCGAGTTATTCCATGGTATTGCATAACTAGGTGACGCTGTTAATATCTACGCGACCACATGGTGTTATTAGAGTCTACGTGACGTTGTTAAGCCTTTAAGCAACGGCAAGACCAATGATCTAGTTTTTGTTTCATAAAAATAACGTTTTTAGGAAACGCTTAACTGCAATTTGCACTACTTTTCATATTGAAGCGAAATCAACATTAATTTTGCTGTAATCTAATTTTACTTCTGCTCTGTTAACCTTTTTTATCAGGTATAAAAGCCCTATACCTATTAGTGGATAGAAAACTCGAAGTTGTGCCACCTTTATAACAACAAATTGTAGCTCTCATACCGAATATTTTCTGTTGCAGAAACACTATTTCTGTATTTTACTCTTAAACCTATCGTCGAAAAAATCCTAGGTTTAGAGTTTATGATTTGTTGCATTTGCTTGCAGTAAAAGAAAATACTTGTGACAATGTTAGAGATTGGGGATTACAATGTTATATTATGATTTATATAAAAAAGTGTTATTATTTTGAGATAAAGCGGCAAAAACTGTCATACCCCATAGTGATCCATCGAAAACTAAAACCCTAAATAATTAATGTATTGCAAATGTAAGCAATATAAAGAAATATACAGTTGTAAACCATATGACGATCTATGTGTTTGCTTTAACAATGATATTTTCTGCATTTGGAATTATGTTGAATTACTAAAAAATGAATGTATTAGAAACGAACGGCGATAAAAATAGAGAGTTAGAGTAAAGGGGAAGGAGAAAGAAAGAGAGGGAGACAGATACGGATAGGGAACGAGAGAAAAGAGATAGAATATCTGCTTGCATGCATTGGTAAGAGCTGAACAAACAGTTAAATTAATCAAATCAGGTTTTAGTTTTCTTATTAAAGAGTATGTAAAAGTAGTTTGTTTTAATTGGATACAAACTGGTTCAAATGCAGATGTCTAACCAAAATTAATCAAATAACACAAAATATAAATGAGTTGTAATGAGTCAGTAATGAGTTGTTAATATTAAGAAGCGGCATTGTATTATAACACGTGGAAGTTTCAAAAGGTAGAGTCTTAAGGTAGTAATTTAAATTCTGTATTTTAGTGAGACTGCTGAACGTGCAGATTTACCATTGTTTTCTTGCTTGGAAGTTGAAAATTAATCGATAAACTAGGCAAAATTCCGCTACATAGTGGAATAAGCCCACTTGCAGAAACCATTACAGAAAATATTTCTATTAAATCATGACAATAAAGCTCAAAGTCACGCATTACCCCTTCTTTATCTGTGCTTCGATCCATCTTCCCGTTTTTGTCTTTGATCATGGCCGAGGAGGTCAAGGTCACCGAGGTACCTTTCATGTAACGTTGTTTAGTAACAATAGTTCGAAAAGGAGATCAAAATCGCTCCAACTCTAACCGTTTTCGATATAAGTGTCAACTTCGGGTTCTCAACCTTGAATGTGACAAAAAGGTCAAGGTCAACGAGGTACCTCTTATGTAACGTTGTTAAGGCCTAAAGGGTCGAAAATGAGCTCAAAATCTCTCTATCTCTAACCGTTTTCGAGATTATAGTTAACTTAGGATTTTTGACCTTGACTGTGACCCAAAAGATCAAGGTCACCGTAGCACCTCTTATGTAAAGTTGTTTAGGCCAAAAGGGTCGAAAATGAGTTCAAAATCGTTCTATCTCTAACCGTTTTTGAGATAAAACTCAACTTCTGGTTTTTTACCCTGACCGTAAGCAAGAAGGTCAAGATCACCGAGGTACCTATTATGTAACGTTTTTTTAGGCCAAGAGTGTCGAAAATGAGTTCAAAATTGCTCTATTTCTAACCGTTTCCGAGATATTAGCCTACTTACGGTTTTTTTTACCTGACTGTGACCCAGAAGGTCAAGGTCACCGAGGTACCTTTCTTGTAACATTGTTTAGTCCCAAAGGGTCTCCAACTGTTTTCGAGATAGCTCGGCCTGTCGTGACGGCGATTGAAGTCACATGACCTTTGACCTTGACTCTCGAGGTCAATATAAGTGATGAATGTGTAGCCTTTACAGCGTGCGTTATATGTTTTCAAACTGGGATTTGAACACGTCTATGGCTACTTTTCGTGATTAATAGGCGTTTAAAAAAATATTTTGACCTCACTTTGACCTTGACCTCTGAGGTTCAAGTAATAAAATTTTGCGGATTTGAAGTCATTACCCTCTATGTCTCTGCCACATGAAGCCTTTCTAGAACAAACTCTATAGGAGGAGTTTTCTGGAAACCACTTTGAGGTAAAAAATACTTTGACCTCAATTTGACCTTACTCTTAAAGGTCAATTTCAAGAAATTTTGCGGGTTTGACATCATATCACCCTCTATTACTGTGCCAAATTTCATCGTCCTACGTCAAATAGCGTAGGAATAGTTTCTGGAAACCTCCGTGACGGAAAAAAGAAAAAAAAGGAAAAAAGGGCAGAAATTTCGAGAAAATCTGCAAACTTATGCCCATTTGTAAACGAAGGTTGTAAGTGGGAATAAGAGTAGGAATGATAACAAGCATTGCAGGTAAGAAATGGAGATAGTAAACAAATACATTACGATCAGAATCTTCTGAGTTAAGATTAACTGCTGTGACAAGAATTATAGCTTAGAATGTACGTTTTAATGATATTTGGATTAATTCAGTGCTGCTAATATACTTGCGCTATTAATTCCGGAATGGCCTTATAATTGATGTTGTTCTTACAGTTCTTGTCTATAACCACAAACTAGTCAACACGTTAAAGCCAGTACGATGGTTTTTAATGATACTTTTTTAGACAAAAAGTTATATACACAACGATGAAAGGATGGCGATAGATGAAAGAGTTTGTAAAAAGAATAACAGAAAAAGAGCTAACAGTGCTATGAGTCATCGTCTTCTGTCATGTTCTAGCGCTATATCAACAAAAAATAAATTGGATTATGTCGCTCATCCATAGGAATCAAAATTATTTATTTTTATCTATTTCTTAAAAAAATAGTAGCATTTATTTATGAGTAATTTTTGTCATATATTGATAAGGACTAGCTCGAATAGCAGCTGTGTGTGCTTTATCAAAATATTCTACGTTAACGATCAGTCAAAAGTATGAATCTTATCACGAAGATATGTTGACATCTCATA
Source organism: Protula sp. h YS-2021 (assembly GCA_949752745.1). Taxonomy (NCBI): domain Eukaryota; kingdom Metazoa; phylum Annelida; class Polychaeta; order Sabellida; family Serpulidae; genus Protula; species Protula sp. h YS-2021. The sequence continues at coordinate 3,778,282 of OX457026.1, read as the reverse complement.
GACTGTTCTAATGAAGCATAGACGATTGCAATAAGAAGCGTACGTTCAGAAATTTATTTAAAATCAATCAAGCACAGTGCCAATTAGTCTCTTTTGGAATTCCCAAGATAGACCAAAAATGCTACTGCTATATATATACTGCTATATATATACGACAACTAATATGTATTAAATTCATTTTATCTGTTTAGCTTTTGATGGGGCTTATATCTTTAAATACTAAAACACAGAATGGTTTGCTTTTGATAAATATATACAGGCGTTTTAAATCAGCATAACACAATGGAACATAATTTTGAGCTGGTATAATTATTTATGTTAGGCAATAGAATAAGGATAGAATACACTAGTACAAATGCATTAACATTGCTTTAGACTTTCATTTTCCATAATCATGAAGTTCATTCTTTGGAAAATGATAACTCAACGCAAAATGTCAAAAGTGTAAAAAGCGGTAATATGTCACAATTATTAAATTCTTGTACACATCATGATTGGCTTCTGTTAAACATTTCTATTTGTGGTTTTTGTCTGTTTTGACCAAACGTCAAAGCTATAAAAGCAAGTACTTCGCACATAAATAGGGCTATCAATCTAAATAGCCAGGCAGAACTTCAGGTTTCAACACATGATGAAGGAAAATGGCAATTTTACTTTATATTTTTTAACCTGACGTCTCAGTGAAGCCCTCTCTTGTTTTTTGTTTGTTTTCTCGTATATCCAGGTAGACGTGATATGTAATCGCAATATAATGCAAATATAATAAAATATTAAAGCCATAATCGCCATAAATATAATCAAAGATAATAGCTGTAACAACCATTAATATTACAAATATTACTTCAGTTAATAACCATAATAGCCATAAATATCACTTAATATAATAGCCATAATAGCAATATAATATTCAAATATAACAGTCGTATTGTCATAAATATAACCTTATATTATAATAATAATCATAATAATGTTCGAGTCCTTTGTGTAAACTTAAATCATGTGATGTCAACGCTTTAAGCCACGATTATCTATTCAATGGTAAATGATGTTAAAGACCGTTCTCCTTTCGGTGGCTTTCAGTAAAACTGATTTTAAGTCATTCAGTACTAATTAATTTTTGCAATTTTTTTTTCAATAAACGTTTGACATGCTTGTTTTATGGCGTGATCTTGTTTAAAAAATATCACACTTGATGCTGATGTCGTCGCATGCTACACCAATAATAATGTTTATGAGTGTTAAACGTGTATAAAATGCTACTCAGAGCCACTAACTACTTTTTTACGATGGAAAAATCAAGGGTGTACTCATAAATATACATGACCAAGGCCATACCCTCAACATTTATGACCCATAGAAGTTGTTTTATGACACAGCTTAATCATAATTAAACGAAAGGTCTTGTTATTTTCATGAAATAAAATAATAAATATACAATGTCTAAGCCTACTGTTGTTGTACTTTTTGGTTTGACAAGTTTTATATTAGAGCTGTTATTGATATATCAATAGTTTGTTATTATCTGAAGAGAGACTAACATAAATAATAAGTTATCATATCATTTATGTCCACCATACAATGCAGAATAAGACTCCAGCACTCAAGTTCCTAATTCGGAGACACAGAGCTTATCAATAGCAAAATGAGGAATACTTCAAGATGTTACATGACTGCAATTAAATTTTAAGATTTATCACATTCAACAAAAAACAATATATTTCAATTTATTCCGTATTTTCATTCCATGACTATAAGAATTGTTTGTAAATTATTTATGAATAGCAGAGCATATTTTTGTCAATCTGAACGAAGAATCTAATTACAATATTTACATAATATGTAGAGCTTATCAATAATCTGAACATTTTACATATAACTAGACAACTTGTTTGAAAGGTATGATATAAGAACCTATCATTTCAGGTAAAAAGAAAAAAACGTTGCATGATACAAACCCATCAGTAAAACGGCAAAAAGACAAGTGGAAGTCAAAGGTGACTAATAACTGGTCTGCTTAAAAATTTGTACATCTGCACAAAATTCAGATACAAACATATGTTTAGATTTGGCCGATAAACTGAAAAAAAAATTAAAACGTTTCGTGTAACTGATATGCTAACATTTTTGTTTGATGCTACTATTTGATAACAAACATTTTAGAAAGCAAAAACGCTCGATTAAAATTTTGATATGTATCTTTTCTTCCTATATAACAATTAATATATATTTAGTTTTTTCTTAAGCTAACTTTTGTTGGAGTTTATATAGAAAAGCATTGAAATGCAAAATGGTGACTTATCGTGAAACCTATCTACCAGTTCCTTTGGTATTAGATAATGGGCAAAACTTTGTGCTAGTAAAATTAACCAAAACCGACACGTCAGTCCAACCTCAAAAACGTCGGATTACGACGTCAACCAAACATCATTCTGACGTCAAAATGTTTACTTTTCAACAAATACAATAGTTATGTGGATGCTCTGTGTGCAAAACTAGTTCTTTGTTCTCCATAAATATATTGCAAGAATGGGTTAAAACGTTTTCTCACTTTTTCCTTCTGGTGTATAAATTTTTCCATTAATTAGAGATCGTAGTCTTGATTGCTGATTCATTTTGCTCGAACTATACAGCTGACTGCATGCCCCAAGGATAGCACAACAACATCCCGAATCTTTAATATCTTGCACGAAATCGCGTATTATTGAGTGAACTATTATATAATTATTTGTGTTTAAACTGCTCAGAGTTTCCTCACCCTACTCCTTGTTGTTTTACAGCATTGGCCAATGCGCCTCGATCATTCATGAGAGTGGCCAAATTCCCTATAATACCTGACCCAAATACATTTGAAAAGCACGTACAATTAGAATTCCAACAGTTAAAATTGCTCACTAATCCAAAAGTAAAACACTCATTAAACGAATCCTAAAGCATTTTACACAACGTGTGGTAATATTGTTGTAGTTTGCCTCGTTGAGACACCGGCGCGATAATCAATTCTCTGCTTTACCACCCCTGGCTGTATTCAAATCATGGCTTCTAAATTAACAGACCAATGCTCCAGCTGACTGAGCTTCCTGTTAACCCTTAAACGCTTCTGCTAACACATCCAATAACGTTGTAAAATATCTTTAGAAATGTGTATTTAACATTTTTTTAATTACAATGTTATTTTTCAGGCAATATCTAAAAATATGTTTAGAAGAAATATTGGTAGATAAAAGGCGCTTTGTAAAATGCCATTTCTTGATATTTTCGGCATAAAAATGTCTCGACTTCTGTACAGCGTTGTGAAAATGTCACCAATTGTCACAGAATATGTCACCAAAATGTTGCATTATATAAGCCTTTTTAGGCATTATTGAGACCGAATGTCCCTCAAATTAGGCATTATGCCTAAAGCATATATATATATATATATATATATATATATATATATATATATATATATATATTCCATGATTCTAATAATTACTATTTTCACACCTGTACATTGGATTATTGATCTAGCGCATCATGAATTATAAAAATAAACCTACTTGCTCTTCTCTTGTCAGAACTTTATCAATAAGGCTTCAACATTTGTGTTTGTTTTGTGTGAAACTATTTCTATTACACAATCACCAAAGTTTACCAGCTATTAGACAAGCGAAACCCTGCGATATATTATTTTTCTGTTTTCTTGTAACTTTTTTCCCATAAACCTCCAGACACGTATTCCACTGCCTTTTCTGCTATCTTGTTATTTTTTCCGTAAATTTCCAAGCATTAATTTTGCTACCTTTTCTGTTTTCATTTTATTATTTCCATAATTTTCGAGCCATTCATTCCACTGCCTTTTCTGCTTTCTTGTCATATTTTCCTTAAATCTTCAGCCATTAATTTTACTGCCTATTCTGTTTTCTTGTTATTTTTTAATAAATCTCCAGCCAATCATGCCTTTTCTGTTTTCTTTTTTATTTGTTCCATAAATCCCCAGCAATTCATTATATTGCCTTCATGCAAACCCTTCTAAGGTCAGAGGTCTACACAAGAAATATGGAATAGTAAATAAGTCATATGCTAGCATGATTATAAAATATAAAGTCAAGCAATATTTTATTATTAAAACAATATCTCAATATCATTTTAATAATAATAATAATAACAATAATAGTAGTAGTATCAGTTGTAGCAGTAGTAGAAGTAGTAGTAGTAGTAATGCAATAAATGATAATGATGTTAATGCTACAATTTACATTATTATGTTTATCATTCTTCCCTTCCTTCTACTTTTATTCCTCATTTTTATTACTATTATTTATTAGAATATGCAAAGCTATTAGAGTTATGGAATTACTGCATTTCAACAAAGAATCCGTCTTTGTTTGAACTGAGGTGTGTAGCATGACAAGACAACACCATTATCATCATAATTTGCAAAGTGGAAGCTAACGGCATTGACTAACAAAGACAAACTCAGAATAATGGATAGAGGAATTTCTTTTCACAAATGTTAGCTCATTAATAAACTTTCATTTCCGCCATAGCTGTGTGGTTACGAAACCGTCGTTAGGAAGCCAACCTATCTCTTAATTCAACAGCCATGATCATTATTATATATTTATTCTTATGGGAAGTGTGAAGCTATTCTTCATCTTCTTCACCAATACAAAAGATGTATTAATAAAATTACAAAACATGATGACACACACAAAAGAATTGCTTCACTGTGCCTGTATTCGGACGAAAAACTAAGTTTCCCTTTATGCATCGTTATAATCATTCACTGAATACACTGCATATTAACACTGTAAGATAACGAGCTTTAACGATACATAACAGAGCGGCTTTACAACAGATATATCTTCCCTGTCTGAAATCTAGTCATAATACCTGAGGCTCGAAGAAAATGCTATCTTTCACCAAATGATACATTAAGATAAATCTTCAATCAAGTTAGCAATAATGCTGAGCTCTTTAATAATGTCATCTATCAGACGTAAGAAGCTCTCTGAACGAACGTTTTTATTACTGTCTTATTCATAAACCTGCCACAATCCACATCACATTTATTCAAAAAGTACGACCACTAGGTACTGTGTTGACACATATTGTCCCTTTTTACCACCCTTTGCAATAAGTACCTGAAATTGCAAAACTGTAATACAGCAGCCCCTCGTTAATTGGCCTCTGTTTATTTATTATCCCCGGGTAATTTCAACCAACCTTCCTGGTCTCAACTTTTGATCCTGTGCATATTAGTGGAAAATTTTGAATTAACGAGATACCTGTTAAATCGAACCGAGAATCATGAACAATAAATCTAAGGAAAAGACTGTTTAAGTCTCCCAAAATTTTAGTTGTGTGAATCAAAGGTACTCGTACTCAACCGTCAAAACTCTTCACTGGTTTTTTCTCCGGTGTGTCAGTACACACTCAACTAAATTGCAATTGATGTCGGTGTTTGCGCAATTATCTGAAATTCCTTCATTCGGTTTGCACTAAGCTTATTTAACAAACCTGATCTGACAACGATTTTTCTGAAATCTGCTTTAATGCACAATTGAGTCGTGATTATCTCAAGAAAAGAGTAAGATCAGATGATCATCATCGACTTGAGAAAATTCTTAGGAAGAAATAAAAAATTACTTTTATTTTATTATTACTTTATTATTATTATTACTTTATTATTGTAGCATTATAGTTATGATGATTATTATTTCTGTTATTGTTATTTTATTTCAATTATTATTACTGTTATTATTGTTATTATTATTTTTGTTATTAATATTATTACAAAATTTTAGTTCTTTTTCAATGTCTTGATGCATGTAAATGCTGATGTTAGCTGTATAACATATCTTTGATACTTTTGGTTCTGATATTTACGGAGTCATATCCCATCAACCCAAAGTCCTGGACAACTCGAACCAGTTTCATCGAAGTGATGAGAGGCTACTGTATATTATATACATATTTTTTTTTTTACTTTAAAATTGCATGTGCTAAATTTAGTCTCAATGGACAAAGAATTTTGAAGAAACCAATCTACAGCTACGTTCACTCTCTCCTTGGACTAGTTTTGTTTGATTTAATTCAACATATCAATGATTTATAGGTCTGCAGTAATGCCAAAACTTCTCCTTTTGCATATTAATGATCCATTGCTTTCCCTTGAAATTTTGCTGCGTTAATTCCATATATCGTATTTAAAAAAGATACGAGAGCACATCTTTTTTTTACAAAATAACAGATTATTGCCCATGTGTAGCTGTTTTAACTGCATTGGTTCAATTCGAATGACATTTAATGATATTTATATATTTATTTACTGTAATGAAATAATCTTTGCAATTTTTACAATGGTTTGAGTAAACTATAAAACAACTTCAATTCCTGTTTGATTATGATTATGGCAGTAATTATGATTATTGCAGTGACTATGATTATGGCAGGGATTATAATTATGCAAGTGATTGTGATTATGGCTGAGATTGTAACCGTGGAGAAAAATACACCTGGGAACATGAAACAAGCAAGTGAAATGTTCAGGGTTTTATTCTTTCCGTTTCCTGTTCAAAGAAAAATACACCTGGGAACATGAAACAAGCAAGTGGAATGTTCAGGGTTTTATTCTTTCCGTTTCCTGTTCAAAGAAAAATATACCTGAGAACATGAAAAAAGCAAGTGAAATGTTCAGGGTTTTATTCTTTCCGTTTCCTGTTCAAAGAAAAATACACCTGAGAACATCAAACAAGCAAGTGAAATGTTCAGGGTTTTATTCAAACAAGCAAGTGAAATGTTCAGGGTTTTATTCTTTCCGTTTCCTGTTCAAAGAAAAATACACCTCGGAACATGAAACAAGCAAGTGAAATGTTCAGGGTTTTATTCTTTCCGTTTCCTGTTCAAAGCAGAAGATGCATTAGCTAAAAGCATAGAGAGACTAGGAGCATTTATTATTGTCATCGCGGTCATCACTTTAGGCCCGCTTCCATTTATCATATCGCTAAAGAAATAACTGACGTCATGTGGCCAATAACCGACCAATTGTTTTTCCCCACAAACATGAATTGTGATAAATTACTGTTCTTTAGGTAACTTAAAACACTTTCCTAGCATATTAGTTTCTTGACAGCGTTAAAATAAAAACAAATGGAAAAATTGACAGTGTAGACAGATCTTAACTTGATGGGCGAGAGGGTAATTTTGTTTCTGTGATAGGTGATGGGAGCCAATGCGTTCGCCTTGTCTGGGCAATCGGAGCAAAAATCAACCCCATGCTTAAAACAGCAAACCACAACTCTAAGCAAATGAGCTAATCGGCAGCCCAAAGATATTTCTAAGTATGATTTTGAAAACTTCAGTAGTGTGTTCTTGTACTAAAGCAGAGAATCTTTTTCCGTAGAAGGCGCATACTATTTTATGACGCACCAAATAACACATGAAACCCATTGTGCCTTGGCAGCCAAAGTACTATGCACGATCTAAGGCACGATCTTCAGTGTCTGATGCCTTTATATGGAGTTAGAGGGACAAGTAGAATTCTGTTTTGATAATAAAATATCAATTGACAGATTAACCGTGGTGTTTGATGTTCCCTTGTATAAAAGTAAAATATAAAACTGTGGTTGATTTAGTGACGTAAGAGTAGCCAATCAGATGTCACTCTATGCTTAGAAATATCACTGATACTGAGATGCTGGAAAAAAATGCATTTTATTATATAGGTCCTTTGCACGGTGATAACAAAAATGTTATCGATTTATTGTGAAAAGGATCAGCCAGATCAAGGACCTACTTACGTCACATTAGAGTCTTGTACTTAGTTTTATCAGAAAACAAGAGAAAAAAACGCAATTGTAAAATAAACGACCAAATAAGATCTGAATGACATTTCACTGAGGTGGTCTTGTGTTCACGTTGTTACTCTAAGAGTAGTTTAATTGGACAAAGTAGAATTTACATTTATTTTGGTAAAATATTTATATCTGAACTAAATATTGATGTTCAGACCATCAAAAATTTCAAACGCTGCTAGTCATTGCAAATTGTACCAGATTCTTGAATACAATGCGGCAGTTTGGGGCTCTTAGATTGGAATGGCTAAGGTCACAAACTCGAAAACATTTAAAGTGTAGCTATAAATAGTATAATACGGAACTCAATAAGACCTACCCCTCATGGTTGTAATTATTAATCTAAGCAGGCAGTAATACTTCAGAATTAATAAACAAAGGTCTGTAGTATCCTATTGAAAAATCTAAGTTCGTAATTATTCAGCATTATTCAGCATGTAATAAAGCAAAGAGAATTTTCTTCACATTATATGGGTAGAAGTATAATTGTATCCTGGGGAACGGAGGTACTTGGCTGCATGTATGTCATCATACGTGGAAAAAAATCAACAAAAAAGAAAAGGGTAAAATTAAGGCCAGAAGAAACCCCTTCTCCAATGCACTCTTGTCTGAATCCAATCCGCCTCACACCAACGTCTGTCTTCACTATCATTCCACCAGATTACAAAAACAAATTAATAGCAAATTAATAACATCCACTTAAAATTGATTGATATTTTACTTAAATAATTAAACCACATAGAACTGCATAGTAATTATAAGAACAAAAGAACATTTGTCTTGTCTTTGTGTTTGGTGTAGGGCGTGACAAAACAAGATAATCATTACCACAATCATCAGACAGGAAGTCATAATCATTTGGTTTCTAAATAAGGATTTAAGATGAATGGGATTCTTCCCTGTAGTGACAACAACAACAACAACACAAACAAAACAAAGCACAAGCTCCGCTATGGATATAAATCACCTATACTTACATCAACAAGGCCTCCTATCTAACAAAAATCAAGGACATGGTTCACTTAGGACATGGCCACTTAAACATCCGTTGAGAAAGATCGTCTAGGAATGGAACTGAAACAAAGTCTGGCGACTTTGACCCTTTCAAAGGAAGTTAAATATAACTTTGTTAACCTACAATTTTACTCCTGATTTCATAATTAAATTTGAAAAGGTCTTTGAAAGTATTGTTAATGTTGTTCAAACTTGGAGTTTGCTCTTATATTGCAAAAAAATATTCGTTGAATTATTATAAATCATTTTATTAGATTTCTCGCCGATTTTTATAGTCAAATTAAAAATACTGAGAAATCAAGCTTCTGCCTTAGTATTCGTAAGGTTTCGCATTTGTTTCTTGATTTTTTCCCACATATTTAAAACATATGCATCTCAAAGCTCTCATTTTTTGTTTATAAAAAGATAGCTTATTCATGTTGATACTTATTCCTATTCATGTTGATATTATTTCCTATTCATATATATAAGTGATTCCACCAATTTATTCAATAACATTTTGTCCTTCTGATGACTGATTGTTGAGGATGAGCCTGTAATTAAGTTACAGGTAATAAATATACCAAGTTCGTTAAAATTATTTAAATGAAATAGGATATATAAATGACATCTAAAAAATATATGCACACAAAAACTCGAGATCAAGTTTGCGAAATATTTAATATTTTAGTTAAATTTCAAACTTAACATCTTGTAGTCAATTTTGTAGTCTTGAGGTTTTTAATAAAATAGATTCCTGTTGAAGAAATAGGAAAGAACTTTTATCCTCAAGTCTTCGCGTCCTTCTATGAAGGTGTTTTTTCTCCAAGTCAATACGGATAAACTATTCACACGCGGCAATGATTGAGTATGGCATTCCTACCTTTTATCTATTGCAATGCTTGATTATTTCTTTCCTTTTTGTTATCTATTGCAGTGTTTGATTAAGGTGTTCCTGCTTTCTATCTATTGCAGTGCTTGATTATGGCATTCTATATTTTGATCTTTTGCATTGCTTAATTGTGGCATTCCTGCTTTCTATCTATTGCTTGCTTATGGCTTTCCTGTTTTTATATCTATTGCAGTGGTTGATTATGGCATTTCTGCTTTTTACCTATTGCAGTGCTTAATAATATCTTTCCTACTTTTTATCTATTGCAGTGCTTAATTGTGGCTTTCCTGTTAATTATGGCTATCTATTCACTGACTAGCCTGAGACACATCTACGTGGCATATGCTTAGTATTACTAAACACACAAATTCACATCAAATAACTTTAAGGTAAAGCAGTTTTATTTGATTAAATCTTCTCGGTGTTTCTTAAACAAGATCCATTCACAGGTAACCAACAACAGATTTATCGGTAAAAATAAATAAGACATTTGTAAATTTATAAATGATATCCAGCATCTTATCTTCATGGTGTATTTATTTCATTTTCCTTATATATATGGTCTGTTTACTGTATTTGATTGCAAACACATTTTCTCTCTTTTATATATATATATATATATATATATATATATATATATATATATATATATATATATATATATATATATATATATACATATATATATATATATATATATATATATATATATATATATATATATATATATATAAGTAGTATGTTTTATATCTTGTTTTAACATAAAGTAGTCATGGGGCTATTTGGACTGGCGGCTGTATGCATAATTGTAACATACCACCATTTTAATTTAAAAATGAGATAACTTTCGTTATAGTTGACCGATTTGCATAAAAATTTCACCGTTTGATTCAGTTTTGTATAAAGTTTTGCTATAAAGTGATCATAGGCTATTTGCACATGTGGCTGTATGCATAATTGTAACATACCACCATTTTAACTCAAAAATGAGATAATTTCCGCTATAGTTGACCCGATTTGGAATGCAAAATTTCACTGTTATGGGTTCAGTTTTATATCTAGTTTTTGTTATAATGTAGTCATGGGTAAACATGGGGAGTCGCGAATTCTTCAGCTATGAAACAAGGTAAACTTTTTTTGTCATGGTGTTGGTCTGTGGTGTGTGCGGAGAAAGAAAAAAAGACAGAGAAAAAATGCCCCTTCTGGGGGGTTAAAAAATACCTATAAGTAGGGCTTATGAAATGAAACGCTAACTCTGGTCCTGATGTTGGGTATATGTGTGTATGTATGAGAGTGTGGGAAATGCTCAAAAAAAAAAAAGAACGAAGGGGAAAAAAACTTACCCTTCTCATAGGCACTTTAATAGTGTCGCCTTGAAACTCATGTGGCCTTTTTTTTCCAAAAAAACACCCTCACAAGCCTGCAATAAACATTTTCTCCCACCTTCCCCTTTCAAACGTCCCTTTTTCACACTTCACCGGAAAAGCCGTTATTTCAAATCGACAATCGCGTTCACAAATGACATTTACACCATATCGTCACGATCGCATCGCTATGCCACAGCCACTCCAGCACGGCTGCAATCACATGCACAGCTATCCAAATGACAGTTTCACTCCACTGCAGTGGAACTGTCCTAGCAATGCAGCAGAACTCTTATAGCAACAGCGTTGCTATGCAGCAGTTCTCTTATTTCTTAACACGATCGTACCGCCTCCAGCCACTCTGCCAGAGCGAGGGCTCAAAGCACATGCACAGCTATACAAATGACGATTTCCGTACAGTGCAGTAGAACCGGCGTTTGTTTACCTTAGCAACGCCGTTGCTATGAGAGTTCTACAGCACGTTTCGCCATGACGTTTTCGTCATTCGTCATGACGAAACGTGCAGTGGTTCTCTTATTTTCATACTACTTATATATATATATATATATATATATATATATATATATATATATATATATATATATATATATATATATATATATATATATATATATTTCTACACATCTTCCATGAAGTATTGTTTATTTGCCATTTAATAACAGATTTCGAAGAGTAGATTAAATATAATGGCTATATTTTTACGTAGCTGTATTAAACATTAATCACAAAGTCAATACAAGGTTAAGGCAAACGACAAAGAATATTTCTTAAAAGCTTTTCCTCCGGCAGTGAGAGGATGGGGATCAAGGTAGATCCACAACCGCTATAAACTGCGTTTAGCACAGCACTTTTTCAAATAAATCCAAAGCTAAATACATTTGTTTGGAGTGTGGTTGTTTTGTTTGGTTGTGTCTGTTTTATTTTTATTGGATGAGACATTGGAATCATTACGGGAATATTTCTCTGAATTTCTATCTGTATCTACCAGCCAACCCCCCCCCCCCAATCTCATCAGAAAAATGCATCCCACTTGACATCGCGCATGGAAAGTTTACAATTTGGATATTAGGGAAAAGTAGAAAGGTCCTGGAAATTATTGCCCAGCGTTTATATTGCTGGAAAGCCACATACTGGAAAGAACAACAAATATAGGCAATACTGATAAATCAATAAATGAAAAACCCTTTGCTGGTTTTAAATTCAGTCATTATCACTGCTTTTAAACTGAGCGGCCTTTAATTATAACACAAGTGAGAGTCCCTGGCTGTAGCCAGCAAGCAGAAAGTACGGTGTCGCGCTCAACCATAACCCTCCTATAAACCCTCAGCACGTTGACATGTTGCTCTTTTTAAACAAAAATATGTAAATTTTCTAATAAGATTTTCTTGCACAGCAATTAGGACTATTCAGTAATTATAGTGTATGAGAACAGTGGTAGAGATGGTACAAGATGAATAATATAAAATTCCATTTTGCCAGAAAGATATTTACATGTTGGTTATTAAAGAGACTGAATAATATGTAAAATAGTTTTTGAAAGATTATGTCATGGCTTTATAAATTTGAAAGTGTACATGTTGAAAGAAAAGTAGAATTCTGATGTATTTTTCTTATTGTTTCTTTATCATTTATCCCAAAAAATTTGCAGTCGATACAACACCTCCACCGGAAAGACCCGAAAGTGCGAATTGGCTTATATATCAATGTTAAAGATTATTTAGAGCCATTAGCAGATTTTAGCTTATCTTGAGTCAACATGAAGAATTTTTTAAAGGGATGGTCGGAAAACTCATTGGTGCTAATTTTGAATTCCGTGGTGGTGAATAATCCTGTGCAGTAGTTTCGTTGAGGCAACCCTGGCCAGATTCGAACCAGGGACCATAGGATTACAGGACCAACTCTCTACCAACTGAGCTAATCGTCGTCCCCATGAAGAATTAGTAACACAGTATCTAGTCAATTTTATTTTTATTTTGACTCAAAATACACCAATATATATGATTTGTTTATGACCCAGCTGGCGCTCTAATCAGAAACAATTCCGACACCCATCAACTTTTGTATCCTATTCAATATGGCAAAAACTCTTGCTTTGTTTTACAGTGTAAAACAAATAACTAATATGCCAATGGATTAAAAATAACTACCCTAGATAGCGATATCAATGATGAAACAGAGATGAAAGCAGCATTCCAAGGGAAAACTCGAAAAATAGGTAAACACTGCACGATGGGATTAGCTCTATAAGTAGGGATAATTCAATTACACAGCAGCAGCTATAACGTCACGTACAAATTTTGATAGTGATCAATTTTTCCAATTTCATAAATTTTCGAAAAGGCTTGCCCTCGGATACTTGTTTCTCATATTTCAGCTAAAAATCTTTTTTCCCAACTCGCACGTGTTTGAAAAACTCATTGCTGAACTACCCCTCATATGCATCATGACAAGAAGTCACAATTGCAGGTTGTTTGGTTTAGCCAATTGAGTAAGCTTTAAAAAATCGGCTTCTCTGGGAGACGGTCAGAGAAAATGGCACCACATTTTTGTATTCTCCACAACATTGATCAATTTCGATGCAAATGGCTTTTCTTGCAAGCGCCTAGAGATAAGGCAATTTGGTTCTCATCACCCAGTGAAACAAACAGAAGCAAACGCTAGTTCTTGATTTAAAGCCACAATCGTTTATGATAAGCTTCGTAGTTTTCAGAATTAATTAAGATCTTGCCGCAAAAAAAGTTTTTTTGTCTAATATTGGAAAAGAATCGACCGAAATACACTCTGTTATGACTGTGACGTGAATACAAAGTGTTACATCACAATATAAACTAACTGTTTTATAAACTAAATGTGGATATGCAGCAGAAATATGATGTTCTCACCAAACATTCAGTTTCATAAATTGTCAGTGATAGTGAACAAATTAACAAATTATAACACCAACCGACCTACAATGTACTCCGTATAAATAAAGAATAACATTTTTCCTTAATCTAGCCCCATACAAAGCTTCGTTCGGTACATTCACACAAATGTGAAAGCCAAAGTGAACTGTGACTAAGGATTTATGATGAAACCGTTTTTTTTTTTGCGGTGATTCGGTGTAGAGAACTATCTGATGGTGATCCCAGGTGGCTATGTTACAATGTTACCTGCTGATCCCAGGTGGCTGTGTTACACTAGTGATAGGTTATGTGGCTAATGTTCCCTTTATTTGATTCAGACACTGGTGACAGGTCAATTAATTTAAAATCAATTTAACTATGACCTTGACTGTGAAGTTTCACAAATATGTAGGAGGAGACAACTTAATAAAAACAGATGTTTTCCATTGAGGAAACTGGCGAAAGCTGGCGAATAATAATAATAATTATTATTATTATTATTATTATTATTATTATTATTATTATTATTATTATTATTATTATTATTATTATTATTATTATTATTATTATTATTATTATTATTATTATTATTATTATTATTATAATTATTATTATTATTATTATTATTATTATTATTATTATTATTATTATTATTATTATTATTATTATTATTATTATTATTATTATTATTATTATTATTATTATTATTATTATTATTATTATTATTATTATTATTATTATTATTATTATTATTATTATTATTATTATTATTATTATAGTAATAACAATAATAACATGCTCCGAGCCTCTACTTCTACCCTCACCCCCAACCCCGAGTGGGCTAAATATCCACAAAACATTATGACGATACACGAAAATCGTATTAAATCAACGCTTCAAACAGAACGACAGACAACAGACCACACAGTCCACATAATAGCCTATGTGGCTTATATGGCAGGAGACCAGATGTGAAAAAACGTATTGAAACGTAACAAAAACAAGTTAATTTTCAATCATATTGTTTAAATGTATAGCTTTGATTTTAGTGCGTGTTGAGGTAAACAATCATTTTACACCCTCCTTCAAACCTTTCAACACAAAGTTACAGACAATTGAAACCACCAGGCATTCTGCTTTGGGCTAATTGAGTTCTCTTGGTGTCAATGCATTTATTAACGCAACATTAAGCACTGCGGTTATGACTGCTCAGAATGATATATCACTATATTTATACTTCTTGCAACATCTCATATGTAAACAATAATTAATTACGTCGATTTAATTTAATTTGTCCAAAGAAGCTTAAGGATTAGACAGTTACTCGTATAATACACGCAGAAATGATTGGCGGTTTCTTTTCTTTTGACCATACACAATCGCTGTCACTCATGTGTTGGTAATATGCAAGACCTTCTTTATATCAATACATGTTACCACACGTTTTCCTTGTTATCAAACGTTTTACTTGTTACTACACATTAGAACCATTTATACTTCTAGCTTTCTGCGTGTAAATTATCTGGGCATATTCAATATAATGACCACAGTGAACTGAGCGTTATATAATACAAGCCATGAAATAGTAAGAGAGTGTATAAAGTTACTCTCTCATCAAAATGATCAGCCACATCTAACATATTAAGTTACGCTTTCAAAAGTCCCCTCTAATTATTTCAATTCTGTACTGAAACTCTATGCTGTTATAAATTAGCACACTGCAGGATAATTCACTGAATGATATCAGTTAGCTTTGAAAGCATATCATTTATTCTGATTCACTAACACAATATGTTAGATAAGGTGTAGTATTTTATAAATCGTTGCGGTGTTCTTAGTCAGTTTTTCATCATGTGGATTTTAATGAAAATAGATTGTAATTATGGTTTAAACTTAACCTTCAATGTTGTGGCAGCACTGATATTCATTTAGTAAGAACAATTTAAAATAACGTACCCAAAAAACATAGATTGTTAGGTTATTTATTTAATATATTTTAAAGACGCAAACACAAATACAAATGTTTATGCGCAAAGCTGCAAATTGATTATTTTTGAAGTACATGAAGATATAAATTGACAACAGGGAAAAGATGTAATTGCGAATTACTAGTTACTTGAGGCAAATTAAAACTGTGAAACATACTTAAAAATGCATTCATAGGTGTGCATTCTTAAAAATATAAATTTACATGAATTCCGAAATCTGTCCATTCAGTTGTTAAAAGACATAATTTTAGCAGTTGATTTATATGATGCATGGTAAAGGAAAGCGCACAGGAATTTAGTATGGAAATTCTATCACTTGCGAAAGCGGTGTTGCCATATCATAGTCTAATGGTGTGGACTTGGTAATAATTAATTTAAAAGTAGACTTTAAATACAAAATTACCTGTCAACATCACAAGATTGACACTCCAAATTATGAAAAAAGACAATTTGCAGATTCTCAAAGTGGAGAAGATCAGAACTTTCAGAATACATAACGACGTGTGATAAAATTATTTATTTTATTTTGAAGTCGATAGTAAAACAATTGAGGACATTATTACAAATGAACAAAAATCAGCGGTAGACAGGATAAGTTGTTGATCTTGATTTAATTATTTATGACATTATTTAATATAAATAGCATTATGAATTGATATTAGAAATCATGGACTTCGTGTTATTTTGCAGCAGTTGTGGAGAGGTACCAACACACCCGAAGCCAGCTTCAAACGTCACACACCTGTCTAGTTCCTATGTAATGTATAATGACTAGCAAAATGTGCTTCATTCTGACATGTTGACAAATTTAATTTCATTGATGCTTATTGATATCGTTGATATATCTCAGTGTAACAGTGAAAAAATTATGGAAAGGCCTTCATTTGATTATACATTGTGATATTAGGAAAAGTAGAGAAATATGATTTCTGACGGCGCATTCAATGTGAATCTTCACGTTAAATCAATAAGCAATTAATACAATGATGAGAGTGATTTATATCTATCACATGGCTGTGTATGTGTCAGTTCATTCCTCCTTATTCAACGATCCTCCAAAACTGTTCATACTAAGCTCTGAACATAAAGGCAAATTGGTCTCAATGCCTAAAAACGGGATCTGTCAAATAGTGTGGGGGTATGAACCCAGACAAGGAAGGCATGAATCTCACCTGAACTTTACAAAAAACAGATCTTGATTGTTTATGAAAGGCACCTGATCGCACAAAGAATGGCGCACGGACATAAGAAGAAAAGCACATGGAAAGAAAGACACTTGTCCGTGTGAAGAAATTATCTGTTTATGAGAAGAAATGTACCTGCTAATGTTAAAAAAGGCACAAGTCATGAGCAGAAAAGCGCCTAGTCTCGAGAGGTAAGGTACGTGGCGGTATGAAAAAAGGATCCTGGTGGCAGTGACAGGAAAGATATACAAATATTTTGACACAAAACAATAAAAGGTATTACACTTTACTAGATATTCAAGTTTTACATAAAATATTAGCAATTTTTGTGGTGCTCAATTTCTGTGAGATTGATTATGCTTAATGGTGGTACAATAAACATGAGAAACCCATTCCTTAGAAACCGTAAAATTTCCGTCTCAAACTAAAGGTAGACAAAACAAAATAAACAACTCACTGCACTCGTTTCAGTAAGAAATCCATTCAGTTGCTACTTACATCCTTTATTCCATCATGTCGTGATTTAACTGTTGTCTTTGCTGAATTTGCTCCTTCAAAGCTAAGAAATCAATAACTAATAGAAATATATTAACTGATAGATTATACTAGATGTTATAACTTATATACTATATAAGTTATGACATTTTTGTTTTTAGCTTTTTGCAATAGTTTATCCTTCTTAATTAGCTCTACTTTTTTACTGGGGCGGAGAAGGGGCAGGGGGTGTTAGGTAGCTTTGCTAAACTACATAGAACTTTGATTTTAAATCAGAAACATGTAATTGCTTTAGTTTGTCACTCTGAAACAGCAGCCTAGCCGCATAAGCTTTGCAGATAACGGGTTTTTCCATCACTTTCTAATGGCTGCTTCACTACGGGTCCAGAATAAATATATCAAAGCTTAATTTACTAAACACAAATTAAAATTTATTTCAATAAATCCAATGCATTACGTAAATGCAATTACGTTAGGATCCGGCATTAACAATGTTATGTTGCATCCTGAAACCTTTTGCGATCGAATGGCAATGTTCTTTTACTTGAGTAATGTCATTTTCATTATTTTAATGTGTGTTTGAAGTCATGAAGTCATAATTAAACATTAATTAGTATATCTTAAGATGATTTGTCACCATGTGACTGTTCACTGCCACAGTACAAGCGCTACTGAAGACCGATTTCAGTCAGTCTAGGCATACACAATAATTCGCGGATAAGTCAAGGTGATGTGATTCTTTCTTCCTCTCACAATATGCAGTCACAATAGGTCTGCAGTCTGCAAGATTATGTATTTCTTTTGGTCAACAAAAATGACGTTCTTATTGATTGAGCTTTAGAAGCATGGGAATTTTTTTATGTTTATCTCTGGGAAGAACAAGCAATAATTAGGCCTTAATTTATAACATTAATGGACATGTGCATCAGTGCAAGAACAACATTTGAAATTAGAAACTACACATTGTTTTGTCTCCACACACACACCGTATGCACATGATGTCGGAATGTATATGATGCACATGATTTAAATGATGTACCACACAGCGAAGACTAATTTATAATACATTTATAATATATAATATAAATAATAAGTTCCTGTCTTATTATGGCCGCACTCTGAGTCTTTATGACAAACGGAGATTGAGCATTACATATCACATTAATCAGTTTTTAATGATGCACATGTTTTGCTGGTAAACACTCAGTATGATTTATTCCCTTAACCGACATTTGCTCAATTATCTCGAAAAATGTGTTGAGATTATAAAATACCTTTCAGCAAAAGCTAATACCTCTCGAACTGGTTGTGTAAACAAGATAGTAAGGCATCAAAACCTTTTTTCGCTTTATTACGTCTATTATTTTACAGGAAATGAGCAGAAAAGAGATTTTCCATACGTTTTCTTGACCGCTAAAAGTCCTTCAATGTTAACAAAATTTTAATTCTGGATCTAGAAATGACAACTTTGACTTTTAGTCTTAACAAACAAAAAATTACTGCAGTGAAGTAAGCTTTCAATGGTAAATGAACAGTTTTCCAGCCTCAGTTGATAAGCACAATAAGTCCACCCCGAATTTTTCCATTGTTGTGGTTCATGATAGCCGAACAGTTAGCGTGTTAGAAAGCTGGCAAGACAGTCGACTCCCGAGAGTTCGACTCCCGGTAACAGTGCTCACAGCATGCAATAGGGTCCTGCATACAACAAGTCCTCGTATCTCCATACCCACCCAGGAGTTAACACAAAAAATTTGGTACTTTGCTTCTTTCAAAAATCCAGGTCATAAGTGAGCTTGAGCAACACTTGTTATTACTAGGCAGCACTCCAACAAAGGTACGCACGAAACTGAAGAATCAGAATTCAGTGGAAAAAGCAGGATATATATGATCTCATTTTTATTATAATGATCTTTCCAAATCAAATCGAAACTTTACATACAAAGATGTCCAGAATCTAGTCCTGAAACAAATGTCAGTTACATTTTTTGTATAATTCATTGCAATAAAATAAATCCATCAGGTGTGTCTTCATGAATAATCAAATTGTTTTTGCTGTAAAATACACACACGCTTGTTTTCATACACATTATTTGCTTTGCTGCTATTGATAAAACCGTTATACTAGGAACGCAATATTGCTGCAAATGTATCACAGATCACTGCTGACTCATAATCCTATCAGAATAAAATATTATACAGACTTCTTACGCTACCATAATCGGAGTAAGTGTCAGAACTGTTGCCTTACTCACCGCAGAATATCGGCAATACCGACTGTTGACAGAGAGAAATGTTGATCACGAAGATCTGCTTATTCACCAACACAGAAACATTAACATAATTACAGAACTCAATCTCTGGTATACAGATAAGTCATATTATTACAACTCATTCAACGACTTACTGCTGAAACGTTTACATTATGACATATACGAAAACCCTTTGGTTAATTCTGAAGTAGAATTACACATCCGATTCCAATAAACACATACACCCGATTAGCCAGATTATGAGAAAGCAATTAGGAGAAAACAAATTAGGAGAGAACAATTTTAATTAAAATTATTTAATATTAATAAAGAACTAGCAAGCCAGAACAATCACCACAACCAGCCTTAACGCACCAGTTAAAACAAGGTTACGGTTGGCTCCGTTGTTTAGAGTGTTAGTCTGGTTATCTGAAGGTCACGAATTAGATTCCAGCTTAGACAGTAGTTTTCGCTGCAATTGCCTTAACTAAGCGAATGCAATGGATTAGATCACCTATCGGCAAATCTCTTTAAAGAAAGCTATGATGAGAAGCGTTGCATCATTACGACACCACGCCCCATTTTGATCATGTAAGATGTCCTGACATTTTAGAGACTAGGTTTTGTCTCTAGAAGAACTGTTTTATTTCCTTTTTCAATCAAATTATTTTGTTAGCGTTTTTGTTGCTTCATTAAAAGGAACACGTCGATAATCAGGGGAGTTTCCAGGTAAGACAAGGTAAGGTTTTTTTCATTGGAAAATTTTTCTTCAAAATGCCTGACCAAAATGTTCAGTCCTCCTACTTTTGTGCTTAATTTTTCCTGCTCTCTTGTTTCTGATAATTCACAGATGCAAACACAAGCCACAGAGCACCCATTCGCCAAGACTGAGTGTTCATTTGAAGTCTTTTGTCTTTTTATTATTTGACTTTTTGACCTGACTAATGCCTTAATAACTGCCTTCCATCTTATAACTTATGAAATCATACTCAACAAGGAGATAGATAAATTGATTTCTGTCACGTACCCAGTAATTTTATTGACTAATGAACTCATAACATTTTATCCATTTTACCTGATATCAAAAGCGCCATTGAAAAGGTACCGGTTTAACGGAAATAGAAGGAAATTTATAACTTTGTGATTCCTTTGATCAAATAGCCTTAATGGAACAGCAAAAAATTGAATAGTTAGGTGTAACAGGTTAGCATCAAAAGAAAATTTCAAAACAACCGAACATCAAAGCAATGTTTGAAAAACAACTGAGCATTATTAGCACTTTGTTTAATTAAATTCGTACAGGTATTACCTATTTACAAAGCTCTAGAATTATTTCATGAGTAATTACTTCATGCGTCTTATTATCAGAACGAAAGGCTTAAATCTGACACATATTTTCCGATAGTTCGAGATTTTTCTCAGTTTTTTTTTTGATAAATTGCTGCATAATAAGCACTTGTTAAGTGCTTACAGTACAACCTAACTCAGGACAAATCTTTATATGTGAACAACTCTCTAATTCGAACAATTTTGTCAGTCCTCTTTAATTCTTCATTGGATTTGGATATCTCCCTATTTCGGACTCAGAACACATTTGAAGATTTTACAGTACAGATAATACGTCGAATTCGAACACAGAAATGATGCAATCTTTGATTATTGTTTGCATGTCTCACCAAGATAATGCCAATAAGAATGTGCCGCAGCAAATACTACTGTTTTTCTTTGCTATCTTAATCCCGTAATGCATGCCAGATCCAAAGTCCGTTATATGTATAGGTAAGTGCCCTATTTGATTTATTTGAATTGTCGAAGACATAAACTGAATGCAACTGTTAATTCTATTTCAAAATTGCGACAAGAAAGGAACCATCATTTGAATCAGGCTGGGCCTCGTGACCGCATGCATTGTTTACCAGTTTTCTTCCCTCCAAGATTTTTTTTTCTACTTTAAGGCGTGTCTTGTTTGACATAAGTGACGTTTTGGGTAGTATGTAACTGACCTGGAAATAATTTTAAATGATTTTAATAATGTTGATTTTGTACTCTTTTACGTGTTTTCTGTTGATCACCCAAATTAAATTAATTAAAATATCGGGATATCGGTCTAATTTTCTGTTGTTGATTCATGTTACTTGCAATTCACCAATTTGGAATAGGGTGGGAAATCACTCGTGAAGAAGTGGGACGGTCTGTCTGCATTACCAGCAATGATTCATTTAGGAAGCAAATCAACCCATCATAACATAACCTGAATAATCTGTACACCGTGCTTATTATGTCAGTACTAACACTCTTTGGATTTGGACTTCATTTGATGTGTTTTAGCTCTCAAGCCTTCAGAAATGCTTTTAGTGTGCCCATGTGTGGAAAAATACTCATAATAAAGTTTATATTTCAGAAAGCGTTTAGACTACATAAAGTATTGTCATTATTTTATATGATATTTGTACATTCCACTTGATATTGTTGTTACTGTCAATAAGGAATTAGCGTTAGTGCAGTAAGTGATAAGCATTATTTACTTTTTTTTTCATTGATCATTTAGAAATGTGTAAACATATGTCCATCATTGTTTGTCAACCCTCTATAGAAACCAAACGAATGGTAGAACAGTTAGACAAGACCCAAAGTGAAGTCTAGTAATGCCGTTTGCAGAAATTTATATTAATTGTTATCATAAAATGTAATAAGACTGGTCATATGGGACGAATGATACATTTTAAGTTATGCCAATGCTATTAAAAATATTGACACTGATGTCTGAAAATTGCTAAAATCACCATTTCACATCACACAGAAAGAAAAAACATTGATATTTATTGTTTAATTGTTAGATACCATTGTGGTGAGGCAAGTTTGATACCGCGTGTAGGGAAGGTGGGGGTATTGTATGTTAAGGGTAAAGAAGGACTGCCCCATTACATTCCTGGATATCTCTATCACCACTGACTAGAGTTGACCATTAATTGGTGACACATATGTTCTAACACTGTCTTACAACTTCTTCTTCTTCAAAGCACTTGTTAAACAACAGTAAACATATTGCAATCTAGCAAGTAATATTATTTTACACTTGATTACGAAAACCACCTAATAATTTAACCAGAAAATACTTTCTGCATGATAAAATTTAATATGCATGAATATAAAATATGATTATATGTGTATTATATAACATTATGTATATTATTACAGCTGCGGTTTATCTACGTGATGCCTATTTAAATGAGGTAGTGATACGTAAATAAAAAATGAAATTCATCTGTTTGTTTTTCTTTTTTTCACAAATTAGATAGATTTATTTCTATCTTCTGCCACGCAAGAATCAACAATGTGCAACCCAGGAAGCCATCACATTTGATCTTTTTGGGTTGCGGGAGCGGAGGGCGCTCAGGTAGCGTTGTTAGAATAAACAACACTTTGTTTTGTAATCTGAAATATGTGCCAGTCCTGGCATGCTACTCCGAATTAAAAATCTATCAGCACAAGCTTTGTAGATAACAAGCTGTTCCTGTATCACTTCCCAATGATCTTTTTACTACGCATCCTTTAATCCAGCTTCATGTACTAAAGGCATCCAATGCATTAGATTTACTAGATTTGGTTTGGTATGGAAAATTTCATGTTTCATTCTGATATTTTTGCATGGGAATGCATCGCATCGAAACACTACTTTAGTAATATCGATGAGACATGTCTCGTTATTTTTGTATCTGTTGACAGTCATAAACACCATTATACATTAATAAATATCTCTTAAGATGATTTATAATTCTCTGATTGATTTCTCACTGGCACAATACACCGCTAATTATATTGATTTCAATCAATACGCAATAATTCGAACATAAATCAAGGCAATGTGATTTCTTTCTTCTCTTCACAAAACACAATCATAATAATGGATATGTCTTCAGTATACTAGATGGTATATGGATTTCAAATGAAATGGACCATGGATATGATGTGTATCTTCAGGTGGACAAACAATAAAAAAACCTTAAATTAGAACATTGATGCACACCCACATCAGTAAGCAACATCTCTCCTACTGCATGCACATGCACTTAAGAATGCATATGATGTACATGCTGTAAGAAACAGAGGAGTAAAATAAATGCAAATTTATAATTCATTTAAATATCTCATATAAATAATAAATTGTCTTAATATGATCGAATCTTGACGCTTGAAGCTTTTGACAAACGGAATATGTAAAAAGAGCTAGAAAGTATAGTGATAAATGTCAACATATTGATAAATATGTCTCACTTCTTTGCATCAAAATCAATGAAAATGTGTCAGTGGACTGAAATGAAAACTATTTACTCTTAAATAATACACAATACATAACCCTTTATATATTACAGTAATCAATAGTGGTTTTGATGCGCATATGTTTCACTGGTGTTCCACTCACAGATCAGAATTTTTAATAAAACACAATGACTAGAGCATTGTATATCACATTAATCAATTGTTTATTAGTGCATATGTTTCCTTGGATAACGCGAATGCTCTGATTTTGCCCCATTAACAGACATTTACCGTTTCATAATACACAATGACTAGCCTGTTGAATATTACAATAATCAATGATTTAATAGTGCAAATGCTCCCTTGGTGAACACTAACAGTCTGATTTACCCCATTGACAAACAGATCTTCAATTATCTCCATATCGGTATAGATCAAATAGAAACCCTTCAATAAAGCTAATATTTCACCCATCTGGTTCTATAAACAAGGTAATAAGGTACCAGAACTTCTCATGTATATCTGTTACCTCTATTATTTTGTAAGCTATAAGTGAATAAAAGATTTTGGATATCCTCTGTTAGCAGCTAAAAGCCGCTAAATTTTAACAAATTTATGACCTTAGGGCTAGAAATAATACCTCCATCTTTCAAGATTAACAAAAAATACTGAAATTCAATAAAATCGGGTGATAAATGAATAGTCCCCAATCCCCCGTTTTGTAAATGCAACAAATGTACTTTAAATTTGCCCATAATACCCGTCATGATTGATCCTTGTAACAGTGTACTCGATACCCTGTACTCATTGTGCCGCAATGAGCACAATAAACCCTCGCCTATCCATACTGAAATACTCCAACTCTCTATTTTTTTTCAGACACTCTTAGAAACCATGAATTTTTAGAGACGGGGTTTTGCTGCATGTTATTCAATGACATTTATAAAAAATGCTCTTTTCTTTTTTCAACCAAATCTTATCTAGGCATTTTGTTGCTACCCTAAAAGAAACACAATGGCAATCTGAGGTTCCAGGGGAATCAAGGTAATATTACCCTCTCCTTTTTCCTATCAAATATTTTTTTGAAATGTTTTACGAAATCTGAGGCTGAGCCAACAGATAAAAATCCCTCAGACAAACTGGTTTCACGAAATTGAAAATTTATATTCACTTCATGCTTTTTAATTTATACAGGTTTGAGAAAATTTGAGACTACATCAATTGCAATACTGCGGCTCGTTAAAACAACACAAAATAAAATTTATGGTTTCACCATCATACGCTTTGACATATGTGTATTCCGCTTGATAGTGTATGTGATGTAAATGCAATCAACACGTAAATGTACGGTCAGCATAAATACGATCGCCATGTAAATGTACGGTCAACGTAAATACAGTCGACAGGTAAATGTACGGTCAACATAAGTACAGTCCATGCTATTAATATTAAACTCAACAACTTAGCATTATTATAACAAGCAGATATAACGTTAATGTGGACGACTGTTCCACAAATGGTTAAAATCACAAACTCATACCTAATGAAATGAAAAGAAAACCATATGTCAGCTGGGGTGGATTTTGTATTGAACGTTAAGAACTTTTCTTTATATTCCTGAGCGTCTGTATCCTTTCTAAAAGATTAGAAATCGATTTGTGAAAGCGAATGCTTCAACACAGATCTATGTAAAATATCTAAAAAAATAATTCAGTGAGAAACTTTCAACTTAATTTTCGACTTAAAATGGAAGCAGATTTCAAACAATAAATACAAAGATGAAAATGTTGTTTCACATCTACTGGGACCAGATGTTTTGCTTCTGTTGCGAGAACTTTAATTTCCAAAGACAAATCTTATAAACAGACTGTGATTTAAGAGTATTGATTTTAAAAGTTAACAATTAGAAGGTGACACAATACATAATTAAGGTGATAAATTGATTATTGTATGCTTGATCAATAAACACTTGATTGATGAATTGTTTTTGTGCAAAATTTATTGCATACTATCAGAAAGCTAGTGTGTTCTTTTACCTAACAGCAGACACATTTTGCTACATCCTTGCGAGGTGATCGATAATGATTCGGAAACAATGGTAATAAATCAGTTTCTGTGAAACTGTAGAAGAAATGGTGTTCTCGCACAGAACGACAGATAAGTTTAGATAGTAATTGCAGGGTGATCATTTCTCAGTCTTAATTACATAATGGCAAAAATAAATGAATTAAGTGATTGCTAGTGCAATTATAGGGTGATAATTTCTCAGCTTGTATTGCACAATTACATAAATAAATAAATTACGTGATTGCTAGAGTAATTTCAAGGTGATCATTTCACAGGTATATTTCACCTTAACAGAATTCCGTAAAGAAATGTATTTCGTGATTGCCAGAGCACACACAAAAATAATTGATTTTTTGCAGTTGGTATGAAGCCCAGAGCTATCCTCCGCCATAAAAAAACGTTGTGCTACGAACTAACCTAAGTGTGCAATTAAGATCACCATAACAACGAGACAGAAACGACACAGAAAGCAACAAAGAGGATTGCAAATTCATCTATCTTATGAGAGAATATATTTGCACCCAATAATCAAATAAAATGATGATAGCTTATGGACTTATATGAAAACTGTCCTCGAGAATTCAACACTGTTCACACCCTCTTTTCACAAGGTGCTACAATCACTACAGGCTGCGGAAGAATTGTTCTGCAACGTCTCTACCCGCCCGTTTTGTTTGTCATCCCTGTCAGACGGCTGCTTAGATACTCTTTCCATTTGCAATACATGCAAACAAAAGGTAATGTTGAACGCTAAATCATGTTGATTTCTATTATTTTGCTTTTTTCTAGAACAAATATATACTGAATGTAAGTATCATTTTTGTTAGAGTTTTTAAATTGCTGATGCCGTATTTTGAGAACCTCTTTTTAAAAAAAAAAATGGAATCAAAAATTAAAATCACTCGCTTAAGGTATAATAGAGATTTCTAAAAGAAACCACCAGAGGAATGTAGAAACTAAACACAAAGCAGATACATCGTTTGTCAAACAATTACGTGGTATATATTTGGAGACATAATCATAAGCACTTAACTGTGCTTTTAGTCTCTTTCCTTGTTTTAGTCTCCTTTCATTCTATCATATTAGGCAGGGAGGAGGGAGCTTTTGATAACTGAGGCATAGTTCCAGCAAATATCCGATGTCTTTGGGGGTTGAAAAATGGTTGTTATTTCGTCATGACGTCAATACAACCTATTTCAAACTTTTGAAATGTCATGTTGTGTTCTGTTCTGACGCGCTCTACTTTCATTATCGTCTTCAATACCTAGGACTGTCGTTAGAAAATACTCTCTGTGTCGTTTGTCGGTTGAAAACAACGCTTCGAGTTCGTAATCCGGTTGATTTTATATTTCCATTTATTATTTTATTGGGAAATTGAAAGCAAAGCAAAATTCTTCACAACTCACAAACATTCTAAAGGTGTAAGATGTTGAATGAAACCACACATTTCGTGATAAAATAATGTTTATGTTTGTAGTTATATTTAGTAACAAGATATTTTCCAAAAAATTTAATTACCGAATAGATCACGTTTTACTCGATGTGCAATAAAAACTAGGTAATAGATAATTTAGTTTACTATGCAGCGGTGAGATTTGCTAAACCCAATGAAAGAGAGGGGTGCGTTTGTTAGTTAAGAGATTACGAGAGAGACTGTTGGGTGATGTTGAACAAGTCGGTCAAGAGAAATGAAACAGCAGGTTGACTTTTCAACTGAAAGTCGACGTGATGGTGACGTGATAAAACGACGTCGGATTGACGTCGGAACTCTTCGCCATTCTAACCTGTAACACCGACGTCAGTTGCAGTTCATGTAAAACCGAAACCGATCAATTCGACGTCAGAACCGTCGAGACACGACATCATTCGTTTAAATGTTTGCTGTGTTTTTCTTCTAATTCAATGTTCATAACCTATTCCATAAAGTTACGTTACAGAGCGGAGCGTCAAATCAACGAGTCTGTCAGGACTAACTATTAAATATATTAGTATTAGATGCTTATTTAGCTTTGTTGCTTTTGGATGTCTACTACTCAACTAACTCTTCCTTAATCATACATCATTTCACAGCTCACGGTGCGCATTTTTATTAGGAAATCCTTTCTTTTATGAAGCAAAAAATAGAGAAAGAAATGTTGTGAACTTTAGAACTTCTGAGATAATTAACCTTTTTATATGGTATACACAAATAAATCGGTAGTATTCTTCAAAGGTACTTCTGACTCAAATTACGGACTTATCTCCAAAAGGATTTTGCTGTTTTATTCCATTGCCTCCAAACATTCCCTTCCCATTTCTTCTTGGAAACCAGGAGATGAAACCAAGAGTGAGTTTTTTTTAGAGATTTACTGCCCCTTTTATTGTCGTGCTTTGCAGTTTTTCAGTCATTTTTCTCCTTGTAGACTCACATAGCTCAGGAGACAGTTAACGTCACATGGCTAAGACATTACATGTCATAAACTCGAAATGCGATAAATTGCTCTCCGTATGGTATTAAAATACGTATTTAAGGTGAAACATAATTATGTTCTTGTTCTTAAGTATCTTGCAGGTGTTGAAAGAATAAAAAAACACAATATGAAGAAAATGGTTGTCAAACAGATCAATCAGTTTACGGCGAAATTAAATTTACGTTATAGCTTAGAAATGTAGAGGACACCTAATCAATAAAAAAAAGATGGTCTGTCATGCAAAAAACTCCTGTGTAAGAAATTTACCTCGTCTTGTAGAGAAAAGCACCGAAATGCACTTCATCTTAACGGACAGGTAGGTTAAAAGTCATCAAAAGCATTGCATCTTTACAACAATTCTAATTGAAAGACTCACATAGAAAACATCCAGTGATTACAAGGATACTGGTCGATAGCATTGCACCTAAAAAATTTAGAATTAAAATATTGGCAAATACTCTAGGCAGCTTCAGAGATAGCAGAGATAACACAGATACCACAGATTTGATATTTATCAAGAAATACGTTCAGACGCTTAAAATAGCAAATATTACAATAAACAAAGCCTTCTCTTGGGGGAGACCTGACAGATAGCACACATAACATGATATCTTTATCGTAATAATATTGATTTCTTATTCATATTATTTCTTCAATTATTGCATGACAAAGCTAAACGGGGTCCGTGTAGAAAAATATGGATCATAGTTTCGAATTGTACTCATCGCAAAAAGCTATAGCACTACTCTATATCAATATATCAATATATCAACTTCATGTCTGCATTAAACTGAGAAAACATCGAATTAATCATAAAACCCGCTTATCTGCATAAAACTAGTCAATGTAAAGAGATCAGTCTAAATAATTCCTTTGTATTTTAGTAGATCTGAGTGTTTATTAGATTTTTCGCTATAACTACAAAACCATATGGAATGTTTCCTAATCTTTCTCTAACAGCACATTAACTAAACGTAGTAAAGACAATTCTTCCAGTCCTACCCTTACACTCACTCCATTTCCACCACCTCCAGGCCCTAAAATCAAAGTTAAGTTTAACTTTTAAGGTCTGAGACCCAGACGAAAAAATGTTTGGTTGTTAAATTCAGTGATGTTCAATAGCTGGTTTTCACTTCGCATCTCTAACACGAAACTGGTAAGCCAGATATTAAGGTCTAAGAAGTTCACATGTTGGACAGCAATTGCTTAACTGAAAGATTGTTGTCAAGAAACTCTCATAATCATGCATATGTTGTAGTTTAAAGATTGTCCATTCTTTGAAAGTCAAATTGTTTAAGCTAACTGTGGGAACCAAGATTTATGAAGACCAATGTTGGTAAACCCTGAAGAAAATTCCACAATTATTCAGGTTTTGCTAAAGGAAAAATATCAAGTATTCAATTCAATGCAAGAGGAAAGAGCCCAGGAGACGAAGGAAAACCTGATAAATACTTGCTTTTATCAAAATGATGAAAAATATCTGAAGCCGTTTTACTCTTATTTATTACCGCTTTGTAATGTTAACTAGCTCTCAGACACAGATATCAACACAACTTAAATTGTTTATTAAAGCAAGTGTGTCTTATTTCAGTTAGTATTTATGTGTTTTCACAATCATAACGAGGACTGTCAGTAACAGAATCAGAACAATCAGTTAAAGGTCTCCAGGATATGGTCTTCTATTACCACAGTACTACTATCTTTTAATGGCAGGGGATGGGGAGACGGATTCCTGTCGTAATTCCCAATGTACGCACAAAGTAAGCATTGGTATTTTATTGTACATACAGCATGTAAATACACGCAATGATAATTCGCCCTCTTGCGAACTTCTGGCATTTCATTTGGTCCTAAAATGCTCTGTTCTGTTTGTTTTTAAATAAATTTACATAACAATTGATATGTAGTTTAATCACGATATTTTGTTCATTTTTACTGTAATTCTTTTATTTAATCAGAATAGTAACTATAAAAATTAAAAAAGGGTATTGCGTTACAAGATCAAAAAATTGTTTCCCTTCTATATACTTCCCTGCAGCATGATCTAAATTTATGCATCACTGTACGCTCAACGTTTGTTATAAGAGATATATCAAAACTGAAAACATCTTTTTAGTTAAATTAAATAATAAATTAAAAATGCATCTTTTGATGTAAATAAGAACAATTGATTAATTGGCTAATGTGCAATGGCTGGCACTTTACAAATAACAGCAATTAATGTTTTTTTAGATGTTTTAACGATAAACAATCGTTTATTCAAGTGTTGTGAATACATGTAAATATTGCCACAGTAAGGATGTCACCAATGTCTGTACTATTTACTAAATACAATACGTGGTTCTGAGACAATATCAGTACGCGTGACTTACTACACTATCAGATTCATAAACAATGTCAGAACTGACGTACACCACTCAGAGAAAATACCAGTATTGCTGATTCACTACACTATCAGACTCAGAGACAATACCAACACTGTTGGCTGATATTCTGTAAAACTCAATATCAGTACTGTTGACTCATTTCATGATAAGTACCAGATATAATACCACTATACTACTAGTCTCTGAGGTAACATATATATTGTTGTCTCATTACACTGTCAGTCCCAGATATTGACTTCATGATATAAACAATTGGTCACGTTAGATTATTTTTTGCCAGAAATGCTGTATTACAACCAATTTTTATAGTAGGTTCGTGGAATGTAATATATTCCAAGTTCTGTTGAAAGCATGGCAAGCGTAACGTCTAGTTCAGGAAGAAAATGAATCGACAACAATTCATACGAAAGAAGAATAAATTTGAAAGCGGCACTGGGTTCATTTAAAAAAAAAACTCAAGATTTTATCTATATTATAGTAATAACATAATCAATGATAGGCCACTGGTTCAGTCTACATGCCATTAAAAGACAAAGAATTAATTCACAAATTATTGATTTCTCTGATCAAATGACTTATAATCGAACAATAACAAAAACTTGAAATAGCTTGAAGAAAATTCTTCACAGTTCCAAGCAATTTCACATTAATTACACTTCGTTCAATAAAACTCGTAAAGACCTCATTTAAAATGCATTAGTATTCTTGAGCATATACATGCAACGTAAACACCTTATTTATAAGTTGTTATCATAGCGAAAGCTTCAATTAAGTAGCTATAATCGGTGACTAAGACATATTGCAATTCTAGTCAATCGTATACAGAAACAGTTGCAAATTTTGCCTAAAATAAGTTATGCTCCAGTTCAAAAATCTACACCTCCACTGCCTTCCTAACTATCACGTATGTGTGTCATAATTTTTATTGAAAACAAAAATATTAAATGGAAATTTTAAAAGTAAAAGTACTGCAAATAATAACAATACCGAAAAGACTCTGCCGAGAGAAAAACCTACATAATATTATCCTCACTATTGATGAAAGGTTCTCAGCTTGCGACAACCAAAATTTGATAGAAATTGATCTAATGGTAATAAGTGAATTTTCGATAGACAAGGTGGTACTGTTAGGGTATTACTGTTAGGTATATTTGGTTTACAGGTGTGTACTGATGGCATACTAAAATTAAATAAAAAATTTTAAATTTAAAAAAAAGTACTGGGAAAAATAGTATGTTGTAGAAATATTTGTTGAGACGTAAAGTACGAAACTGCATAGAAAAATCCGCAACCCCATGTCAAATAATTAGTCCTCTCAGATAGAAACCTGAAACATGAAATCGAAATTAAGCAGCTTACCCGTTCCTTTGTAGAAGCCCTGTCCCGTCAAATAATCCTAACACTTTGTTTAATAAAGCAATCCTTCCTTAGAGCTACAGCTTTTTATTTTTGGTATTCCTTTGCTATACCTCATTCCTCGTTATCTCGGCATTACGATTGTATCATAATAGAATACAGCTCTGTCTTGTGTATGAGTCTGACTCACTAGGATCGTCAACAGAAACATAACAACAGAAACTTGAAACCAGTTCGGAAACCAATACTCCAACCTCGAGTTATAGCAGCGGTGATATTCTACAGTGAAATAGAAGTCTAACACTAACGCTAGACGGCATCGTGTCTTTTGGTCCAATTGTTGTGCCTTTTTGCTTTCCGAGACAGAATAATAAGAGTAAAATCTGTTGTACAATTAAACCAAGAGCAATTAATATGTGCTGATTGATTTATGCAAGAACCTGAGCCTGTTTCTACTTAAAGACCACATTGCATGTAGCACATATGGCTGATCAATTGATGCTTGTCCAGTCTTAAGTGTTATCACTGACGAACTACAGTTATATATGTAGAACATGCCTTGTGTTGATAAATGTAAATTTTTAGTACAGAGAAAATAAATTCGATCAATTCTGGACATTTCTAAAGGAAACAAGGCTCGTAAAGAGCAGTTTCAGCTTTGAGCTCAGCAGACTTTTGGCATACTACAAAATCAACAAATTAAACATTTTCAATTGTTTTATAGGACAGGACTGAGAAAATGCAAACCCCTTTGTCGAAGTTGTCAGTCTTTATCTAATACCATTCTCTATTTTTTTTATCTTTCCCATCTTTTCTAATGGTCTTATATAATACCTGACTTGAAAGTACTAAACAGGATAATACACCAGCCGGAAAACACTAGATATAGGGCATTATCCTACAGGACTTTTAATAGAAACGAAAGTACAAATGAGGTATTTGTTTCTTTGATTCATGACATATCACTATTAAAGTACGTCTGACAAATGTTATTGCACTGTCTAAAAGTAATGCCAAAATTATCAGAACAAAAATATCTAATGGGCCTTAGAGTAATATACAGATCCGTTTGTAACAACTCTGAGCCTCACGAAAAGACATTCTTGAAGAAAATTTTGGATTTCCTCAAGTAGACTTGACGAACTCGATGTAGAAAGAGTTTCAATTTTATCATAATAAATAACAAATAACACATTTTATTTCACTGTAAGATAATGGAGGATAGTCTAGCGATACTCGGTGTCATAGTTAATTCTTCAATGGAAAAGTACAAAGAGAATGTGGTAAGTAATTGTAGTTCGTGATGAACAAATACAATATTCTGTCGATTATTTTCACTGAACACTGACCTGTTAATCAATTTCTTTCTTGCAATGTTGGACAGACTTTTTAAAAATTAAAATGGAACCTGGATAGATGTTTGAAAATCGACTTCGCATTGATGTCAGATGCACACCTAAAATATCTTCTTCATGTTGTAATTCAATCGAACTGATACCTATGACAGTTGACTTTATAAATAGAACGAAACAAAGACAAAATTTTCTGCCCACCAGTTTTTTATTCTTTTGAATTTATGGAAATCATTCATATACTGCGGTAGAGGATAAAACAAGGGTGGGGTTCTATGATAGTTTGTGACCCCACTGTGATTGTCGCTGATAACGTTATCATTGTCCCGAGATCTATACAACATCGAGCAATAAGCGTTGTCTCTACTTCCATTTGCAACCTTTGCTCAGTGTTGATTAGACGACGACGTCGGTCCAACATTGGAAAGTATACGTTGTTTCTATTTCCGTACACAAGCAAACTCCCAAACATTGATCCGATGTCTTGTGCCGTGTCATTCCTTCATAGATCGACAGTCGCAATTTTTACTGGGATACTATCCAAAAAAACAAGTTGTCACATTTCAACTCTGCACGCCATGTGCCGTGTTCAGATAAATCGATGATTTGAGTTTTTAGACAATTCATTTCACACATGATAAACGACAAATCTATAATCGATTACTGTAAGATTCTGAAACTCAGTACTGAGTTGTTTGTGACTGTTGTGTGGCAACAGAAGGGGTGCTTAAAAGCTAGGAGTACTCGCTACCAGCAAAAGATCTCAAATTTCTTGTACCAACGCTCTTATCAAAGCAGTCTAACTCTTGTTACAAATATATACAACACCATTTTATGGTTTTCTATCAACTGCGCAATAAATCCTGATTAAAACTCTAGTTTTTCACGTCATCTGTTGATTAAGCTACAAATGGTAATTTTCAAACAATATCGAAGTTCATTTTGGATGAGTTGCTTTTGAACTTGTAATGCTAATTGTTTTGAAGCTAAAATCGTTTAAGATGAAATTCATTTTGGAGCTCCAGTTCGCGCATAGGGATCTCCGATTCGCACATAAAGGCCTCTAGCGAGCACATAAGTAACTCTAGTTCGCATATAAGGGTCTCTAGTTCACGTATGGTGAGTTCAGGCTTGTAGAAGCCTAACTCTAACTTGTATAGGATGAGCTCCGTTTCGCAAATCAGGGCCTCGGAATGTACGCTGAAGTCAAGCATGATAAGCGCCGGTCCGTACGCGATGAACTCCTTATGAGCTCCGGATGATACATCTGGAGCCCCGTTTTGTATATGAAAAGCTCAAGTTTGTACAGGATGAACTCTAGAACGAACATGGTGAGTTCTGGCTAGTACATAGTCAATTCTGATTTGTTTTTAAAGAGCTCCATAATCTTTTTTAAAGAGCTCCATAATCTTTTTTGATGATGAGCTCCTCTACGAAGAGGATGAGTTCAACCACGTCCACTCTGTGCTAAGTCATGACCATAGTGTGCTTCGGCTCATTCAAGATGAGCTCCGGTATGTACATGATGATCACTGCTATGTTCATGTCGAGCTCCAATGCACATGTAATGAGTTCTGGCACGTTCATGATGAGCTCTGGTATGTACAAGATGATTTCCAGCACGGTTATGATGATCTTCAGCATGTACATGATGAGCTCCGATCCGTATGAGATGAGCTCTG
Organism: Protula sp. h YS-2021; assembly: GCA_949752745.1. NCBI lineage: Eukaryota > Metazoa > Annelida > Polychaeta > Sabellida > Serpulidae > Protula > Protula sp. h YS-2021. Next base: position 3,742,819 of record OX457026.1, on the reverse strand, counting down.
GTCCGTATGTGATGAGCTCTGGTATGTACATGATGATCTCCAGCACGTTTATGATGATTTTCAGCATGTGCATGATGAGCACCGATCCGTATGTGATGAGCTCTGGTATGTACGTGATGATCTCCTGCACGTTTGTGATGATCTTTAGCATGTACATGATGAGATCCGATGTATATGGGATTAGCTCTGGTCTGTATGTGATGAGCTCTGGTATGTACATGATGATCTCCAGCACGAACACGTTCATGATGATCTTCAGCATGTACATGATGAGCTCCGATCCGTATGTGATAAGCTCTGGCACGTTCGTGATGGTATGTACATGATGATCTCTACTATGTACGTGATGAGCTCCGACATATAAACGAGCAGCTCCGGCATAAGAATTAAATGCAATAAGAAACGAAGTACCTAAGCAATCAAATTCTGATATTGGGTTGCTGAAAATTGCGTCATATATACACAGCAAGTTTGTGTAGAATCCCATTCTGATAATCCTATAGCAACAGTAGCAAACTATGGTGAGATATAGCTGCCCAGCAAAGATCTTAACTTTAGAGATTCAAGGCAAAAGAAAAATGATTTCATAAAAAGCCATCAAAATACATAACTCTTTATTTCAACTAAAACGTTTTGAAATATTTAGAAAAATCTACATTCGTGAAATCTTAGAGCAAATGATAATAGAATCCAATTAATAATCAATAGACAGGAGATGAAGTAACGTTGTATCAGCTGTCGTTTCATTAATAAATAATCATACAGACGTAAATAAATCAAATTCTTGTTTACATATTGCCCTTTTTGCCATACCGGTAAAGGTTGGCATTTCTCATGCTGACTTAAAATAGCTCATAGACTAACATTTAATTGTTAAATTAAAAAATAAAAGCGTAATACATATTTCATTTGAATCTCTGTTGTTCTGTAATATATTTAATAAATAAATAAATACCAACAGAGTTTCGCTATGTGTTACTTGTTGTCTTATGTTATTTTATAACTCTCGTATTTGTACGTAATAAGCCACCATCATCATGCATTTTAAATTTTAAAGATATACCAAAACGGAAGGCAGCTGTACAAATTCAAATTACAAAATAAAAAAGCATTAAATAGAAATAAAGCGTGAAATGTATGTGTGCATTATAATCAAGAGTATGTATACATTATAATTTTGCCATCTTGGAATCATCTTTCTTTCGCTCAAACACCGCCATCTTCACAAAAGGTCCTAAAACACCTTCAAAACCACGTATATCTTTGCATGCATCAGTGACGTCACTCTCTGCAATTTCCACAGGTATGTAAATACGCAACAGTAAAGGGTGCCTTGAAACTTTCTTCGCTGCAATAGGCAAATGATAGCGGATATGACGAATGACATCAGCTGCGTCATTTCTGTTGTAGCAGTAGTATCTCATCGCGCAAAGATATCCATTAAATACTTCGTATCCGCAGGCAAATGACATGCTCATGCACTGGCCACGCGCATCTAGAGTTGCAGTAATTGTTGTTGTAGAATTGATTATCTTAGGAAAGTTCTCTTCCAATAGTCTATATACAACGCCACCAGCGTCACAGATAACACGTTTATTTGGAAAAATCTTCCATTGAATTTCCGGACAACGTAAATATTCCAGACTTTCGTGGTCTGATAGAATCTTTGTCAGCACACCATCTGTCGTTGTCTGTTCTTCAATACCAAGCTCACCTGGATTGAAAGCGTAGGTTCTCACCATCTGGAAAAAGCTTTGTGAATTGAGTTAAAAAGATAGTAAATACATATTGATACTTGTAATTAATTCGCTATTTAAACAAACTTTTCTAATTTAATATAAAACACATTAAGAATGTAAATTGAAAGCACTTCAGAAAATAATAGACACTATGTTCAAAACTGAAGAATAAATAATTAGCGGTAAGCTGATTTTACGAAGATCGGATTTTATCATTATTAAGTTTTGTGGTCTTTTCTTTTAAACTCAGATAGCAGCATAAAATTATACTTAAAATATATTTAAAACTAAAGTCGCTAAAAATATGCTTAAGGACCTGACCATTTTTGCTTTTACGCGAAATTATAGGGAGCAAAAACCGGTCTCAATAATTTTGACCTCGGTGCTGCAGGTGATATATATGTTGAAAACATTAAAATTCTGCTGCCGTTGTACAGAATTAATCTCGGAATATCATTTTATTTTTTTTTATAGATTTTTCGGTTTTATTATTTTTTTCTTTCATATATTATATATTGTATAAAATAAGCATTGTCGAGACAGTCTTAAAATTTCGACTTTACATCTAATATTATATATTCAAAGATTATTATTTTTTTATTTTATGCGTGATTTTATATCTTAAACATTGACTCTTTAAATCAAAATTGCCCAAAATATATGTATATATGTGGTCCCGCTAATGTCTCATATATAACATATATAATATATCATATATATGAAAGTACACAGGGTACAACAATATGTCTCAAAACCGAAAGAGATTGTTTTGTTTTAATCCGAGTGCTAATAGATTTTTATTTTTGATATAGAAACAGGTATTGGAATTAATTATTTTTACAGTTAAAAAGAATGCACGTCTTGTTCCAAATCTTATGTAGTTACAGAAGATCTAATTATTCTTTAGAATTTATTCCTTTATGATTCATTACAGTCGTCGAAAAGCTATGTTGAATATGTTCTATACAATAAGCGAGCGTTATTGCTTTGATTGGTTGTTTGAAGCCCCCTCAAAACCTTCAGTAGTTTATGCTCAAACGCCATCAAGTATTCTTGTTAATTATGACAATCCATTTCTATCATGTACCATTTGTGAACAATAGGCTTATCTGTGTTTCTTGTAAAATTGAAGTTGCATTTTAAATTTGATAGGCGAATGAGCAATACGTAAATGACGCGATGAATTGTACCATTTTCAATATGATGGTAGGCGCTGTCCAGATTCCTCTTTTCTTGCCTTTAATGTTGACCCATGGATAAGGAGACACGGTCACATAATGCGTCACCGCGTCTTGAGAATGGTTACCATGTACAACTACAAAATAATTGGAAAAGTAAACATTTAGAGCACGAAATAAAGTTTGTTTTTTTTTCTAAAATTACCTTCTTAAAGCAGGATAAAGCTGGTTTTCCTTGCGTAATTTAACTAAAATGTATTTTTTGTTGGGATAGATCACAACTTCTGCTCAAAGAAACCACTTTGAATGAAGTCTTGTGGAACATAGAACTAGAAACTGACCACAACGCAGACATAAATATATAAACGTAACAACATAATCAAACTATTTGTCCTGTACGATGAACTTAACATTCAATAAATCGACTTTCTGTGTGCTTAATATAACACAATTTCGTGTTTCTTCTGCTTAGCAATTAACATGACAACAGTTTATAAATTAAAGAAAACAGTATTCAATAGTGAAATTGATCTGATGACGAAATAAATTAGAAACCAAATAAATCGCAAATAAAACATTCCCATTGTGAATTTTGAAGCTGAATGATCACATGAGAAAAGAACGAAGACTGTTTGCTATTTCCAAGCAATCTATATTTTATCTGACAGAAAAAAAATTATCATATATTTTTGCTTTTAAATGGAACTTAAAGTCTGTGATCTTACTTTTCGCACATAAATTAGATTTGAAAAATTCAACTTCTTGTATATTTCACAAATTCGTGTATATTTCTCTACATTTAGCTATCAAAGTTTATTTAAACTTTACTTAAATCTTTTAATAAACTATTGTGAGTCAACTACCTCTTTAACATTACTAACAATGAATTGATATGATTGTTTGTCAAGTGCATCTTGCTTGGAATCATCTGCGTAGCACGTCCACCCCACCCCTAAGCAAAACAACATCCACGATTTGAGCATAATTTTTCTAGCGCTGGCTGGCATTTTGAATGTAAAATTCCGGAATTTCCAAAGCGAGTTGATGAGAACAATGTCTCTTAAAAAGTAATGTTATCCCTGTTCAAAAATGAACCTATTAACCTGGGGATTTATCAATGACTGTCATTATACGTTGCCCTTTCAAAGCGTGATGACCTCTCTCTGACATAGAAATGACTGTGTTGCCCTTGTCCACAATGGTTTCCATCTTCATGCCAACCTAGAAAATTTCAGTAAGGAATTGAATGAATTTCAGAATAGAAAACATTGTCAAAATTGCATCAAGCAATAGACAAGAGCGAATTGTTTCAATGCATTGGATTAATATTAATATTAGCTACACTTCCTTTTAGCTAAAACAGCAAAAAAGCGAATGTCGTGCTTAGTGTAAAGTTCATATCTGATTTGTCTTCAATATTATGTAAACATTTGATAAATCTTTCATATAAAATGTATTATATATTTCAACATTTATAAAGCTTAAATTAAACTTACTATTTTTCCGTTGGAAATCGCTACATAAAACTTTCTATCCGGATCACGAATGTACTTTTGGAATTTTGACGGTATGTAATCAGTACCGAAGTATATCTTGTTTTCTGGGTCAAGGTCAAGGATTCCTTTATAGTCATTAGGTGTCGCTTTTCTCACTTGTATCTCCATGGTATTCTAAACAAAGTGGTTCTGTTATACAAAAAGGCACATACACTTACTCCTCTAAATTAGGCAGTTTCAGGAAATTGAAATCAGTGAAGCCTGTCAATATGTGTGAGGGTAAAGAAACAAGTTCCTTGTTTAACACTCTAATCTGCTAACGCCTTGAGGCCACCAAGCATTCCATAGGTCCTTAAATTGTTGATCCATATAAATTGACTGTAAATACAATGCCAAATCGTTTTGTTTTCTTTTAGGGTATATGGAAATGTAGTAAATACGGATTAGTATTTTATGTGATGTGAAGTTTGTTAGCTGTAGATGGCAAAACATTTAAAAGCTATATTTTCGTTCTATTGACCATTATTTCTGTTACTAAGCTTAATGGCATTAAGCTTATATAGTGTCACTCACTTAAATATGGGGCATAGGGAGACTGCCAGTGAGTCTTGATTTCATTTGAAGTTTTATTTAAATGTGATCCTCCCTAATTTCCAATGTATTCCTTCTTTTAGGGGGAGTATATTCTGGATCTAATAGAATAGAATCTGAACGCAACTTTCATATATATTTGTCGAAGTAACAACGCTTTTTCTAGGACAATTGTCATTAGGCCGTAGAATTCTGAAGCGAGAACGACTGTCAGGAAGAGATTGATGGAGGGGGAGGAAGAGGTGGGTCATGAGATTTTATTCATGAATGCTAAGGAAAGTGATACATACTCACTCCAATTATAAGTGTACGACTAATCCTTTGTCATACTTAAGTATTCATTAGCATACTTAACTGTCTTTGTAATATAATCAGTTCTCAGCTAAGTATTCATTAGTCACGTGACCTGTCAATCATTATCAGTCACGCGACCTGTCAATCATCAGTCATGTGACCCTAACCCTATATGAGGAATATTTTTCCGATCATTAACCTTTCGGCCTGAATGGCTCACTTGGTAGAGCAGAGGACCCGTAAGTGGACCCGCAAGGTTGGTTGATCGATCCCGCCCTCGGGCATAACTTTCACCTTCTGTCTACCATACCGTCATATGATGGGGACCCCCCTCCCAGGATATAATATGTATCAACCCCTCTTAGGATATAATATGTACCGACCCCCCCAGGATATAATATGTACCGACCCCCGCTAGGACATACCATGTACCGACCCCCACCCCCCCCCAAACCCCCAGGATGTGATTCAGCAGCTCTATAAGAGCACATTGTATGCACACAATCATTCATGCAGTGGCTGCTGTTGGATACACATGGGAAAAAAGTGAAAGCAGTTGCTCTTACTGTTGTACTGATCATTTGTGATGTCGCATGTGACAAGACGAAGTTTTAGAAATTGTTTAAAAACCGTTAATTAATGTACATGTTGACATTACATTTGGATAATTTTGGTCGCTATCTTTACTGTTTTGTGTCAGGATTTATTTTCAATAATAATTGTGTACAACAATTACATTTTAATTTTTGACTTAGAAGGATATTTTATGTGCACTTTTGGATATATTAGTTAGGTACCCTAGTATTTGGTACATAAACGATACGAAATGATTATGTTTGTAGTGCATTCTATTGTGATTCTGTGCATAGTAATGGCCGGCTATGTTTCAAAGACAACGTGTGGAGAATCTATTCGGTCAGTAATTAGACCAAGAATGGTGCCTAGGACATTTAATAGTACTGGGTCAAATAAGGACAATCTCGTCTACGTTAAACCAATAGAGGTCATTATAAAGAACCGATCAACAGATTATAAGCCGAAATACAAAGACAGTGTTAACTTGAACAATCTTGTTAAAATATCAGTTTCTGTGCCAAATTGTTCCTGTACAAAGTTTGCTTTTGCCAATGCAAGATCACTGTCAGCAAACCGCCATCTAATTAAACCATTAATTGCCGAACTGAACTTAGATATACTGTGTCTTAACGAAACTTGGTTAAATGAGCAAGACGAGTTCGTTCCGCGCGATTTTACGCCTCCAGGTTACGGCCTATTTCGTAAAGACCGCCCTACCGGCTTTGGCGGTGGTGTAGCCATTCTGTCTAATCTAGATTTCAAACCAAAGAAAATCGAAAGTAAAACATACTCCTGTTTTGAACATACTATGATCTCTCTATCGTCAAAGGATAAAAGCATGCGGGTTGTTTCTATTTATAGGCCACCCTCGACACCAAATCCAGTTTTTATACATGAGTTCAGTGAATTTCTCGAGGATACATGTCTCGGTGGATCGAGCGTCGTAATTGCTGGGGACCTGAATATTCACTGGGACAAACAAAATTCACCGCTAACGAAGCAATACATTGAACTTCTAAGAGCGTTGGTCTCTCACAACATACTAATGACCACATTTTAACCCGTGATATTGACCATACAGAAATTAAGGATACTGACGTACTGGACTTATCGGGTCACAATCTTATATCGTGCTCACTTTCGATACAAAAGCCTAAAGCAATTCCAAAGGAAATCGTGTACCGTAAGATTAAGGACATTGACATACATGCTTTTCGTGAGGATATAATTGCATCAAACATTCGCAAAAGCTTTACGGATATGAATTTAGAAGAGCTCGTTAATTGCTACAATTCGGAATTTAGTGATCTTTTAGACAAGCACGCCCCCGAAACAAGACGAACCAAAACATCCCGGACTCGCGGACCATGGTTCACTAACGAGCTGTTCGAACGGAGAAGACGGTATCGGAACCGCGAACGGAGATATAGAAAATATCAACGTGCGGATGATAAAAGGGCTTTCGAAGAACTGTTAAAAGATTTTCGTAAGTGGTGTTTTGAATTAGAAAGTAAATTCTACGTTGACCAAGTAGAAAAGTGTGATGATCAAAAACAGTTATTTAAGAAAGTCAATGGTATAATGAAACGCAGTGTTGAAACTCCTCTACCTGATCATGGCAGTTCAAAGCAATTAGCAGATGATTTTGGTGCTTTTTTCATGAACAAAATTGATAAAATTCGTAAAAATTTCAATTTAAATGATTTCGGAGATGCTTTTAAAGACGATGTTGAATTTGAAGGCAGTGCATTTTCTAATTTTAGATCCATTACAGAGGAGGAGCTTAAATCGATTTTAGATAAACCTAAAACGAAATCCTGCGAATTAGACCCGATCCCAACCTCGGTTTTTAAGCAATGTCAGAGTGAATAATTGCCCGTTGTTTTGACAATTGTGAATCTCTCATTAACAACTGGATATGTCCCTGATACTTTTAAAAATGCGATTGTACGTCCTTCGCTTAAAAACCATCACTTGATCATGTCATGTCGAATTACAGGCCGGTTTCAAATCTCAGCTATATATCAAAGATCATAGAACAAGCGGTAAATATCCAGTTATCTGAGCATCTTGAAAAGAATCATCTTAGTGAACCATTGCAGTCCGCGTATAGGCCCTATTGCAGCACGGATACGGCATTGCTAAAAATATTCAACGATGCATTATGCTCTATGGATAAGCGACAGGCTGTTGTTACTACGCTTCTCGATCTCAGTGCCGCCTTCGACACTGTAGATCACGATATATTATTGCATCGCCTTAAGCAGAGTTTTGGAGTAACTGGCACGGTGTTAGATTGGTTCTGCTCTTATCTCAAAGGAAGAACCATGCAAGTAGTCATCAAGGATACGTTGTCAGAGTTATACTACTTTCTGTGCTCTGTCCCTCAAGGATCCATATTGGGACCCCGCTTGTACACACAATATACCAATTTGTAGGTCTTTTATCGCGGATCATGTTACTCTGCTGCCATGGATATGCGGATGATACACAGCTTCTGAAAGCTGTTTCACCCAAATCGTCCGCGGATATGCAAGCTTCTAAGGTTCTTGTGCAGAATGGCATAATGCAAATCGCAGATGCACTTTGCAATAATAAACTGAAGCTCAATTTGGATAAAACTGAATTCCTCATTTTGGTCAGCAGTCACTATGAGCGATACATTGACATTGATTCTCTAGAACTAGGAGATGAAATCGTTGTGCGCATCTCCTCGGCCAGAAGTCTTGGGGTAATTATGGACACAACATTATCCCTAGACGAGCAAATAAAATCAGTCCGATCTAGATGTTTTTATTATTTTAATTGGATAAAAAGCGTCAGGCCATTTTTAACTCAACACGCATCAAAAGTTTTAATCCATGCTCTGGTAATTAGCCATCTAGATTATTGTAATTCGCTCTACATTAACCTGCCAAAATATCTCATTCAACGCCTTCAAAGTATTATTAACTGTGCCGCCCGTATAATCTTTAAATGTGGGAGAGAGGATAGTGTTAGTTTGGCATGTAAGAAACTTCATTGGCTGCCGATCGAATTTCGAATTAAATTCAAGCTCTCCTGTATTATGTGTAAATGCCTGGATAACACCGCACCTAAATACTTATGGGGTAAGCTACATCCTGCCCGCGCTACTAGGACCCGTGAATCTAGCGACAACCTTCTTTTAGTGCAAAAACTAATCTTAAAATCGGTGACAGGGCTTTCGAGGTTGCAGGCCCAAGAACGTGGAACGAACTGCCAAAACGTATAGGCCATTGCTATTTTTGTTCAAAAGAGATCTCAAAACATTTTATTTTAGACAAGCCTACAACTGTGATCCTTAATTCTAGTCATTGATTATTCAATTATTTTAAATGTTTTCTTTTAGTAATTGGGTTGAACTCAATGTTATAATATTATAGTTTCCAGTAGTACTTCAACATATTTCTATTTTAATTATAAAGTGTATGTTATTGTAGCGCTTAGTGCAATGCTAAATAAGCGCATTATAAAAAACAGTCAATAATAATAATAATACTGTTGTACTGTTGTGCTGTTGTGCTGTTGTTGGATATTACATGGAAAACAAGTGAAAGATTGACTGGAATACACATAGGAGACGAAGTAAAAGATTGACTATTCTTTGGAAAACAAGTGAAAGATTGACTGGAATACACATAGGAGACGAAGTAAAAGATTGACTATTCTTTGGAAAAGGAAGTGAAAGATTGGCTGGAATACACATGGAGACGAATTGACAAAAGAGTTGTGGTAAGTTACTTTTTTAATTTATTTTTTTATTTTTTAACTTTTGTAACTATGTAACATTATGCAACATTATGTAACATTATGCAACATTATGTGACTCTGTGACTTTATGTGACTCTGTAACATTATGTAACATTATGTAACATTATGTGACCCTGTAACATCATGTAGCATTATCTAACATTATGTGACATCATGTAACACTCTGTAACACTATGTGACTCTGCGACATTATGTGACTCTGTGACATCAGTTTTTAACATAATAGCCATATTTCTATGTCTATTTTCACTGATAATATTTAATTAGTCATATTTCAATGGTTCCATTACAATATCCACACACACACAGCATAGGAATAAGTACATGAAAGGTCTCAGAGTGTGGGAAAAAGATCGATAAATTTCAGAGTGTACTCGTTCAGAGCGTGGGAACGATCAATAAATTTGAGAGGGAATGGGATTTTCCCCACGCTAAATCTAATATTATGTTTTATGTTATAGTAGTGGGAAAATGCTACTTCTAAAGCACATTTAACAAATGCAGCTTTTGGAAAAAATATATTGCATAAAATAAGTTTTAGCATTTTAGCATGCTATTTATTCGAATGTTCTAAAGTTATAGTAGTAGGAAAATGGTGGTTCTAGACCAGCTTTAACAAATTCTGTTTTTTTTTGCAACATATGATGTGTAAAATAAGTTTGAACATTTTACCATGTTGTAGTAGGGGAAAAAGCAGAGTTCTAAACCAACTTTAACAAATTTTGTTTTTACACGTCTAAGACGATTCTACCACTTGGTTGGTTGGTTGATTGTTGGAAAATGAGAAGTGAAAATGTGGATAGTTATGTAGGAAAACTGCGCCCATTCAAACATGTGTTCCAATGGCAAGCCCATTCAAAAACGTGTTCGAATGGCAAGCCCCATTCAAAACACGTGTTCGAATAATTTTTGGAACATATTACGTCATGGTATTGTTCAAAAAATTGTTCAACATGTTCAACATGTTGTTCAACATGTTCAACATGTTGTTGTTCAACAAGTTGTTGTATATAAAGCTATGTTTAAAGACTTTCTCATAATTTGAACAGTGTAGGTTGAACCGAAAGGATGTATAAATGCAACATTTGTTCGAAATTTTACAATTGGCCACAAAGGCAAACGTGGTAAAGTTATTTCTAAACATATTAAGACAACTCACTATGAAGTATAAAAGGCACCGGCCCTGAGACGTAACACACAATCTGTTTCAAGATACTGAAGTATGAACATGTCTGCAGTGAGCGAACAACAACTAACATCTATGGCAATGCCTGTAGAAAAGTTTGAGACAATGGCTGCAGAAAATTTTATAGTAAAGCCTGAGACAATACCTACAGCAAAGTCTAAGGAAATGCCCACAGTAAAGTCTAAGGCGAAGTCACGTCAGCATCGTCAAAGCGACCACATCTTAGAAAGATAAAAAGAGATGAGTTACCAGCTATGACGCCGCAGTGTAAAAAGCGAAAAATTAAGACAGAGCCTAAAATAAAGCGAGAACCAGAGCGTAAAGCTGCTACCATCATGAAGAAGATGAGTGTAGACGATTTACCGGTTATGATAACTATTAATGGAGAAATATATATTAAATTGGCGAAATATCAACAGAAAGTGATGGTTAACATTCGTGAATATATTACAGATCATACATTTGGGAGGTTACATCCTACCAAGAACGGAATTTTGTTGTTATTGAACGACTGGCAAATGTTGAAGAAGCAAATAACTTCAGTGGATCTCATGCTTCAGAAAATGGATCTGTAAAAATGCAGTGACTGTCAAAACATGGTTGAGTAGACAGCGAGATGACTGTATACACTTTTAACAGCATGACGAGCTTAGTGGATGCTATGATTTCATCACCTTCAGTGCAGAAGATTGGACCGAAGGTTTTGAAGCTTGACAAGAACTTGAAACTTACCTTTGACTCATATGGACATGTACATTTGATATGTAGTTCAAATAAAATTGTCTTCATATGTAGACTATGAAATTAGCATTATCTATGTTTATGTGAAGTCAATTGTTATAAAATTTTAAGTTAAGTTCTTGTGAATCTGCACATGTATTAACATAATATGTATTTGAAATAGTTTTGTTTTTATCTTTATTGTACATATTTGTAATATTCAATAGAAACACATATGATGCTTTTCAACTTTTTTTTTTCTCATACAATACATGGATATAATACATAATAAAACAATACTTGAATATAATACATAATAATACAATTCTTGAATATAATACATAATAATACAAAATTAACTATAATACCTAATATAAGATATATGATATATGGTTTACGGGTCAATTAAAACCACGTCAGGAACCTTACGACTTTATATGTTGCAAAGCAAGACATATATTAACACACAACTCTTCTTCTGCATCTGTTTCACTCTGTTGCACCTCACTGTCCATGCCACTTTCTTCGTCACTGCTACCATCCTCCTCCTCCATATCTAGTAGCTCTTCAAAGAATGCATTGTTTTTCCTTATAGCCGCTTTTAGTGCCTTTGAATACTTATAATGTTTTTCATCAACAAAGTAATTAAAGTCCTCTAAAATCTTTTGATAATGTTGGCTTTGTTCTAGACGCTGGGTATAGTTGAACGGTCTCATAAACAGTTGTTTTAGTCCATGCTTATAAATGGGTCGAAGGTCATAACTTGCTATTTCACGCGCATCTTCAAGTCCTTGTTCTTCATATTCTAAAACATTTTCTTGAAATTTGTCATCATAGTCATCGTATACTTCTTGAACCATATCATGCCAAACAGAGTCTATTTCTGACTCACTTTCAGAGTCTGTTTCTGACTCACTTTCAGAGCTCCTGTCATTAGCATCCTTGCCACACGTCTCCATATGTTTGAGCAAAGCTTCTTCGCTGTTGTATAATGCATCACATTCTGTACAAGCATGTGCATTCTTTTCAGCCATGTTGACGCTTTGACTTTCCATAGAAGACTCATCTAAGGTTTCCGTGAAAGGTAGTTTTACAAGGTTTTTCATATCCGATTCTTCATCCACTTCTGAAGTGCGAGCAGCCTTTAAGTGTCTTTTAAGACTTTGTGGCCAATTGTAAGATTTCGAACAAATGTTGCATTTATACACCCTTTCGGTTCAACCTACACTATTCAAATGATGAGAAAGTCTTTAAACATAGCCTTATATACAACAACTTGTTGAACAACAACATGTTGCACATGTTGAACAACATGTTAAACAACATGTTGAACATGTTGTACATGTTGAACATGTTGAACAATTTGCTAAACAATACCACGACGTAATATGTTCCAAATATTATTCGAACACGTGTTTTGAGTGGGCTTACCATTCGAACACATGTTTGAATGGGCGCAGTTTTCCTACATAACTATCCACATTTTCACTTCCCATTTTCCAACAATCAACCAACCAACCAAGTGGTAGAATCGTCTGAAAGGTGTAAAACAAAATTTGTTAAAGTTGGTTTAGAAACCCGAATTTTCCCTACTGCAACATGGTAAGTTGTTCAAACTTGTTTTACACATCACATGTTGTCAAAGAACTGTTTTTGTTAAAGCTCATCTAGAAACACCATTTTCCTACTACTATAACTTTAGAACATTTGAATAAGTAGCATGCTAAAATGTTCAAACTTATTTTATATATTTTATGTTGTTAAAAACTAAATTTGTTAAAGTTGGTCTACAACCACCATTTTCATACTACTATAACTTTAGAACATTCGAATAAGTAGCATGCTAAAATGTTCAAACTTATTTTATACATCATATGTTATCAAAAACTAAATTTGCTAAAGTTGGTCTAGAGCCACCATTTTCGCACTACTATAACTTCAAAACATTTCAATAAGTAGTATGTTAAAATGCTAAAACTTATTTTATACATTATATGTTTTCCAAAAACTACATTTGTTAAATGTGCTTTAGAAGTACCATTTTCCCACTACTATAACATAAAACATAATATTAGACCTAGCGTGGGGAAAATCCCATTCCTTCTCAAACTTATTGATCGTTCCCAAGATCTGAACGAGTGCACTCTGAAATTTATCGATCGTTTTCCCACACTCTGAGACCCTTCATGTACTTATTCCTATGCTGTGTGTGTGTGGATATTGTAATGGAACCATTGAAATATGACTAATTAAATATTATCAGTGAAAATAGGCATAGAAATATGGCTATTATGTTAAAAACTGATGTCACAGAGTCACATAATGTCACAGAGTCACATAGTGTTACATAGTGTTACATGATGTCACATAATGTTAGATAATGCTACATGATGTCACAGGGTCACATAATGTTACATAATGTTACATAATGTTACAGAGTCACATAAAGTCACAGAGTCACATAATGTTGCATAATGTTACATAATATTACATAATGTTACATAGTTACAAAAGTTAAAAAATAAAAAAATAAATTAAAAAAGTAACTTACCACAACTCTTTTGTCAATTCGTCTCCATGTGTATTCCAGCCAATCTTTCACTTCCTTTTCCATTTATCGATCGCTTTCCCCACACTCTTGAACGAGTGCACTGGAAATTTATCGATCGCTTTCCCACACTCTGTGACCATTCATGTACTTATTCCTATGCTGTGTGTGTGTGGTTATTGTAATGGAACCATTGAAATATGACTAATTAAATATTGTAAGCGAAAATAGAAATAGAAATATGGCTATTATGTTTAAAAAAATGATGTCACAGAGTCACATAATGTCACAGAGTCACATAATGTCACAGAGTCACATAGTGTTACATGATGTCACATAATGTTACATAATGTTACATGATGTTACAGAGTCACATAAAGTCACAGAGTCACACAGTGTTGCATATGTTACATAATGTTACATAGCGTTACATAATGTTACGTAGTTACAAAAGTTAAAAGAAATAAAAAGTACATCATATGTTATCAAAAACTAAATTTACAAAAGTTGGTCTAGAACCACCATTTTGGCACTACTATAACTTCAAACATTTCAATAAGTAGTATGTTAAAATGCTAAAACTTACTTTATGCATTACATTTTTTCCAAAAACTGCATTTGTTAAATGTGCTTTAGAAATACAATTTTCCCACTACTATAACATAAAACATAATATTAGACTTAGCGTCGGGAAAATCCCATTTCCTCTCAAATTTATTGATCGTTCCCAAGCTCTGAACGAGTGCACTCTGAAATTTATCGATCGGTTTCCCCACGCTCTGAACGAGTGCACTCTGAAATTTATCGATCGATTTCCCCACGCTCTGAACGAGTGCACTCTGAAATTTGTCGATCGTTTTCCCACACTCTGAGGGCTTTCATGTACTTATTCCTATGCTGTGTGTGTGTGGATATTGTAATGGAACCATTGAAATATGACTAATTAAATATTATCAGTGAAAATAGACATAGAAATATGGCTATTATGTTAAAAAGTGATGTCACAGAGTTACATAATGTCACAGAGTCACATAGTGTTACAGAGTGTTACATGATGTCACATAATGTTAGATAATGCTACATGATGTCACAGGGTCACATAATGTTACATAATGTTACATAATGTTACAGAGTCACATAAAGTCACAGAGTCACATAATGTTGCATAATGTTACATAATGTTACATAATGTTACATAGTTACAATAGTTAAAAATAAAAAAAATAAATAAAAAAAGTCACTTACCACAACTCTTTTGCCAATTCGTCTCCATGTGTATTCCAGTCAATCTTTCACTTCCTTTTCCAAAGAATAGTCAATCTTTTACTTCGTCTCCTATGTGTATTCCAGTCAATCTTTCACTTGTTCTCCATGTAATATCCAACAACAGCACAACAGCACAACAGTACAACAGTACAACAGTAAGAGCAACTGTTTTCACTTTTTTTCATGTGTATCCAACAGTAGCCACTGCATGATTGAAACCCTTGTGTGCATACAATGTGCTCTTATAGAGCTGCTGAATCACATCCTGGGGGGATGGGGGTCAGTACATATTATGTCCTGCGGGAGGTTGGTACATATTATGTCCTAGGGGGTGTCGGTACATATTATATCCTGGGGGGTCGATACATATTATATCCTGGGAGGGGGGTCGCCATCATATGACGGTATGATAGACAGAAGGTGAAAATGATGCCCGAGGGCGGGATCGATCAACCAACCTTCTGGCCACGGGTCCACTTACGGGTCCTCTACTCTACCAAGTGAGCCATTCAGGCCGGAAGGTTAATGATCGGGAAAATATTCCTCATATAGGGTTAGGGTCACATGACTGATGATTGACAGGTCAAGTGACTGATAACGATTGTCAGGTCACGTGACAAATGACGTCATGATGATTGACAGGTGACTTAGGGCTATGCTGCTTAGGACTGTCTTAGAATGATGTCATGATGTCATAGCGTCATTTTGACGTCGTGATAACGTCATGATGACGTCATTATAACGTCATGATGATGATGTCATGATGACGTCATTATAAGGTCATGATGACGCCATTGACACGGGCGGGCGCTCTATCAATCACCATCTGGTGCAAAACTGTCATGACAGTTGTGGACCACCTTATGACGTTATTATGACGTCACTTCCTGGTCCAGAACTGACGTTTCTCCCCTACTACATTCCTTCAGTTCAGTATCTCTACATAGTAAAGCGCATAATGTTGACACAGTCTCCGTATCCTACACAATAATGCGCATGATGTTGACACCGAATTTTTATCGAGAAACTTCACATCCCTCACAAAAATGTGCTAAGCACTCTGATTAATAACGACTCATAAATATTCCTGCTTACTTTCTTAAAATGCTAGTTGTTTTTATATGTTTAAAAAAATGAACCCATTCTTTGCGAGGTTCCTTGACAGTGCAAGCAATTTATGGTTTTGTTTATGGTTTATGGTTAATTTATGGTTTTGTGGGAAAACGAAGCATAATACGTTGAATACTTGCTCAGACATTTTGGGCGTATAGGACAATTTTTCAATTTAAAAGATATACAGTCGTTGTGAATGGTGAAGAACAAAGTGGGTGCCATTAAACACTTACTGAGATATGGCAAGTTTTTTTTGTCATTTTAAAATGCAAGCAAATGAGTTAGCGTTTCACCTGCAATAGCTTATGTTATAATTTCCTTTTTTCTATCAAATTAAATTAGCTGCTGATGCAAAAAAAGTCACATCTCTAGCTCAAACATCCATAACTTTTTGTTTAAGAATGAAACGCATTCCGCTCAGGAAAAAACTAAAAACATGACACCTATATTTGTAGTGGCACTTTCCAGGTATTAAACAATTTTTCAATGAAAACAAAATTAATTGTAACCAAGCCTCGCAGACATTCCTTATGGAAGAACAAACCGGAACCCGTTGAATACCTGTCGAGAACAAGATATCCAAGTTCATAGTTGCAAAAGTATTTAATAAAAATTTGAAAAATTTGTGAATAAACGAGAAACAATAACTTGCCGTGCAGCTCCTTTCTGTGTCTTCTTATGAAAACAGAAACAAAATCCTTTGGATTTTTACTGAGATATAATTTACTACTATAGCTATACGGATGGATTCATGAGTAAGTAAGTAGTTTGCTGCACACATATATAGACATACAGTCCTATAGACATATAGATATAAACAAATAATCAAACAAACAAACAATCAAACGCCTTTTCCGATAAGTGAAATGGTACTTTAGGTACGGTTAATATAATCCGCAAACTTCTTGTAAATATTTATCCGCATAGTTTGCCGTCTGCATATATATATTTTCGTTTCAATATCTTATTCGACAAAAAATAAATAAGAAATACACACACCTGAAAAATAGATATACAATTTTCACGTCAGGAAACGATCACAACTGAGGTGATGTATTTTATTTTATCTTCATCCATACAACTTATTACTTACTTTCTAAAACGAACATTGACCCTATGCATGTAGAGAGTACTTATTCTTTGTATCACTGAATAAATACATGATGTATTTATTAACCTAAAGCAAGTTGTGAGCTTACAGATAAAATTTCGATACCGTAAACCCGACAATATCGGTCAATAGATGTTTGTATATGTTGATATGAGCTTCACATACACACGCACACACAGACACACACACACACACACACACAATGTCTCTCAGTCGGTCTCTCTGTATATATCTTTTTCTGTCTCCCTTTTAATTTCACTGACGTCTTCGTAATTGGTTTTCTTTCTCGATATTGTTTGATAAGCTTACTACCCTACCCAGTAACCTCTGTTAGTTGGCCATTCCGTCCCATCCAATATTTAATTTGACTATTTATAAAATATTAAAACATCTTTTTCTATTCAGTAGATTTTCCTGTGACTCTAACACGAATTAAAATTTCCCCAAATAATTGTCATACTTAATTTTATGTTAATATCTATGTTTGGATTTTGCTTTGAAAAACTGTTTCAAACGGGAAAAATTCAGTTTACTTTCATAAGAAGTTGAGTTGAGTCATCTCTATTCGGAAGTGTTCTGATCGTAATGTATGTTATAGCATTGTCGCCCTCTTTTGAAAGTTAAATGTTGCTTCGGCTTGAATGTGTCTTTGTGTAAGTAAGAACTCAACAATCGACCATCTTAAGAATTAGGCTTGAGTGTTTATACCAACATCCATCGTGGTAAGATTGCACCCCCCTGTCGCCAACACCCCATCCCTAATCCTCTTCTATCTTATGCTCCGCACAACAGCTTTACCTAATGCATACTACAAAATCAGCTGAATCGTGATAAAATATGTGACTTATGAAACCCCAGTATTATGCTTTTCTGTTTACGATTATCATAGAATAAAATCGAAATATCAAGATCGAAGATATGCTTTTTCAGCTCACTTACGATTAGTTTCTACTTTAAGCAAAAATAGAAATTAGCTTCCTGTTTTTAGATGTGTGTCTGGTTTAAATTGGATAAGAAATATTATAAATTATGCGTTGAATCTCCAGAACTCCAGGGACCGATCATATAAAATGTGTACATTGAGCATGCTTAATATTCATGGCATCTGGCTCATAATGGCACCAAAATATTTTAGCAGACAGATATTATAAAATTTTTAATGATTTTAATGGAAATGGCAAGAGATTATCTACGATAATTTTGAATCCTTGAAATTTCAACAGCAACTTGGAAAATTGCGCATCTTATTCATTTTATGAGATTCTTAAGGTTAGTACTTTAAGTATTGCAGTTGTTTCGAAGTACTGTATTTTTTCATGTTCAGAGCAATTGCCAGTAAAAAGTCTAAGATCTGTTTTAATAACTGTCATAACAAATATGTACAAATACACATTAAATGAAACCTATATAGCTTTTTATAAATTCAATAGTAATGCAATATTATTTAAATGTCTACTTTCCGACTTGTTAGTTGTATAAACGTGACCACGGAAGCCAGACATTTTCTATGTACTGTTTCTGTAGATAATTCTTGATTAAGAGCACCGGATAGTACATGATGCACTCTTGTTTGTCCATGATGAACTCCTGTATGTACATTTGTGTTCTCCAGTACTTACAAAGCGAGCCCGTGCACATGCAGGATAAACTTAAGGATATTATACATTCAGGCAATTTTTGTTTTCACTCAACAGAGCATATGATAGAGCATGCATTGTTACATATTGTTTTATAGTGGAAATCTTCTCGCCGCAAGCCACGTATGATAACGTATGAACATGATAGTATATACAGTTATTGATAAATTTATTGGCGAAGAGCAAGTGTCACCGAGATCTATTTTATATCACTGAGTAACTGCTGTCACATACATGATGAACTCCCTTACGCACATACTTGATAAGTTCAGGCACGTACAAGATAAGCTCTTGCAGATGCGTAATGAGTTCATGTGTGCATAGGATGGGCTACGACGCGTACATAATGAATTACTTTCATACAATGTACTTTGCTTCACATATAATGAGCTCCCGCAGATATATCATAAATCTCTTCACGTACACGATGGTCTGCGGCAAGTACATGGTGGACTCGAACAGAATAATATCCAAACATGCCACGCATATCTGATTAGATCCGGCGCAAACATCATGCATAGAGCACGATGCATAGATGATGAGCGACAGTGCGAACACCTCATTCACATGATGAGCTATGCCTCGCACATGATGCGATCAGACAAAGTTTTGATTCGTGCATCATCTCCGTTTTCTGCATAACGAGTTTCGCTTGTAAAAGTAGCCATACATACCAACTGCGGTAGCTTGTGTAGGTTTTCTAGACATAAGTCGTCTGGATTAAAATACAAAAAAAGGCTTTTAAGATAACATTATTATACAAATTACATAGTGATTTTGATATATGTACATGTAAGTGCTACAACATGTCAAATGAGTGACTTTACAAAATCTCTGAAATTTTCAATGAGTCCTTCAGGAAAATCCATGTGAAATTAAACATTTCAAAGTATATTTTTCAGACAATATTATTTTGAATCATCAACAACATAATATCACTCCTCAGAAAATTTCAATGACTTTACACACTGTTGGTTTTTTATTTTGGCTTTCATTTGCCTTTTGATGACTTAAAACTTTCTTCTTGATAGATTATTTCAATGCTCAAGTTATATTGACGATTTTGCTAATGGTGCAAACAAAAGCTGACATTGCCTACTGAAAGTAAATTATAACTGAAACTTGAAATAATGCTATGCATGTACATATTTTTGTGCAACAGGCAAAACATGCCCTTGAAATGCTACAGAATTACTGAATGGTAATACCTTAGTTGATGCAACTGGATGGCGGTTAGTGGAGGAAGGTGTATTTCGAAGACATGTTGGTTGGGGAAGGAATGTCTGTTTACAGGATAGGACAGTTGGTGGAGGAATGTATGTTTGGAGTAAAAGATGGTTTGTGGAGAAATGTTGCTTGGAGACGATAGCTTGTAAAACAGAGAGTGATTGGAAGAGCGTGACTTCTGGACAAGCCCAAACGAAACAGAGCAGGTCTATTATTTGATTATCTGTGGCCAAAAAATATGGATTTTTTACAATGAATAATGACGAAAAGAAAAAGCCTTATTCAATGAAGGCGCCTAATGCTTACGTTACAGACATGCCATTGAACTTGTTTTATCATAAAAATGAGCTAAATTTGTAATATTTTCAAGACAACACTTGGTGCTGCCCAGACTCCTCTCATCGTACCTTTGACTCTTCTCATCTTACCTCTGCCAGGGAAAGAAGTTGTAATTAAAAA
The DNA here is from genome assembly GCA_949752745.1 of Protula sp. h YS-2021. Lineage (NCBI taxonomy): Eukaryota > Metazoa > Annelida > Polychaeta > Sabellida > Serpulidae > Protula > Protula sp. h YS-2021. The sequence continues at coordinate 3,721,886 of OX457026.1, read as the reverse complement.
ATAGTTGATCGCTAATGATTGATTTGTCCCAGGTAGTATTGTTACTGAATTGGGAAAAAAGCTCTTAAGAACTCTGTCGTACAAATTCTGAAGTAAAATTTGAGCAGGTGGCCTCAAAACTAGAATATGACACACCTCTGTTTTTTAACATGTTCAAACTGCCATTATTATTATTTGTTATGCAAAAGTTAAACAACACGCTCAATCTGAAAATGGTATCCTGGCTAGCAGAAGATCTGGAATCCTTTACATTACATTATATTACTATATAAAATCAATTGATATATATATAAATGACGTCCCATGGCAGCGGTGTTTGATATATCGATGTCAAAACACGACATCACTTTTACTACAACAATATTGCAAGGTTAGACCTGAATGAAACATAAGTATGAGCAAGGAACAGCAGCATATAAAACGGAAGGACGTGCAAAATGCAGGGACACGACATGCACGACATGCAGGTGACGTCATAACAATCATATCTTGTTTCTTGTGATATGAAGTAGACACTAATTTTATTCACTGCGACGACCTTTATCGGCACACATTGGAACTTTGCAAAACCTTGAACTAGTAGAGTACAGACTGACCCCCGTTTTTCAGAGGTCAAAAAATTCAATGGACAGTTACTTGAAATTGCATGATAGGTGATTTAACATAACGACCTATATTAATGTTTGCTATAGACACTGGTGTTGGCTATTATAGCTTAAAAACACAGCTTTGACACTATAATACGGAGGTCGTCAGTATTTTATGTTAACTGTAGTACTAAATTGTCATCAGATAAAAACTGCGATCAACTTACACAATTTTTTCAATGGATTACTAGAAATTTGTTGTCATTCGCCAATGTGTTGCAAGTACAATACAAGCGCCACTCGTGCAAGCAGGATCATCACGAATAGAATCCTCTCAAATCTAATACAATAAAGGTGAACAAGATTTTCCTGAAAAGGAAACCTGCTCCAGAAACTTCACCAGAGCGACTCGTGGGAGCAGGATCATCACGAATAGAATCCTCTGAAAACTAATGCAATAAACGAGAACAAGATTTTAGAGAAAATTAAACCAGCCCCAAAACCCACACCAGCGCGACTTGTGGGAGCAGGATCTCCAGGAATCAAATCCTGTACAATGCAATACCAGTAAACAAGATATTCCAGAAAAGTAAACCAGCCCCAGAAACAACACCAGAGCGACTCGTGAGAGCAGGATCATCACGAATAGAATCCTCTCAAAACTAATGCAATAAAAGAGAACAAGATATTCCAGAAAAGTAAACCATTCACAGATCCAACACAACCCGTTTGATTTATTTATTTATGCCTTGGGCTCTATTTTACATCCCATTCCTTGCTGTTTCCAAATCTGTTTTGAGTAATGTAATCCCACCTTTATTTCAAATTAGAAGTCTTTTAAAATTCAAGCAGTATATTGAACTAAAAATCCATTTAAATAAATGATTAAGGAAATTTAAACGAACTAAACTTACATCTGCCTTTATTAAAAATATAGATATCGTAGTTGTGATAAACAACAGTTCATAATATGAAGTAATCCCATTTAGATCACTTTAGAGGCACATACCGAAATAAATGATTGCACTACAGGCATATTGAGATAATTGATGAATTATGTATCTGATATTCTGAAATATTGTCCCACTTCGCGCTTTTCAAACTCATATAGATATAAGCACTATTCACTATAAATACCAACTTTATTTATTTGTGTAACTGGATAAAGCTAGAACAAAAAATTCATTTGTGACAGGACATTCATATAAGCAGGCTTTTAGCGGGTCTGACGTTATATTAAAATACCAGTTCATTTAATTTCAATTCAAATCGTACCTAATCCAGCCAATTTAGACTTCTGTTTTGTCGAAACTTTAAACAATATTGCAGCAGAAACGGTCATTAAGATATGTCGTTAAATTAACAAAGTAAGCAAATGAGCCATGGCTTCATTCTTCTAACAAAGTTTTAAGATAGGTTGTGATAAGTCGTTGATCTGTTACCAGCGGCAACAGACGTTAGCAACGGCAAAAGGACAGCCGTATTGGCAAGGTTTACGCACATATTAACAGATATGGCGGGTAGCATTTGCTCCTTTTAATCCATATCCGGTATTTAACAGTTTCCAGATTTCATAAAAGCTAACTTCTACCACATTACCATTTACCATCTATTTTGAGATGTCCATAGAGGAGACTGTACATTAGCAAAATTAAACTTGCATAAAGTAAATTGCCATGGATATTTTAGAGAAAATATTCAAAACCAACACACTCTCGCGCTTCCTTATGACGCTTTTACTATGCCTTTTTATATGTACTAAAAGTTTTGTTTTCTATTTTTTATTGGCAATGATACGATGTTATTGCGGCACCTACTACTTGTCATACAGCTATAAGGTTATTACATTGCTTGTCAAAACTTGCATAAAGTAAATTGACATGAAATATTTTACATCCCATATGCAAAACAAAACCGCCCCTGTGATCATTTAAAATGATTTACTATATTGTTTATATATGTAGTAAAAGTGTTATTTTCCGTCTCTCAACTGATGGAGTGAGGCTAAAGCAGCTGTCATCAGATTAATATATATTCATACAGACGTGAATTCACTCCTTTGTTTGACATATTGCCCTTTCTATAAACCACAGAATAGATTTACATATCTCTTGCTGATTTATTAGAGCTCAAACAGCGCTTGTAGATTTATGAAGTTATATAATAACAAGTAAAGCATAGTACAGTTGAAAATGATAATGTATGACGTATTTAATCTGTGACTTTTATAAAAACAGGTAAATAGCAACGCGAAGCCTTACTGATTTTCATGTCTTATTTTATAACCATCTAATTGTATTTAAATGAATGTAAAATTTAAAATTCTGCACACACACACAAACACACACACAGATATATATATATATATATATGATTGTGATTGTGACAACTATATGGGAATATTATAATTTTGCAATCATTGGCTCGTCCTTCTCCCTTTCAAACACGGTCATCTTCAATAAAGGTTCAAACACACCTTCAAACCCACGGATGCTTTTCAATGCCTCAGTGACTTCACTCTCTGGCATTACTATAGGTATGAAAATACGAAATAATAAAGGGTGCTTCGTAGCCTGTTTTGCTGCAATAGGCAGATGAAAGCGTACATGGCGAATGACGTCGGTTGTGTCGTTGTTGTCGTAGCAGTAGTATCGCATTGAGTAAAGGTATCCTTTAAAAACGTCGTATCCATATCCAAAAGACATGCTTATGCATTGGCCATGTGCATCTAGACTAGTAGTAATTGTTCTTGCAGAGTTGATAATCTTGTGAAAGTTTTCATCTAAAAGTCTACATACAACGCCCCCAGCATCACACACAATACGTTTGTTTGGGAAAATCTTCCATTGGATTTCAGGACAACGTAAGTACTCTAGACTTTCTTTGGCTGATAAAACTTTTATCAACACACCATCTGGAGGAGTGGAGGTTGGATTTTCAATGATAAGATCATCTGCGTTAAAATAGTACGTTCTCTGCATCTGCATCATTAAGTACAAATAAATAACAGCAACAAATGAGAAATTTGGCAGGTTTGCAAGGACTTCTTACTGATTTATTATAAAAAACGTAACTAAGTGAAGGTGACAGTACTAAAACAGTACTTAGGAAATACTAAATACTTAAATACTCAGCATTAAGATCTTAATGCTGAAGAGAAAGCAGTCATAGCAAACTTAATTCTACACTGTCAATATGCATGTGTAGAAAGCAATAGTACACATGATAAATCTAAAGCACCAATACACATATGTCACATTGTATTAATGACAAAATATACAACCGGTTACGTGATTTCGAGATAGGACATTTGTACGTAAAATGCCCTTGAATAATCAGAATAAAAGCACACATGAAATTTATTGCAAGCATAATACAGCAAGCGCACATTTGAATAAAAACTGTACAAAAAGTACAAAAATCCAATATACCAAAATATACGGCTTTGTATTTTCAGGCAAAACGCTACACATAAAGCTTGCAATTTTATTTTCCCTCCGTACGACAAGTATGCCTATTCAATAGTTTTATATTTCTTCAACTTATATCTTAACTTGTAGCTTTTTAAATAAAAAGGACGGTGCGATTTTTGGGGTAGAGTTACTTTTTAATCGGTTGTAAAATTTAGTCGTCAAGTTCTGCATCTAGCACAGTGATCTTTCATTGTCATATGTGCCGTTTGCAGAAAATTAGATTCTATCGTTGTAATTGGCTTTTGCTCTTTCTTCATATACAACATATGCGTGTTATTGTATTGATGGTTTGTTCAAATCTTCTTCAAAACCAATGAATTAATGTAATGAAATCTCAATTTTGACAAAAAAATCACAAAATATCCGTATTAATTGTAACGTTCAATTTCATACCATACAGTTTGGTTGACTAATTAACTTTCCCTTAAAAAGCAGTTGGATTTTAAATCTTATGTGTACATATACAAGCATGGTGTTAGCACTATTTTTCCAGATTTAATTGTGCTGAAAAAATTTATTGTACCATTTTTAAGATAACGATAGGAGATGCCCAGATTCCTCTCTTCTTGCCTTTGACGTTGATCCAAGGAGAAGGAGACACAGTAATGTAATACTTGACAGAAGCTGGTGGATTATTCCCATGTACGACTACAAAAATTATAAAAGTATGGTCTGCATTTTCAAATTTTGGTTACACAATTACCTTTTAAAGAACGTCACATAACTGTACGACATATAAAGCCCAATATGTTGATTTAAGCAATATAAATTTGGTTTGATAGCAAAATATACAAACTTTTCTCACTTTTGATTCCATTAGCTAACTGCGTCTGCGATCGTGACTAAAGCGAGGAAATCATACCAGAGATAACATTGTTTACAATTCTTGTATACATTTCTGATATTTCATTAGTTATGTACTATTTCCTTAAATATCAGCCGAATATCGTATTGTTGGTTAAAACCATAATTAATTGTCAAGTGATTTTTGCTTCAGCACAATTTGATCCTTGGTGCGAAAAATATCATAATTTATCCCCAAAAGGAGATTTTGTATCTTCTTTCTGTCACCTTGCAAAAAACATTCGATAGATTTCGCTTTTATAAATATTTTAACCAAATTAATCAATTTAGTTTTAATACCAATATAAATAAAATATCCGAAGTAAGTTATCTCTCATAAATGATGTAAATCTTCCTGCTTTAAAGTAAATAAAGTAACCTTGGGATTCTTTCACAGCGGTCATTAAACCTTGACCTTGCAAAGCATGGTGACTTCTCTCCGACATACCAATGAGCGTCTGACCTTTATCCACAGTCTTTTCCATAATCATAGCAACCTGCAATTTTCGGTCTAGGATTTACCGAATGCAATCCTCGAAAACAAAGCCCGCATTTTTGCATAATAAGCATATACAAGTTTTTCTCTTATTTCAAATATAAACAGACACACAAGTTTAAAGCTTAGAAATATGTTTTGCAATGTACTTAGATATATACCTTTTCGTAAACTAACACGCAGTAATCTGCTTGGTTTAACATTTCAAAACATTACATTAACACGCTTTAGCGCTTACATTCTATCTAGTCCTGTTGAAACTTTTTATATTTTATAAATCCTAAAACACACTTACTATATTACTATGATATATTGCCACTGAAATATTTCTATCAGGATCGAGAATGAATTTCGAAAAATTTGATGGTATGTAGTCAGTGCCATAGTAGATCTTATTTTCAGGATCAAGCTCAAGTATTCCTTTGTAGTCGCCAGGTGTGGCTCTTCTCACTTGTATCTCCATGGTGGTATTCTAAATATAGACATGGTTACAAGAGGAAACTTATCCCACTTTTTAGAATAAGTTTATGGCTGTATTTTATTTAATTGTTCACACCAACCCCTGCAGGAATATATTTCAAGGGAATTGGGTGTTACTCAAGTACAAATAAATTATCATGCCGGATCACGACTTTTTAAAAGGACTTTTACACTGGGAATGCTATGTTGGAAATAATAACCCTTTTTAAGCGTTAAAACGCGCAGTAAGAAATGATAATTATTCCCCCACCTTTAAATAAAATTGGGCATCCGCACATAAAACGCTTGGCTTGAGCTTGACTATCTGCCACCTCCCCGCCTTTTTCTATTTTATATTTTGGACTGCTGTGTCCAGAGAAATATAGACATATACATCCTGAAGTCAAAATTGAATGTCGACCAAAAACGAGCGCTTTTGGCCGAGAAGAGTATTTCCAAGCAACTTTCTCTTAACTACGTCCTTTTATTGTAGAATTTGGGTCTAGTTTAGATCCACTACTACACCGGTAAGTAGTACTTTACGTCCACCGTAATTTTTATGTTAAAAAAATAAAATCTAAGCAACCAGTTAGTTTAAAATTTTAAGTAGGACAGAAATAGTACTGAAATGGTACAGATTATATTAGCACCAAAATACTGAAGAAATATATCACTAAATAGCTGTCATATGTCAATCCCTAATGTTTTAATAACTGATTTAAAGATTTAGACATAGAGCATGATCTGACTTACCGAGTTTCCATCTGACCGAAAAACCTTCATGTATGGTTGTTATCAAAAGAGCAATTCTTTTTAATAAAAAGGTAATCCTTAGTAAAATTGCTAATCTACAAATAACATGTGCAAACTTTCGTAAATATTCATCCGTTTGTTTCTTGTAAATGCATAATTTATTGGTCTGAATATTTACTTGAAACACCAAAAATGTAATTGTTTTATTAAGTTATTGCTATTATTCAGCATGGTCTTTCCCTTCAACAAATGAGTCGGAAAAAACTGTTTAACAATGAAAAAGAGTGACCTATACATATCCTTGTCCCTGAAAAAAGTGACACAGCAAATCAGAGTACGGTATACATAACGCTGCAGAAGTACATCATATCGTTTTATCTTACAGGTAAGTACATCTTACCTTTTGTCTGCATTTCGTTACACTTATCATAGCTACAAAAGGTTACTATATAGAACCTTGGGGTCTATACTTGTTGCCATTTCTTGTTCGTTTTGGCCTTGACGATGTGCATCAACTATTCAGCAAACTGAAGTCAGCAGTATAAAGTTGTGCGCCGATACCCAGGTAAAATGTAAACTGTTAAAACGCTGAACACTACAATATCTCCACATATGGGTCATTATTCTCTCTCTCTCTCTCTCTCTCTCTCTCTCTCTCTCTCTCTCTCTCTCTCTCTCTCTCTCTCTCTCTCTCTCTCTCTCTTTCTCTTTCTTTCTCTCTCTCTCTTCGTGATTGTTTCTATACAGCAAGTGAGCGTTGGTTCTTTGTTTGATAACACGAAGGCACCTCAAAACTAATTAAATAGCATTTCTCAGAAGCTTGCTTTTGCTCAAACGTCACAGAGTAACCCCGCTAATTATGACAACACAATTTTATCATATCACATTTGTAGACAATTGGCTTATCTGTAGTTTCTGTGAAAAGGAGGTTCCACTTTACATGTGACAGGTGGACAAGCAATGCATAAATGATTCGATTAATTGTACCATTTTCAAGGTGATGGTAGGTGCTGGCCAGATTCCTCTTTTCGTTCCTTTAATGTTCACCCATGGATAAGGAGACACCCACATAATGTTTCAGCGCTTCTGTTGAATGGTACCCATGTTCATCTTCTCTCTCTCTCTCTCTCTCTCTCTCTCTCTCTCTCTCTCTCTCTCTCTCTCTCTCTCTCTCTCTCTCTCTCTCTCTCTCTCTCTCTCTCTCTCTCTCTCCATCTGTATATATATTCGAAGTTCTATTCTTCCTTTCTTCTGTATTTTTAGTTCTAAAACTTAACGTCTTCAGGGTCGTAATTTTTCTGGTTCCATGTGTGATTTGTTGAGGCATAAAAAGCAACTAGTGCAAAAATACAAATATTCCTGCCGGCATCGAAGCAATTTCATAGTTAAGTAATCATTAAACGTTAACAACAAGGGAAAAGTAAGCTCTTTTAGAATGCGTGGATGTCAATTAATTGTTCTTAATTATTTGTTCTTTCCCTTGGTCCACAACAGCGGAATGAGACATCACTGTCATTTTAGGCTGTTTCATTACCACAGTTTTGAAAAACTTTCTTGTTATGCATTAAACATTGGGTTTGTGATAGACGTGTATTCAGAGGAATATTCACTTGTCATCTAGCCCATGTGCTCGCCACCAATGCAAAAAATATTTTTCTTTTTATTCGCTGAATCGAAAAAAATGACATTTTTTCTCGTCTGTTTTCGATGGTTGTGTATACGTAATATAAAATGCATAGCTGTAACAAATTTGAAAGTTGTGTTTATCAGGACGTAGTATCAAATTGTTAATGCTTACAACTAACCTCGACACCATTCTTCACCTTACCCCCACACAGACAAATAGCTCGTATGTATGTTAAATTTAATAGTTTAAGATATTAGCAGATATTTGCAATATTACATTTTTCATTTTTTTTTATTTTTTTTTTTTTTGGTTTATTATTTATTTAATGATTTCATTTGTGTGAAAACAAACAGCTAAGTTGTTTATGAAAGATTTCTCAGTGCACACTCCCAGCTACTTCGTATTGACATTAAGTAAAATATACAGAAAACAAACAGCTTCGCAATGCTTCGTTATAGCTTGGGTATATGATTGATTTAATTTTGAAATGGAGTTTAAAATGTAACAAATACAAAAAGTGTAGAGATACTGCTTAGAAGCAGAGAAGGGAAATACTGCAGCACATCTTGCATCAATGAAATATGAGAGGGAAATTTTAAGGGCTAATCCAGTTACATCCAAAATACAGTCTTCTGTGCAAAAATTTATCTGAAAAAAAACTGTAGACCAAGTAAATAAGATCAATGGTAACCTCTGTGAATACGGTGCGGCAGATATGGCATTAAAGCTTTTGTCAGCAGGCGCAAAATTCAATACAGACGAAAACGGCCATACTGGCATGCACAGAGAATGTACCAGTGATATTGAAACTATCTGAAAATTTAAAATTTTGTATGCAGGATATCCAGAGATTATAAACTTTACCAATTCTGTTGCAGATACACCACTGCATGTACAATGCAGACGATCTAACTCAAGCCTGACAAAGTTTATACTTGGTTTAATTAATATTGATGCAAATATAAAAGACGCTAACCATCACGGACCACTTCGTGTGACTGCTGTCACTAACAACATCGAAAATATGGCAGCGCTTTTGTCCCATGAGGGACTTTTAGTCAATAGTCAAGATGCGAGAGGTGATACTGAGGTGATATAGCAGCTGCCTGTCGAGGAATCCAACTTCTTGAACAATACAGGCACATCACGAGTAGGACTCCAGGATAAAAAGTAAAAGCAACGCAACAGAACCTCCGGTAGGGTTCAATGAATATCCGTATTTCAGCAGAAACAAAAAAAAATATAAAAGCTTAACATGGACTGACAACCCAAAAATAAAACTTATGGTTGCGTTCATTGAATACTCAGTGCTATTCTGATAACCACTTTCTTAAATCGAACGATGGAAATGGTTTCGTTGTGATAACCACTTTCTTAATGCGGACAATGAAAACGGTTTCATTGTGATAACAACTTTCTTAAAACAAACGAAGGAAATATTTTCTTTATTATAAAAACTTTCTTAAAGCGAACAATGGAAATGGTGTCATTAGGATAATTACTTTTCAAAGCAAATGCTGGATGTGGTCTGATTGTGATAACCGCGTTTTTAAAGCGAACGATGGAAATGGTGTCATTGTGATAACCACCTTCTTAATGCGAACGATTGAAATGGTTTCATTCTGATAACCACATTCTTAAGGCGAAGGAGATGATAACGGTTTCATTGTGATAACCCCTTCTTAATGCAAACGATGGAAATGGTTTCATTATGACAACAACTTTCTTGATGAGAACTATGGATATGGTTTCATTGTGATAACCACCTTCTTAAAGCAAACTATGTAAGTGGTTTCATTTTGATAACCACGTTCTTAAAGCGAATGATGGAAATAGTTTCGTTGTAATAACCACTTTCTTAAAGCTAATGGTGTAAATGGTTGCATTGTGATAACCACTTCCTTAATGCAAACAATGGAAATGGTTTCATTGTGATAACCACTTTCTTAAAGCAAACGGTGAAAAAGTTTTCATTGTGATAACCACTTTCTTAAAACGAACAATGGAAATGGTTTCAATGTGATAACTACTTTTCAAAGCGAATGGTGGAAATGGTTTCATTGTGATAACCACTTTCTTAAAGCGAACGATGGAAATGGTTTCATTGTGATAACCACTTTCGTAATGCGGACAATGGAAACGGTTTCATTGTGATAACAACTTTCTTAAAACAAACGAAGGAAATATTTTCTTTGTGATAAAAACTTTCTTAAAGCGAACAATGGAAATGGTGTCATTAGGATAATTACTTTTCAAAGCAAATGCTGGATGTGGTCTCATTATAATAACCGTGTTCTTAAAGCGAACGATGGAAATGGTGTCATTGTGATAACCACTTTCTTAATGAGAATTATGGAAATGGTTTCATTGTGATAACCACCTTCTTAAAGCAAACTATGTAAAGGGTTTCATTTTGATAACCACGTTCTTAAGGCGAACGATGGAAATAGTTTCGTTGTAATAACCACTTTCTTCAAGCTAATGGTGTAAATAGTTTCATTGTGATAACCACTTCCCTAATGCAAACAATGGAAATGGTTTCAATGTGATAACTACTTTTCAAAGCGAATGGTGGATATGGTTTCATTGTGATAACCGCGTTCTTAAAGCGAACGATATAAATGGTTTCATTGTGATAACCACTTTCTTAATGCGAATTATGGAAATGGTTTCATTGTGATAACCACTTTCTTAAAACGAACAATGGAAATGGTTTCAATGTGATAACTACTTTTCAAAGCAAATGGTGGAAATGGTTTCACTTTGATAACCACTTTCTTAAAGCAAACGGTGAAAAAGTTTTCATTGTGATAACCACTTTCTTAAAACGAACAATGGAAATGGTTTCATTGTGATAACCACTTTCTTAATGCGAATTATGGAAATGGTTTCATTGTGTTAACCACCTTCTTAAAGCGAATGGTGGAAATGGTTTCATTGTGATAACCACTTTCTTAAAGCGAACAATTGAAATGGTCTCATTGTGATAACCACTTTCTTAAGGCGAATGATGGAAATGGATCATGCTAGTTAACGTGACATAGCTTCTTACTGTCCACCAGGAGGCTATTGTAAAGGATAGAAAAAGACGTTTCGCATGTGTCTTCAGATACATGAATTTGTTGTTATCGTGTATAAATAAAAACACATTCAACATGCTCAAAATAATTTCTTACAGTACATTTATCTACACTCTCTCTGATAGTATTCTGCAAAAGGCAGAATAACATATTATTGATAATAAAGAGTTAGCTGACATAAACTCGTTATTTTTAGTATTCGCTTATCCTGAGAAGCAGAAAGAAATAGTAAGTATTTTTGTAACTATGGAACGTATATCACAGCTTGAAAAACAATGTCATTTGTCAATCGTCTGTCGCGCATAACTTCTTGTGATTTCGTGTGTTTCACCTCTTCAAATAATGAATCGTTACTACGTTTTTTTAAATTGTAGGATACACCATAGGTCTATGTTATGTTTACTGAGCAGTCTCTGAAGGCATGTGAAAGACGCACACCAGTCCCATGACCTATCTCTATTAAATGGCAAAGACATACAGTCGGGCCCTTTAGAGCTAAATAGTTTAAAAAATACCCTGATTTTTTTTAAATTAATGACTTTTCGGTACTGCGGGCTACCTTTCTGTTACATAGCAATTTTTGCTACAAGAGGGTTTTGTCACACAGCCTTCGTCAGCCTTAAATTGTCTTATACCTATGGCTTTAGTAAAAATGTAAATAAAGATGCAAATTATGATATAGGACATGTCAGTGGTGTACTTTGTCAATTGCATAACCTGCTACATCTATTGTTATCAGCTTTAATGGAGAATTTTCCGGTTTAAATGCACCGGTGAGTTTATCTTTTAAAAAAGACTTATTTTTTGTCATGTTGTCATGTGAGCGATGTGATACCGCCTGAAACACAGTGTTCATTATACTTATTAACAAAAAAGTTCTTGTAATTTTACTGGAATTTTTTTGAAATTCGAGTGGAAAGTCAAAATGTTTTTCAAGAAAATTCTATCAAGTGAAGGAAAATTCAGACTCTATATAAGATCAAATAGTGGTTTAGAATGATGCGTTCTGCTGCATCTATAACATCGGATGAACATTTATGATTCCCATGTGTATTGCGTAGTAACGTGAGCGAATTGTTTGTGTATTAAAATAACCATATTTTTACAATATTAAGTACAAAATATATCAAAAGGACCTATTTGCAATCCCTTACCATTTGATCATTTCGACAGAAGATAGAATTAGTCATAAACTTCAATTTCTGATATTGATAACACTCCCCAATATTATGTTTCACGGTAGAGAGAGATAAAAATGGGAAATGAGATTCATCATGTAAAAGGTTGAAAGGAGGTTCTAAACAAACACTTTGTCTAATCATCTTAGTTGTACAATTAGTGTAATAACTATCTCGCCTCCCATAGATCTTCCTTTACACAAACACAAGTATAAAAGTACGACTGATAATGTTTGTTAATATTGTTATTTGTTAATATTGTTATATGGTTGTGATCTCCATCACTATGCAGTGCTGGTTTTCTGATGTTGAAATACTGTCAAAATGTTTCTTTTACACTTTATTTGTCGAGTCATTCGTAGAGTTCATGTTTTACCTGCACTCCAATTTCCCGTGGAAGGGCAAAGGGAGGGGTTGCAGAGGTAAAAAAAAAGGTTACACCATGAGAAAAACAAAACACATATACAACGCTTTTGTATGGAAAGGGAGTCATCTTTTTAGTCACTGAAAAGTAGACATCGAATAATCTGAGTATGATATAGGTAGGTAACTGCAATACAATACAAGTGGCGGAGTGCTTTCCGTCTCGTCTTCCAGAAGACCAGTTGGATCTAAGGCTGTTGCAAAACTACGCAATTGGGCGACCTTTTACTGTTTCCATCTTCATTTCAGCAATATAATGTCCCTATAAAATTCAACAACAGTACATTTGTACGGATGCAACAAAATGAACGATATACACTTCAATTCACTACTAATTCACCACACATATTCTGCTTTGAAATATTTGCATATTTTGATCTTTAGCAATGCAAGAGCAATGACGTACAAAAATCTCCAAGATGCTGGACTACATACCCAGCGCGCAACTTTAGTGCGCAAATTAAAAGATTTCTCAGTAGAGGAAATGTGAATAGTGCTAAAGATCAAGTACCAAAACGCCACCTAGCATGGAAAATAGCTATCCAACCTCCCATAGCATTGCCAAAGCTCAAGAGCTGCAGCTAGCTGCAGGCAGGCAAGATTTTATGGCGTATCACGATGCCCTAAAACTGTTTTTTTAGCTAGAACGAGTGGCACATTGCCAGTCTTTAGCGTTGACGGTACAAAGTTACTCACCGAAAAAAAGGCATCATGGAAACAGGTAGGCTAAACAATTCAGTTTCCTACTCAACCTACTCCCCTCTAACATATCAGAGGAAGCCGGACTGCATACATATGGCGTAGTAGCGTAAGCGATTATGCAGATTTCCTCAGGTAAAGCATCCGGACCTGATGGCATTCCTTCTAAGATCTACAAGAATGAATGCGCACGTGTGGTAACTAAAATGGTAAAATTATTCCAGTGTTTCTGGAAGAAGAGAGAGGACTTGAAAGACGCCTAATAATACACCTATACAGTAGAAAATAATTAGATCCAACTGTGATAACCATTTAGTCATTTCGCTAATAACAACAGCTGGTAAGATACTAGCACATGTGAACCTGAATCGGTTACTGAATGACGTAGTAAATAATATATGTCCAAAATCTAAATATTGTTTTAGCAGTAGACTCAGTGCAGCTGATGTAGCTTTTGGTATTTCATGAAAAATTTCGGGAGCAAAACGTAGGACTCTACAGTGTATTTGTGGACCCTCACAAAGCCTTTCGGCAAGGTGAGTAGGGAAGGGCTATGGAAGCAGGCTACTCAGATAAGATGATCATGATGATACGTGCGTTCTGTGCTAGGATGATGAGAAGAGTAAATATAAGGAGTTCTTTCTCATTCCCTTTCAAAATCACTAAAGGTACGAAACAAAGTTGTGTCTTACATCTCATACTTTTTGGAATTCTGTTCCCATTGACGCTTAAATATGCATTCCGAGACCTTGACAAATTTGTGTGCCTGCGTTCTGGTGTCACACTCTTAAACCCACGTAGATTTGCAGCGGGTAATGAAGTAGTCGAAACTGTGATCTTTCTTGTCTATGGCTGCGCCTTATCTTTGTCTTATAATTTTATCTGCGTCTACTCACAGCCTTGAAGACGTACGGGTTATTTTCACTCGTTTTCTGTATCATTTAGAGTAATTTTAAAATGAATTTGAATTGTGCAATTTTATTAAAAAAATTAATCGCAGTTTTGTACAGTTTATCCAGGGTATTTTGTGGGCATTCCAAAGAAAACGAGAACTTTCCCCTTCATTTGTGGACTGTCTGTATGCATACAAAAAGTGCGCACGCCTCGAATAGACTGAAACCTTAAAAATATAAGCTCTGGGAAAATGCGACTGCCTAAAATAACTATACAATACCGATTCGTGTGGACCACAATATTCTTTAAGAAAGTAAAATTAATTCCGCAAAAAGCAATAGTAGAAAAGTGATATTTGGCACAACGGTGGTTGCAAAACATACATTATTAATACCGTAAAATATCAGGCATTCCACTCTTTCCCTGTTGTTAGTGGTTTCATAAACCACTCCAAGGCTGAATCAAACACACAAATATTTGTATTTAACCCACATATTTCATTGGACCGATTTAATAAAATTGGTATAACAACTGGCAATCAGAATACAAATAAAAAACTGTGACCAAAATTGGGGATTGGTTAATTTCCCGGTCATTTGGGACAGGGGTCTCCCTTATCCCTATCTGCAAACAAAAAATGATACATTTCTAGTTTGGAAGTTTTATGGAACTTATATAAAATTATTATTTGATGCAGAGGTATTAAAGTAAAGTTTCACTTGTTTCGTTTGCTTGTTGGGTGTGTAATTTAATAAACAACTGATCCTATACAGCGTTAGTGGTACCAAAGCTTGATTGACAGGAATAACTGATAATGCTGTTGTCTTCACTGTGCTGCATAACGACCATTATTTAATGTCACTGTAGACTTGCAATAACCCAGTCTTCATTTTAGCAAAGATGTACAAGACATAGGAGGGTGGGGGTGAGGGGAAGATGGGGATAATTTAAAGATGAGACTCAGAGAAGAGGGCCAATTGCCTCAAATGAAGATAATATTAATGCAGTACTTATTAATTTCAATACAATCGGACACTTGGGTTTCGCTTTAAAATGTCATGGACTCGGATTACTGGATATTTTGCCAAGAACAGAAACCTGTGCTGGTAACTTGTAGTGGGAAAACTTTGGACCCATTTTTTGGTCTTGCAAAGAAAATGTCTAAAATTCTACACAGGAAAGAAAGTGCAAAAACCTACAGATTAATTCATTTGTGATGCAGAGGAGAAAGCATGGAAGTTCTTGAAAAGGCAGCATGGAAAAAGTTGGATTTGCAATCAATGTAACATCTGGTGATATTTCATTGTGTAGTACCCTTATAGCTTCCGCCCTCCCTTTCACCTCTCCTTTCTGCCCACAGTCTTCTGTTCTCCTGTCTACTCCACCCTTCCTTCAGCCTCCCTCTTTCCACATCCCTCCTCTTCCATCCTTGCCCCTCTATTCTGCTTCCCCTTCTTCCTCCTTCCCTCCTTCCAATATTCGCCACATCCATGCCTGTTTTTCTGCTTCCCCCGCCCTACCTCTTTTCCTCCCTCGCTTCCTCTTCTTCCCTCTCTCCTTTCCCCTCACCCTCATTCCCTCTCTCACTCCCTCCATCCATCCATTCTTCTCTTGCTCTGTCATTTTTGTTAAAAAGGAAGATTTTACACAGGGGGTCACGTTTTGCAGCTGGTCTCACGCGTATTCACTTCTGTAGATTCTTCAACAGTTAAATTTTATGCGCACGTGTTCAATTAATGGAACTTCCCTAGAACTAAATACTTACAGATTTCATATTACACTGCAGTCGAACCCCGACTTAAAATCTGAGCGAGACACGCAGAAATATACATTTCATAAAATCTGCATTTAAGCAGTATGGCAGCGAAAAGGGATTTCTCGATTTCGGAATCAGAACTTGATTTATAGACTGTGGTGAAATGCCACGTGCTAAACAAGAGAAATAATTAAACTAGAAAGTCTATGTTTTTGCTAAAGCTTAAAAACAGATATGTCTCCTCCAGCGCCACAGCCTGTCAAAGGAACACGCTTCTAGCTTGAAACAATTCTACATTATGTAAGAAATCTTAAAATTTCGCCTTAGTTGGATGTGAAAAATGGGAATTATCTGTAGGTTATAGGCAAAAGGCGTGTTAAATTTGGTTGCAATCGACTGCCTCGTTACTGAGAAATCGCTGCTGACGGACGGACAAATGGACATATGGACGGACGGACAGACCAAAAACAATATATGAATCCCCGAGGAGGAGACATATAAATATCCATTATAAAAGAAGTGGGTGGTGGAATTATTTGCAAAACATCCTTTTTTAACTGATGCAGGACATAAAAGGATTTCCCTTGAGTTGGAACAATGCATGAACCGATGTATCAAACACTATCCTCCAAGTACAGAATCTAACCCGCCTGTTGAATTCTTCTCTTCAAGGCGCCCACATAGCAACTGTCAATTTCGGCAGCAACCCCCCTCCCCCACCACCCCACCTCCACCACTCTATCTAATCGGTCGTAGAATCTCATTTAATTGGGCTTTAGAGCAGACTGCACAGTCCTTTGTGGTGTACACTGCACGGGGCAAGACATATATTCTATAACTTGTTATGTATTTTTTTCCGTGAGCGTTGTGGAAAAAGTCCATAGCCCCCTAGCACCCCCCCCCTCCACAGCCCTTTCGCGCCTGCATGCCAATGAATTGTTAATGGGTTTCTTGACAGCCACTAACATGGATTTTATTACAGGTAACTTGTACAAGTTTCCCACTGCAAGTTTCCTGCTGGGGTTTATGTTCTTGGCAAAACCGTCCATTAACGGTGTTCACAGAGGCATTTCTTTCTGCAGCTGACCCCAATATATACAACGACTGCGCTCAGAGCGGTATTGATTTTATATAGCCAAGTGCATGATTTTATATAGCCAATACATGACTAGCACTACTCCATTGACTAAGAGTACTTGTTTTCAAACCCGAAAATGGTACAAAAATATAGTGATAAAAAACCGAATACAAGCTAGAAAAAAAGTTTCGACAAACCGTAACGATTAGTGATTATGTCGTAACACCAATTATTTAAAGAATCAGCCTGCTACTACCAATATGTTGAAGTATTTGTCCTCCAGCTTGGATTTAAAGTCGTTCTAGAATATACAGAGGGTAATAAAGCTGACGTCTTTGCCCTCCAGCTTGGATTTAAAGTCATTCTAGAAATTACACAGGGTAATTAAGCTGACGTATTTGCCCTTCAGCTTGAATTTAAAGTCATTCTAGCATATACAGAGGGTAATTAAGCTGACGCATTTGCCCTCCAGCTTGGATTTAAAGTCGTTCCAGAATATACAGAGGGTAATCCAGTTTTGATGCCATTACAAAGTAAGTGCTTCTTTTCTAAATTATTATGATTTTGCAGAATGATGTGTATTGAAATTCGCACAAGAATTGGATATAGGCTAAGGAATAACTTGCATTAGCAATTTGTATTCAACAGCTCTGTCGAAATTGAGAGATAATTGAGTAGAATTTTCCATAATATTGTTTGCTTCAACTTCGTCTCCGGTAAAAATTATAATGACGAAATATAGGAGATTCTCTCATCCTAGTTCTCTTACCGAACACCGTAAATAAGTTCGAAATTGTTCTAAATCTGACCATGTCTAGAGCATTAATATAGAACCAATTTGAAGCATATTCGCAAGTACGTGGTAATACATACAAAATAACGTGTCAAGTTAAGCTTAAACTAATATGAATGTTTATTGCATTTCAAGCAACAAGCTTGAAACAAAATTAGATTTTTTGTTTTCCTTTATCATTTCTTATCCGCTATTTTTGATTCACGTGAAGCAAGAATTTGCAGTGAGCTATAAAATGAGGAGTTTGTTTCTTGTCTGTGAAACTTACATGTATTTTAACGCTTTTAAAGCATCATTATTCAAATAGCTTTTCTACACTTTGAAAATGACACCTCTATCAAACTTCAGAAAGTGAAGTTTTGTTTCCAACTATAATCAATGTCCTCGCAATATTGCTTACACATTCTCTTTAACGCTTTGTAAAAGGCCGTAGTTAGATGGTTAGATTGATTCCAATGACGAATTTAAACTAATTGACAACCCGATCAGAGCCCGATTGTTTTTATTCAAATGAACCCTTTGATTTTAAACTCGGAATGCAGTAACTTCCACTAAAACTTCTGGATATTCCCAATGAAATGCAAAACGTTGTCTATTTGGCTTTAGCTTTTTGCACGTCTGCAAAACAAATTAGCATATACATTAACTAAAGCTATTTTTAAACTGTCTCTGAAGAAACTACTTTGACTCATATGATCATATCTTCTTCTGCCGATCTAGTTTGAATGTTCAGAAACATGGGCACTTAACCAATTATATTATAAGAATTTACGATATTTTATTTTATTAACAAATATCTTCAGTTCTGTGATTATTATTGATCTTAGTAGATTCGGAATGGTAGTGACAGTATACGAAGAAAAACAGTTTGCAGGCTGAGCGATTTCGCATGAGTTCTTGGGATTTGCTTCATTCAATTGCCTTTGCCTTTCAAAAAAGGATGGCATATTAAAAGTTTCCATGCCATTAACTTTACCATTTAGAAAATACGCCATATTACATGGCTTATTAATTATGAATTTATGTTGATTGTTTAAAACCTTTGGTTGTTTTCTACAATAGATAATTTCATGAAAATAATTCTGCTCTATAAATAATTTGCTATAATAATATATTCACAAATGCCGACATCAATATTCCTACATTTCCTTATTTTACATTACTTTTGGTTATTCAACCAGTTCCGGATCTTTAATGTTTTTAAACTAAACTTTGGTTGAACTATTAATTTATTTTAATGGTGGAAGACACAAACTACGCTTTTGTTTATAGAAGGCATTTAAAGAATGAAAAATAGTTTGTCTGTTTGTTTGTTTGTTTTTTCTTGTTTTTTTTTTGTTTGTTTTTTTTTTTTTTTTTTTTTTGCTTGGTAAAAAGATTTATTTCCAGTTTTTGATTGCACTTGAAATTGTTTTTGGGGTACGAAATCCGGCTAAACAGATCACAACTGTACTTTAATTAAACTGGCATATGAACCAGAGGAAGAGAAATAAGAGACGTAAATTAACTTTGAGCATTTTAATTCAGAATGGAATAAGGGATTTTTACTGAGGTTATATATTAATTACCCAGAGGGCGCTACCATCAATGTGAAGAGAGCCTCACTCGGAATATTCTTATTTCAAACTTCAGCTGATACCACCCGCTTTCATTCGTCTGCGGATGGTTCACAAGAACCAAAGTACTAACTGGCTTTGCACCAATAATGGCTGACACCTAGTGGGTGCACTGAGACAATTTCAAATGGCGAATCATGGGGTACACTCATTATTGAAAGGGTCGATTGCTGTACTAGTGCCAAATGCAATGCCTTCGTTTTCAGACGGTAGGTGTTTAGACGGTTCTGCATAGTGATTAAATTCTGGACATTAAACTGGATAGAACTTCGGAAGGCTGATAATGGTATGTGGCCAGAGGGTTGCCTTTTCCTCCACAGGGTTGTTTTTTAACTCCATATGGTTGCCCTTTCCGCAATAGGGTTGCCTTTTCCTCCCTAGGTTTGCCTTTTCCTCCATAGGGTTGCCTTTTCCTCTATAGGGTTGTATTTTCCAACATAGCGTTGCCTTTTCCTCCATAGAGTTGCCTTTTCCACCATAGAGTTGCCTTTTCTACCGTAGAGTTGTCTTTTTCTCCATAGGGTTGCCTTTTCCTCCTAAGGGTTGCCTTTTCATCCACATCTAGTTCCACTGATGTCTAAGAGCAAATATACACGATGCATATCGCCCACTTACTGCTCTTTCGGTGACGCAATATATGTTCCATGTCCAGGTGACACTTTGATGATATAGCTTCCGGAAAAGCTTACTGAAACGTTTTACTTTCCAAGCTGTGAGTATCAAGTTTTTCTTTTTGCTTGTATTTAATACACAGAGAGCGTAGGCTTCTGTAAACAATTGCTGGTTGCACGTTGCTTTGTGTACTAATACCTCTGATACCTAAAAAAAACTTGACAATTGAAGCGATAACTTTCTGCATTGTTGAACAACGATGGAGGGTGAAATTCTCCATGCACCCTATTCCCCTTATACTCTTCGCTCCCCAACTCTCTTTTGCTGGCTTAGTCGTCCGAATTCCTTAAGTAAACGATATTTTAAAAGAGCTAAGTGATTTAAAAAACTAAAACATTGAAATGCCGTTTTAACATTTGTTGCTTGTTTTTTGGTATAAAATATATTTAGAGATATCAACAAATCAATGTAGATCTCATTTATTTATATTTCGTTATCAATAAGTGAATTTTAGATATTAAAAACTGATATTTGAGATCAACTAATCAATTTTACAAACTTAAAAAATCTTAAAGGAGATACACATTTATATACAATTTAACGAATCATCAATTAAATTTTGGAGATGAAAACTTTAATTATTGATATCAATAACTACAACACAATTTTTGAGGTCAAGAATTGTCTCTTTTTCTACAGCAAAAGATGTAAAATTAAAGATTTTGCATACATGGACCAGTCATTATTTATTCACACATATGTGCCTCTGATTTGTTTTACGTTAAAATAGAGATTGATATTTGGATATACAAATAATTTTTGAGATAAAAAATCAGTGGCAGATTCCAATCTGAAATAATTATATCACAAATGAATTCTTGATATCAGAAATTTTGCTATGAAATGTTTAATTTTTGCCATCAAGAACTGAATTTTTGATCTCTAAAAATCAATTTTAGAGATCATTAAATCATTTTTGATATCAATAAGTATTTCGTGGTTTCTCTAAATATATATTGATAGCAAGAATTATTTGCTGAGATCAAGAATAAAATAAGAGATATCAATAATATAATTAAAGATAGCAAAAATAAATTTATGATATCAAAAAATAATTTGTCCACAGCTGTCAGGAACAGAGATCAAAAATGCACTAAAAATCTAAAGACCATGACATACAATAATAAGGAACTTAGCTGTGGGTTCCATGCCTCAACTAAACAAGCACCAGAGAGAGAAATTGGAGACAGTAAATTTTATCCCACGAGGCACGCCACTAAACAGGCCTCTTGGACGGCATCACCTACTTCTTCCGTCTCTTTTTTTAACCAAAGCAAAGGCCTTGGACGAGGTGGCATAATACGTGACGGGAAGGAACTGGACGACCTATTATGGGAAAGAGAGGGAAACGCAGTATGAGATGAGATTAATGGGGAAGGGAATTTAAATAACGGTCCCTTTAAGACGCATAAACTGCCCGAAGTTCTTAAATGCCACATTTTCCGAATATATACTAGGCTACACAATAATCCCTTGATAAAGACCACTGTCCTTGGCTTTTAAAAAACTAGTCATCGAGGAAATGGGAGCACAGTCAGGGTATAGTAACTGTGGATCCCAATACCCAATGTTAGGAAACATTGTGCAGAGCGTTTGTCTAACTTGGGTTTGATTTCCCTTCTAAAAAACCGTGGTTCGACTGTGCTTTGGCATATACTTTGAGGACTGTAAATTTGATGAAATATGAAATGGTCTTATTGGAGATGTCCTTAGAAACATAAAACCGGAAGGTAACCAACAAAGTTGTCTACTCTTAGGAAAGGCAGTCCCTGGACAGTCAGGTATTCAGGTGCTTCTGGAGTGCACACATTGAGCAGAAATATATTCGTGCCTGGAATGAGATATAATGGCAATGAATGGCGGTCTTATCTCTTCAAAGCACTTATCTCATGGTGATGTGCATTGTCCTCGACATGCGCACCGTAGTGTCCTTTAATCCATTTATGACCACTTCTTGGCTGAGATTATATAATTGTCTGCTGTTATTGTACCGCCTTCCGGCCTGAAAATGTGATAAGGCGTGAGATAGACAGTTTAGCTTCGATGTATAGAGAGAATTGAGACTTTCTGCCTCACACATCGTCCTACACACTTGTAATTGAGAAAGGAATTCTTGAAGGCAATGTTATCCGGCCATACCACAGTGTATTTTGCTACTAATGAACAAAACTGGGAGACAGGCGTTTGGTGGGAAGTAGGTTCCTATGGGGTATTTCTCTGCAGCCTTCGAGTAGGGCGCACAATTTACCGTGAGCGCTACCTCCTTTAGATTTTTTACTGTCCGCCTCCTGGCTGGTTCCATCTTCTCAATTTACGTGAAGGACTCCCACCGCCGAGGTATATATATTGCTAAATTCTGTTCTACAGCAGAATAGAATGGGTACACCTCTTGTTGTAGAAGATCAGAAAATTGGCCCAATGATGATGTGTTGGAGGGAGGCGAGAGTGGAAGCCTTGCCTATTCTGCATGGCTCATCATGATCGTCATCATTGGTTAGGTTAACCTGAAGCATGGACGTGCATTCGGGGCTAGGTAATAAAATGGGCCAACTGTGTCAAGGTCAGGAGCGTGGCCAGTTGCGCTTATCTACTCGTGTGCTGACCCCATTGCTACTATTTCCTTAACCATGTCTGGGCAAGATCAATATGGTTGGATTTCAACAGGCAGCACGTGGATGGAAACTAAGGTAAACCGAGCCATCTCCAAAAAGCTGTGACAGTGATCTGCCCAAGTGCAAGACAGTGAGGGTAATGATTAGAGGGCTACCCGAATTTAGACCCATGCCATTTGAAATGAGTAGGTGAGATTGATATCAGCGCCCCTCTCTCAATCAAGGCTAAGAGAGAAGGGATTTAAAGAGAACAAATCCAAAATATAACATAAATTCTGTGAGCATCAAAACTGGAGTTCAGCTATGCTATGCAGTTTTGACAAAGCACCGCTATTCAAAACTAACATAGATGACAATGAAAACCATGCTTCTGTGCCGACTTCAATTCTACGTGATCGGTAGGATACACAAGATACGGCAGATTGTGCTGACTTATAATAAAACTTTTTCTGACCAGAGTAGAATTTTTAAGTATTATATAGAATATATTTTTTCCGAAAAACGAAAAATTGTTGAAAACTATTCAAAATTGTCTTTACCACATTCAGAACATCGCATGAACAGGTGCTTACAGAAGTTTTTCTCTTATCTTTTGTCAACTCTGTGAAGGTATTTTTATCGTTGTCTATACAAGCGTGGGCAATGTTTGTGAGCAGCATGCTGCTTTTTTCTGTAAAAGTTGCTTTAAATTAAAGCATACATTCTGATGTTAAAATGCGTTTTGATCAAAGGTCAGTTATCACAAAGCCTCTTTCTTAGTTCAGTCCATTACATCTGAAAAGAACAACATTATAAGCAAATTTGCTTCCAGCAAATCAAAGAATTTCTAAAGCAAACATAGAAAATCTAAAACAAAGTGACAAACGACGCCAATAGGTCTGACGGACATTACAGTTCCAATGTTTGTCTTTGAACGCTCAATATTTCCATTTTCACTTCGAATAAAGCTAGTCTTATTTGGTCATGGGTCCATTTTCTTATTTCCCTGTACGTGTGCACTTGTTCATACGTGTGTTGAATATAAGGAAAAAGTTTTGAGTGGTTTTCACAAATGTTCAGTTTTTCAGCACAAAGATTTTATCATCAGACAGCACAACCTGCCTTATCTTGACTTTCGTACCGATTAGGCTGAATTGAAGTTATCACAGAAACAAGGTTTTCAATGTCATTTAACACAGCTTTATATATGTTTTGAATATCAGTGCCTTATCAGAAGTACTGTGTTATTTTGATCCCTTTCCTTTTGTCCTCGACGGTGACAGGGGTGCTAATTCTTACCTATTTCAGACATGGTTTTGAATAAGATAGCGCAGTACTCATCAACCTAATTACCTTGGAAGAGACATCCTACTGTCACAGTTTTTGGAGATGCTTCGGTGCACCTTAATTTCCATCCACTCGCTGTATGTTAATATCCAACGAATGTAGCCTACCCATATTGAACTATGAATATATGGTTAGGGAAGTGGCAGCAATGTGGTAAGCACACGGCACAGCTGACTCTGCAACATACCAAGTTCATGTCGAAATAACCAGTGATGACGGTCAAAGCCAGCCATGACGGATCAGTAGGGCTTCTACTATCATCACCCCTTCCCACCAACGTCATTGCAATTTTCTGACCTTAAACAACAAGAGAATTTCTCGTTCTATCCTGTTGACGGTCGTATAACGCAGAATTCTGCGATATATGTCCTGTGGATGGGAGATCTTCACGAAAATTGAGAAAAACCCACCAGGAGCTCACCCCGGACAGGATCTGCTAGGGGTAATACACGGCAAATTGTGCCCTAATTCCTTTCGCGGATTTAGTGTGGTCGCCAAAATATAAACCCCAGTGAGTCAGAAAAACATCCAATACGCATCCCCACTCCACCACACTATGGATCCTGTGCCGAGGACAGCATTCATGACCAAATGGACATCACCAATCATGGGATAGGAACTGTGAAGTGATATGAGATAAGAAATAAGATCGCCTTTCCTCCTAGGCACGATTATATTTCTGCCATGTTTGAGAACTCCGGAAATACCTGAAATTATCTAAAGACGACTGCCCTCAAGAGTACTTAAAGCTTTGTTCGCCACCTGCTGACTTTTTGTTGCTAAAGGCGCGTCTAACAAGACAATGTCGAATTATATGAAGTGTACAATGCTCGAAGTATATATCTTAAGTGCATGGATCTTAATATATCTTAGAATATTTTGGTATTTAAGATCTTCGGGTAGTCCATGCGTCTTGCATGGGTGATATGTCGACAACCTGTTTTAAATTCCCGTTCCCTTTCAATCTCATCTCATAGAACGTCTTGCCTCTCTTTGCCGTAACAGACTGTCCCATTCCTTCCCGTCACGGTCTAACCCATGACGTCCAAAACCTCTTGCATAGAAAAGAGGGAAGAATTAACGGATGTAGATCAAGAACCATATCTCGCTGGGTGCCTCGTGGGATAAAATTTTGCAATTAGAAGTACTTGTTAAGTTAAGACTTGGATCACACATTTCAGTTTCTTATTATTATTGTATTCCATGTTTTTGAGTTTTGGGTGCCTACTCAATGATCAAAATTATTTCAGTTGATTTCATTCTATTGGTGGCAGCTTTTTCTTGGATTGGTGTGATTGTGTTTTAGTTGTTTTGGTAAACTCACTCAGCTCGTTGGCCCATGATAGGACGGCTGTGCTACCAATACGCTGTTGATGGGGGCTGGAGGTGGGTGGGATAGTATAACTATAACGGGAACTGCAACATTGTCGGGAGTTATCCTTTCAAGTGTTAAGCTCTTTCTGTTTGATTTTAATTTAGTTTGATTTCTTAATACTTCCTCCTGCTCTGTTTGAAAAGGGGTGGGTCAATTATTAATTTAGTTTTCACTTCTTATGAAGAGTTCCTCATTCTGAGCTCAAAGACAGGCCCTGGTCGATATTTCATGTGTCCCGATTTCAGCCGAGTTTCTGTCTCCGAATGAAAGGTATAAACTTTTGCGCCTCTGATTTGTCTACATGTCAGATTGCAGCACCAGTTCATTTTCAAACTAAAGTGTCTTGCGAGTTCTGCATTAGTCCTAGCATTAAGCTATATTTTACTTGATTATAATCCCTTCCCTCTGGATATCTCTCTATATAAGCTTTGAATAACGGTGCTTAGCCAATACTGTATAGCATAGCTTAACTCCAGTTTGATTCTTACAGAATTTACGTCACTTCCGGATTTGTTCACTTCCGGCACCTTCCGTCTTAGTCTCGATTGAGGGAGGGGCGCACAACTTTTAGAGATGGCTCGGTTCAGCTTAGTTTCCATCCACATGCTGCCTGTTGAACATTCAAACTAGATCGGCAGAAAAAAATATGATCAAATGAGTCAGAGTAGTGGCTTCAGAGACAGTTTAAAAATATTTTTAGTCAATATATCTGCTAATTTGTTTTGCAAACTTGCAAAAAGCAAAAGCCAAATAGACAACGTTTTGAATTTCATTGGGAATATCCAGAAGTTTTAGTTGAAGTTACTGCGATCCGAGTTTGAAATCAAAGATGTCATTTAAATGGAACAGCAATCGGGCTGTGATCTGGCTGTTATTTAGTTTAAATTTGTCATTGGAATCAATCTAACCACTGCCTTTTATAAAGCGTTAAAAAGAATGTTCAAGCAATATTGCGAAGACATTGATTATAGTTGGAAACAAAACTTCACTTTCTTAAGCTTGATAGAGATTTAATTTTCAAAGTGTAGAAAAGCTATTTGAATAATGATGCTTTAAATACGATAAAATATATGCAAGTTTCACAGACAAGAAACAATCTCCTCATTTTATAGCTCACCAAAATTCTTGCTTCAAGTGAATAAAAAATAGCGGATAAGAAATGATAAAGGAAACCAAAAAATCTAATTTTGTTTCAAGCTTGTTGCGTTAAATGTAATAAACCTTCATATTAGTTTATACTTAACTTGACACGTTATTTTGCATGTATTACCACGTACTTGCGAATATGTTTCAAATTTGGTTCTTAATTAATGTTGAACTGTAGTCTCTAGACATGGTCAGATTTAGAACAATTTCGAACTGATTTACGGTGTTCTATGAGAGAACTAGCCATCTCCTATATTTCGTTATTATTATTTTTACCGGAGACAAAGTTGAAGCAAACAATATTATGGAAACTTCTGCTCGATTATCTCTCAATTTTGACAGAGCTGTTAAATAGAAATTGGTAATGCAAGTTATTTCTTAGCGTATATCTAATTTTTGTGCTAATTCAATGCACACCATTCTGCAAAATCATAATAATTTAGAAAAGAAGCACTCACTTCTCAATGGCATCAAAACTTGATTATCCTCTGTATATTCTAGAACGACTTTAAATCCGACCTGGCGGGCAAATACGTCAACATATTGGTGTTGCGACATAATCACTAATCGTTACGATTTGTCAAAACTTTCAAACTTGTATTCGGCCTTTTTATCACTGTATTTTTGTACCATTTTCGTTTTTGAAAACAAGTACTTTTAGTCAATGGAGTCAATGGGGTGGTGGGGAGGGGGTTGCTGCCGAAATTGACCCTTGCGATATGGGCGCTTATGATATAAACACGACTCGCTTAAAGAGAGAAATTCAGCAGGCCGGTTAGATTCTGTACTTGAAGTATAGTGTTTTATACATCGGTTCATGCATTTTTCGAAATCCATTTATATCGTGTATCAGTTAAACAGGAAGGATGCTTTGCAAATAATTCTACCACCCCCTTCTTTTATAATGGATATTTATATGTCTCCACCTCACGGAGGTATATATTGTTTTTGGTCTGTCTGTCCGTCCGTATGTCCGTATGTCTGTCCATCAGCAGCGATTTATCAGTAACGAGGCAGCCAATTGCCAATTTTACACACGTGCTACCGGTAGTCAACAAATAATGCTCATATATAAATTTTTCATATCCGACTATTTTTCGATTTTAGGCGAATTTTTAGGTTAGCTACATAATGTAGAATTGCTTCAAGACAATTCCCTTTTACAGACTGTTTCGCTGGGGGAGACGTATCTGTTTTCTTAACTTTAGCAAAAATATAGAATTTCTAGTTTTAATTATTTGCCTTGTTTAACACTTGGCATTTCACCACAGTGTAAAAATCCAGTTCTGATTCCGAAATCGTGAAATTCTTTTTTGCGGCCATACTGCTTATATACAGATTTAATCAGATTTATATTTCTGCGTGTCTCGCTCAGATCTTAAGTCGGGGTTCGACTGCAGTGTAATATAGAATCTGTAAAGATTTAATTCTGAGGTAGTTCCATTGGTTGAACTCGTGCTCATGAAATTTAACGGTCGTAGAATCTACAGAAGTGAATGCGCGTGAGACCAGCTGCAAAACGTGAAACCCTGTGTAGAATCTTCCTTGTTGACGCAAATGACAGAGCGAAAGAAGGATAGATGGATGGAGGGAGGGAGAGATGGAATGAGAGTGATTTGAAAGGAGAGAGGGAAAGAGGTAGGGCGGGAGAAGCAGAAAAATAGTCATGGATGTGGCGAAGAGGGGAAGGAGGAAGAAGGGGAAGCAGAGAGGAGAGGCAGGGATGGAAGAGTAGGGCTGTGAAAAGAGGGGGGCAGAAGGAATGGTGGAGTAGACAGAGAACAGAAGCCTGGGGGCAGAGGATAGGAGAAGTAAGAGGGAGGGCTGAAGCTATAAGCTTACTGCACTGTGAAATATCACCACATTTTGTTACATTGATTGCGAATCCAACTTTTTCCATAATACCTTTTCATGAACTCCCATATAGCTTTCTCCCCTACATATCTAATGGATTAATCGATGAGTTTTTGCACTTTCATATACAGGGTTTTAGAAACTTTCTTTGCAAGACCAAAAAATGGGGCCAGATTTTCCCACTACAAGTTACCTCCACAGGTTTCTGTTCTTGGCAAAATGTCCGACAATACGTTCCCATGACCTTTTAAAGCGAAACCCATGTGTCCGATTGCATGGAAATTAATACGTAGTGCATGAATATTATCTTCTTTTGACGCAACTGGCACTCTTCTCAACCTGAGTCTCGCCTTGAAATTATCCCCAACCTCCTCTCGCTCCCCTCCTCCGGCATGTACATCTTGGCTAAAATGAAGGCTGGGTTACAGCAGATCTACAGTGACATTTTATACCTTAGATGGTCGTTATACAGCAAAGTGAAGACAACAGCATTAGCAGTTATTCCTGTCAACCAAGCTTTGGTACCACTAACGCTGTATAGGATCAGTTGTTTATTAAATTACACACACAACAAGCAAACGAAACAGGTGAAACTTTACTTTAATACCCATAACTCCCACTGTGGTCCACTCCAACTGTGCACTCACTACGAAAGACATTAAAGACACGTAAAAGACACTTTAGATTTTAAGAGGCGATTTTCAATTTTTATAGGTACAATGTACAAGCCTTGAGTCAGGTGTCTCCTTCTGCACCCCATGAGAATAGACGAAATGTCCACATATTACAACACTAGCACCATAGTAGTTCAAATTCTAGACTAAGTTCTTACATTCTTTGGCCACAGATATTTATTTGTATATTATCAACCCGTTTTCCCATCACAGTTTACATAGCAACTAGTCCAATGAAATCTCACAATCAACTTTTGACTTTTTTATATAGAATATACAGATATTAGGGTCGGAAATTGACCTCTGGCACTCCTATAAATCAATGAACCTCTCAATTATTTACGACATTAGTTGTTTATATACAGGGTTTACCTCTGTATCAGATAATAATTTTTTGCTTGCAGATAGGGATAAGGGAGGCCCCTGTCCGAAATGACTGGGAAATTAACCAATCCTCAATTTTGGTCACAGTCTTTTATTTGTATTCTGATTGCCAGTTTTTATACCAAATTTATTAAATCAATGAAATATTTGGGTTAAATACAAATATTTGTGTGTTTTATTCAGCCTTGGAGTGGTTTATGAAACCACTTACAACAGGGAAAGAGTAAAATGCCTTATTTTACGGTATTAGTAATGTATGTTTTTTAGCCACCGTTGTGCCAAATATCATTTTTCTACTATTGCTTTTTGCGGAATTAATTTTACTTCCTTAAAGAATATTGTGGTCCACATGAATCTACGGCATCGTTTTTTTTTAGACAGTCACATTTTCCAAGAGCTTATATTATTAAAGTTTCAGTCTATTCGAGACGTGCGCACTTTTTTCTATGCATACAGACAGTACACAAATGAAGGGGGAAGTTTTCGTTTTCTTTGCAATGGCCACTAAAATACCCTGGATAAACTGTACAAAACTGGAGATTATTTTTTAAATAAAATTCAAATTCATTTTAAAATTACTCTGAATGATACAGAAAACGACTGAAAATGACCTGTATGTCTTCAAGGCTGTGAGCAGGCAAGTCTTCAAGGTATGTCTTCAAGGCTATGAGCAGGCAAGGCATAGACAAAAAAACAGATCACAGTTTCGACTACTTCATTATCCGCTGCAAATCTACGTGTGTTGAAGAGTGTGACACCAGAACGCAAGCACACAAATTTGTCAAGGTCTCCGAATGCATATTTAAGCATCAATGTGAACAGAATTCCAAAAAGTATGAGATATAAGACACAACCTTGTTTCGTACCATTAGTGATTTTGAAAGGGAATGAGAAAGAACTCCTTTATTTTACTCTTCTCATCATCCTAGCACAGAGCGCACGTATCATCATGATCATCTTATCTGGGTAGCCTGCTTTGCATAAAAGCTTCCATAGCCCTTCCCTACCCACCTTGCCGAAAGTCTTTGTGAGGCCCACAAATACACTGTAGAGTCCTATGTTCTGCTCCCGAATTTTTCCTGAATTACCTAAAGCTACATCAGCTGCACTGGGTCTACTGCTAAAACAATATTTAGATTTTGGACATAAATTATCTGCTACGTCATTCAGTAAACGATTCAGCTGTTGATATTAGCGAAATGACTCGGTAGTTATCACAGTTGGATCTAATTTTCTACTGTATAGGTGTATTATTAGGCATCTATCAAATTCTCTCTTCTTCGGGAAACACTGGAATAATTTCATCATTTGAGTTACCATATGTGCGCTTTCATTCTTGTAGATTTTAGAAGGAATGCCATCAGGTCTGGGTGCTTTCCCTGAGGAAACCTGCATAATCGCTTGCGCTACATCGTCATATGTATGCAGTTCGGCTTCCTCTGATATGTTAGAGGGGAGGTTGAGTAGGAAATTGAAGTGTTTAGCCGACCTGTTTCCAAGATCGTTCTAGGTAAAAAAATTTTAGGCCATCGTGATACGTCATAAAATCGTGCTTGCCTGCAGCTAACTGCAGCTCTTGAGCTTAGTCATCGCATCACTTTTTTTCCATGCTAGTTGACGTTATGGTTCCTTCTACTTTAACACTATTCACATTTCCTCTGCTGAGAAATCTTTTAATTTACGCACTAAAGTTGTGCGCTGCGCATGTACCCCAGCATCTTGGAGATTTTTATACGTCACTGCTCTTGCATTGTTAAAGATCAAAATGTGCAAATATTTCAAAACAGAATATGTGGATGCATTTCTGTGTTTTAGTGGTGAATTGAAGTGTATGTCGTTTATTTTGTTGCATCCGTACAAATGTACTGTTGCTGAATTTTAAAGCTACATTATAGTGCTGAAACGAAGATGAAAACAGTAAAAAAATCGCTCAGTTGCGAAGTTTTGCAGCAGCCTTGTATCTAACCGGTCTTCTGGAAGACGGAAAGCACTTCGACACCTGCTTTGTATTCCCTACAAATTCTTAAACGTCGGAGATGCATATAAAATGCGTCTGCAATATCGGCAACACACCTCGGATATACGCATATTTTTTCCGTTTTGCTCATCGTTTATTAGTCGTTTATGCGCATATTTTCCGATGAAATTTTATGCATATATTCGACGCATATCCGACGTATTACTAACCGTCGGCTATACGTCGGTTATACGTTTATATTCCGATGCATTTTCGACGAAGTTCCGATGATTTTTATACTATAAAATGCATATTTCCGATATTTTCCAACGCATTTCCGACCAAGTGACAATCGGAAAATATGCGTTTTTAGACGTATAAAAATACGTGTGCGCATTTGGAAAAAAATATTGTTTCTAACCTTAACTGACCCAATGAACCCTTACCAGCCATTCTTAATTCACATATTCATACATACACCATAGCATATCAATATACAACATAGCATATCTATTTATATATTGCAACTGAACACTAGTACTTACTCGGGTTTGAACAGGGGAACTCTTGCATCCTAGGCGCGGAACAAACCTCTACTCCACGGCGGCTCGGAAGTGTAATTATGTGGTCTAACGTTTCTATTTCGTCCCAAAAAGGTTACTTCTTACATTTTTGTTTTTTTTGGTTACCGCTGGCGCTTTTAAATTTAGTTATTTGTATTGTCTTTTCCTCCTCTATGTTTGCTTACGGATAGTTTATTGAGGCAAATGATAATTTTCAAGTATATTCATAATGCTCCACTATTGATTCTTCATAATGTCCCCTACAAAACGTCAATCGATAAATTTTCGACGTCGAATAAGCAGCGGAAAATATGCGTTTTATAGACGTATAAAATAATACGTATAATACACGTTGGCGATATCGGCATCTTTTTTCCAACGCATTTTCGATGCATATACGATGTTTCTAAAATGCGTATATATTCCGCCGTATATCCGATGCATAAACGATGTTTCAAATCCGCTGCCAACGCTGCCGATGCAATTTAGAGATTAACGTCGTCGTTTAGTGTAAATAAAGTGTAAAAGAAACATTATGACAGTATTTCAACATCAGAAAACCAGCAATGCATAGTGATGGAGATCACAACCATATAACAGTAGTAACAAATAACACACATTATCAGTCGTACTTTTATACTTGTGTTTGTGTAAAGGAAGGACTATAGGAGGCGGGATAGTTATTACACCAACTGTACAACTAAGATGATTAGACTATGTGTTTGTTTAGAACCTCCGAAAGGAGGTCCTATTGAATTGGAAAGAAATTTCTGGTTAAGAAACGAAAAAGAGTGTGAGGTAGCTATACTAAAAACAACCTTTCACATGATGAATCTCATTCCCAATCCTTATCTCTCTCTCTCTCTCTCTCTCTCTCTCTCTCTCTCTCTCCTCTCTCTCTCTCTCTCTCTCTCTCTCTCTCTCTCTCTCTCTCTCTCTCTCTCTCTCTCTCTCTCTCTCTCTCCTGCGAATTATAATATTGGGGAGTGTTATCAATTTCAAAAATTGAAGTTTATGTCTAATTCTATCTTCTGTCGAAATGATCTAACGGTAAGGGATTGCAACTAGGTCCCTTTGATATATCCCCTTGTACTTAATATTATGAAAAATATGGTTATTTTGATACAAAAGCACTGCGTTCAAGGAACTATGCAATACATGTTGGAATCATAAATGTTCGTCCGATGTTATGGATGCAGCAGAACGTATCATTCTAAACCACTATTTGATCTTATATAGAGTCTGAATTTTCCTTTATTTGATAGAACTTTCTTTGACTTGAAAAACATTTTGACTTTCCACTCGAATTTCATAAAATTCCCGTAAAATAACAAGAACATTTTTGTTGTCATTTGCAGAGTATAATCAACACCGTATTTCAGGCGGTATCACATCGCTCACATGACAACATGACAAAAAATAAGTCTTTTTTTCCAAAGATAAACAAACCGGTGCATTTAAACCGGAAGATTCTCCATTAAAGCTGATAACAATAGATGTAGTAGGTTATGCAATTGACAAAGTACACCTCTGACATGTCCGATATCATAATTTGCATCTAGTGACGATGTCAGCTGATATCATTAAACGATAAACAAATTTATTTGCATTTTTATTAAATCCATAGGTATAAGACAATTTAACGCTGACAAAGGCTGTGTGACAAAACCCTTTTGTAGCAAAAATTGCTAGACAAAAGAAAGGTAGCCCGCACTACAGGAAAGTCATTTATTTAAAAAAATCAGGGTATTTTTGCACTATTTAGCTGTAAAGGGCCAGACTGTATGTGTTTGCCATTTAATAGAGATAAGTCATGGGACTGGTATGCTTCTTTCACATGCCTCCAGAGACTGCCCAGCAAAAAATAACCTAGACCTATGGTGTACCCTACAATTTTAAAACCATAGTAACGATTCATTATTTCAAGAGGTGAAACACATGAAATCACAAGAAGTTATCCGCGACAGACGATTTAAAAATGACATTGTTTTTCAAGCTGTGATATACGTTCGATAGTTACAAAAAAATGCTATGTATTTCTTTCTGCTTCTCAGGATAAGCGAATACTAAAAATAACGAGTTTATGTCAGTTAACGCTTTATTATCAATTATATGTTATTCTACCTTTTGCAGATTACTAGCAGGGATAGTGTAGATAAATGTTCCTTAAGAAATTATTCAGTGCATGTTGGATGTTTTTTTTATTTATACACGATAACAACAAATTCATGTATCTGAAGACACATGCGAAACGCCTTTTTTATCCTATACAATAGTCTCCTGGTGGATAGTAAGAAGCTATGTCACGTTAACTAGCATGATCCATTTCCATCATTCGCTTTAAGAACGTGGTTATCACAATGAGACCAATTCAATTGTTCGCTTTAAGAAAGTGGTTATCACAATGAAACCATTTACATCGTTCGCTTTGAGAACGCGGTTATCACAATGAAACCATTTCCAGCATTCGCTTTGAGAAGTAGTTATCACATTGAAACCATTTCTATTTTTCGCTTTAAGAAAGTGGCTATCACAATGGAAACATTTCCACCGTTTGCTTTTAGAAAGTGGTTATCACAATGAAACCATTTCCACGTTCGCATTAAGGAAGTGGTTATCACAATGAAACCATTTACACCATTAGCTTTAAGAAAGTGGTTATTACAACGAAACTATTTCTATCGTTCGCTTAAAGAACGAGGTTACAATGAGACCACATCCAGCATTTGCTTCGAAAAGTAATTATCCAAATGACACCATTTCCATTGTTCGCTTTAAGAAAGTTTTTATAACTATGCAAATATTTCCTTCGTTTGTTTTAAGAAAGTTGTTATCACAATGAAACCGTTTCCATTGTCCGCATTAAGAAAGTGGTCATCACAATGAAACCATTTCCATCATTCGCTTTAAGAAAGTGGTTAGCACAATGAAGCCATTGCCATCGTTCGCATTAAGAAAGTGGTTATCACAATGACACCATTTCCATCGCCCCCTTTAAGAACGCGGTTATCACAACGAGACCACATCCAGCATTTGCTTCGAAAAGTAATTATCCCAATGACACCATTTCCATTGTTCGCTTTAAGAAAGTAGTTATCACAATGACACTGAGTTTTCAATGAACGCAACCACAAGTTTTATTTTTGGGTTGTCAGTCCATCTAAAGCTTTTATATTTGTTTTTTTTTTTGCTTCTGCTGACATACGGATATTCATCGAACTCTACCTAAGGTACTGTTTCGTTGCTTTTATTTTTTATCTTGGAGTCATACTCTTGATGTGCCTGTAATAGTTCAAGAAGTTGGATTCCTCGACGCGTAGTTGCTATATGACTGGCAGTATCACCTCTTGACTATTGACTAAAATTCCCTCATGGAACAAAAGCGCTGCCATATTTTCGATGTTGTTATTGACAGCAGTCACACGAAGTGGCCCGTTAGTGTCTTTTATATTTGCATCAATATTAATTAAGCCAAGTATAAACTTTGTCATGTTTGAGTAGATCGTCTGCATTAAACATGCAGTGGTGTATCTGCAACTGCTATGGTAAAGTTTATAATCTCTGGATATCTTGCATACAAAAGATTAAAGTTTTAGATAGTTTCAATATCACTTTTATTTTTCACGGAAGACTGTATTTTGGATGTAACTGGATTAGCCTTAAAATTTCCCTCTCATATTTCATTGATGCAAGATGTGCTGCAGTATTTCCCTTCTCTGCTTCTAAGCTGTATCTCTACACCATTTGTATTTGTTACATTTTAAATTCCATTTCAAAATTAAATCAATCATATACCTGTTATATTGAAACAGCCCATCCGTAGGATGGGCCCATCCAATAACAGCGAGGTATTGATTTACCCAATCTTCGTTGTTTTGCGCTTTTTTAGTTTCAGTCCATATTTGGCTATAGGAAACAGCACATATTTTCTTCTCCCCTTAAAAAGTGGGAACAAACTGCCTTGTATTGTGAACAAGATGGACTGTTTTAATGGTATATGGGTGTAGAATGAGCCCGTCGTATAGCTGTAAGCCTCAGAATTAGCACATATAGAATCAGTATGTGCCAAATCTAGAGACAGATGCATAGGAATACCCCGTCCATAGAAACAACACATCTGATCAAGTATATGGGCAAAATCTACAACAGTTGCGTAGAAATACCAAATCCATAGAAACAACATATCTGATCAAGCATATGGGCCAAATCTACAGGCAGTTGCATAGGAATACGCCAGCCATGGAAACAGCACATGCAAGGCCGGCAGAATTGTACCTAATGTTTGAGGCGGGACCTCAGTAACACCAGTGGTACTGAATGCTTCTAAATGCTATATTGGGTTTTAAGCTGAAAGAAACTCTCCAAACCAAAACAATGCTGCTCATACTGCTGCTTCAAGGCTTTAATTCCAAAGCCGATGGGAAAGGCTAAAAAACGCAGTTTGTCTTTGCTGCGTAGGAGCGGGGGTATATATATATATATATATATATATATATATATATATATATATATATATATATATATATATATATATATATATATATATATGCCAAAAGAGAAATTTTGCATTTGCTATATACGTATTATTATATAAGAAATTTTTCATTTGAACTCCCCGCCCCCGCCCCGTCCCGCCCCCATCTTTAATTGTCGGAGAATTAAAAAGAAGAATATAGTTTGCATTGGTGTAGAGCACATGTCCTGGATGACAAGTGAATACACGTCTATCACAAAACCAATGTTTAATGCCTAAAGAAATTTTTCAAAACTGTGGTGAAGAAACAGCTTAAAATGACAGGGATGTCCCGCTGTTGTGGACCAAGGCAAAGAACAAATAATAAAGAACAATTAATTGACATCCACGCATTCTAAGAAAAGCTTATTTTTCCCTTGTTGTTAACGTTTGATGATTACTTGACTATAAAAGTGCTTCAATGCCGGCAGAAATATTTCTATTTTTGCATTAGTTGCTTTTTATGCCTAAACAAGATCATTTTTTACTACCGACTAGCAACAAATCACGCTTGGAACCGAAAAATTACGACATCGAAGTCTTTACGTTTTAGAACTAACGGTATACTTTGCTGAAAGGGATTTAATGATGTGAACCTCCATGTGCAAGATCCTTTTCTAGTTAAAAGTCTGATGTCGAAATAACGTTGATTTGCAATTGTTACATCGAAACGACCAAACCGCAAAATTAAATATGGATGTAATTTGTTAATAGGTGGTCGCGATCATGTTGCGACCTCTATTTAACGTCTTTGACAAAGCGTTGAATAGGCGTGGAAAAGATTTCCGCGAAACAAAGGGTGCCATTCTTATACAGACACCTTATAAATGTCGCTCTCTCGGTGATGAATGTAATTAATATTTCCTCGAAATATATATTACATATTGCAATATTATATATATTATCCCAACGTACAACCAACGTGCGCAATTAGATGGTGTAAGCTTCTATAATCAATCAAAACAACACGCTGACCAGCTTCAAAAAATATGGTTCATACGCATCTGTAATATTTTACTTCATGGGAATGAGTAAAAATACAGAAGAAAAGAAGAATAGAACTTCGAATATATATACAGAGAGAGAGAGAGAGAGAGAGAGAGAGAGATAAACATGGATACCATTCAACAGAAGCGCTGAAGCATTATGTGGGTGTCTCTTTATCCATGGGTGAACATTTAAGGAAAGAAAAGAGGAATCTGGACAGCACCTACCATCATCTTGAAAATGGTACAATTAATCGAATCATTTATGCATTGCTTGTCCACCTATCACATTTAAAGTGGAACCTCCTTTTCACAGAAACTACAGATAAGCCAATTGTCTGCAAATGTGATATAATAAAAATTTGTTGTCATAATTAGCAAGGATACTTGGTGACTTTGAACAAAAGCAAACTTCTGAGAAATGTCAATTAATTAGTTTTGAGGTGCCTTTGTGATATCAGTCAAAGAACCAACGTTCACTTGCTGTATAGAAACAATCACGAAGAGAGAAGAGAGAGAGAGAGAGAGAGAGAGAAAGAGAGAGAGACAGAATAATGACCCATATGTGGAGATATTGTAGTGTTCAGCGTTTTAACAGTTTGCATTTTACCTGGATATCAGCGCACAACTTTATACTGCTGATTTCAGTTTGCTGAATAGTTGATCGCACATCGCCAAGGCCAAAACGAACAAGAAATAGCAGCAAGTATAGACTCCAAGGTTCTATATAATAACCTTTTTGTAGTTATGATAAGTGTAACGAAATGCAAACAAAAAGTAAGACAACATGTACTTATCGGTATTCTAATCATAAGATAAAGCGATATGAGGTACCGTACCCTGACTTGCTGTGTCACTTCTGTCAGGGACAAGGATATGTATAGGTCACTCTTTTTCATCGTTAAACTATTTTTTCTGACTCAATTGTTGAAGGAAAAGACCATGCTAAATAATAGCAATAACTTAATAAAGCAATTATATTTTGGGTGTTTCAAATAAATATTCAGACCAATAAATTATACATTGACAAGAAACAAACGGGTGAATATTTACGAAAGTTTGCACATGTTATTTTTAGATTTGCAATTTTGCTAAGGATTACCTTTTTATTAAAAAAGAGTTGCTCTTTTGATAACAACCGTACATGAGGGTTTTTCGGTCAGATGGAAACTGGGTAAGTCAGATCA
Organism: Protula sp. h YS-2021; assembly: GCA_949752745.1. Taxonomy (NCBI): domain Eukaryota; kingdom Metazoa; phylum Annelida; class Polychaeta; order Sabellida; family Serpulidae; genus Protula; species Protula sp. h YS-2021. Next base: position 3,682,882 of record OX457026.1, on the reverse strand, counting down.
TGCTTTCTGTCTAAATCTTTTAATCAGTTAATAAAGCATTAGAGATTGGCATATTACAGCTATTTGGTGATATATTTCTTCAGCATTTTGATGCTAATATTATCTGTACCATTTTCGTACCATTTCTGTCCTACTTAAAATTTTAAACTAACTGGTTGCTTAGATTTTATTTATTTGTCATTTAAATACTTTCAAAACTAGAGCTTACAGGGACAAATTACGGTGGACGTAAAGTACTGCTTACCGGTGTAGTAATGGATCTAAACTAGACCCAAACTCTACAATATAAGGACGTAGTTAAGAGGATATTGCTTGGAAATACGCTTCTCGGCCATAAGCACTCGTTTTTTGGTAGACATTCAATTTTGACTTGAGGATGTATATGTCTGTATATTTCTCTGGACACAGCAGTCCAAAATATAAAACAGAAAAAGGCGGGAAGGTGGCAGATAGTCAAGCTCAAGCCAAGTGTTTTATGTGCGGATGCCCAATTTCATTTAAAGGTGGGGGAATAATTATCATTTCTTACTACGCGCTTTAACGCTTAAAAAGGGTTATTATTTCCAATATAGCAATCCCAGTGTACAAGTCCTTTTAAAAAGTCGTGATCCGACATGATACTTATTTGTTCTTGAGCAACACCCAATCCCCTTGAAATATATTCCTGCAAGGGTTGGTGTGAACAATTAAATAAAATACAGCCATAAACTTATTCTAAAAAGTGGGATAAGTTTCCTCTTGTAACCATGTCTATATTTAGAATACCACCATGGAGATACAAGTGAGAAGAGCAACACCTGGCGACTACAAAGGAATACTTGAGCTTGATCCTGAAAATAAGATATACTATGGCACTGACTACATACCGTCAAATTTTTCGAAATTCATTCTCGATCCTGATAGAAATATTTCAGTAGCAATATATCCTAGTAATATAGTAAGTGTGTTTTAGGATTTATAAAATATAAGAAGTCTCAACAATACGAGATAAAATATAGGCGTTAAAGTGTTTTAATGTAATGTTTTGAAATGTTAGACCAAGCAGATTACTACGTGTTAGTTTACGGAAAGATATATATCTAAGTAAATTGCAACACATATTTCTAAGCTTTAAACTTGTGTGTCTGTTTATATTTGAAATAGGAGAAAAACTTGTTTAGGCTTATTATTCAATAATGTGGGCTTTGTTTTCGAGTATTGCATTTGTTAAATCCTAGACCGAAAATTGCAGGTTGCTATGATTATGGAAAATACTGTGGATAAAGGTCAGACGCTCATTGGTATGTCGGAGAGAAGTCACCATGCTTTGCAAGGTCAAGGTGTAATGACCGCTGTGAAAGAATCCCAAGGTTATTTTATGTACTTTAAGGCAGGAAGATTTACATCATTTAAGAAGGATAACTTACTTCGGATAATTTATTTATATTGGTATTAAAACTAAATGCTAATTTGGTTAAAATATTTATAAAAGCGAAATCTATCGAATGTTTTTATCAAGATGACGGAAAGAAGATAAAAATCACCTTTCTGGGGATAAATGATGACATTTTGCGCACCAAGGAGCAAATTGTTTTCAGGCAAAAACCACTTGGCAATTAATAATGGTGTTAACCAACAATGCGATATTCGGCCAAATTTTATGCAAATAGTACATAACTAATGAAATGTCAGAAAAGTATACAAGAATTTTAAACAATGCTATTTCTCGTATAATTTCTTCGCTTTAGTCAAGATCGCAGACGCGCATAGCTAGTGGAATCAAAAGTGAGAAAAGTTATTAAATTTTGCTATCAAACCAAATTTACATTGCTTAAATCAACATATTGCGTTTTATATGCCGTACATAAGCCAGTTATGTGACGTTCTTTAAAAGGTAATTGTGTGACCAAAATTTAAAAATGCATACCATACTTTTTTGTAGTTGTACATGGGAATAATCCACCAGCTTCTGTCAAGCATTACGTTACTGTGTCTCGTTCTCCATGGTGCAACCTCAAAGGCAAGAAGAGAGGAATCTGGGCATCTCCTATCGTTATCTTAAAAATGGTACACTAAATTCTTATCGAACAATTAAATCTGGAAAATTTTTAACACCATGCTTTTTAAGGGAAAGTTAATTAGTCAACCAAACTGTATGGTATCAAATGGATCGTTGAAATTAATACCGATATTTTGTGATTTTTATCAAAAATGAGATCTCATTACGTTAATTCATTGGTTTTGAAGATTTGAGCAAACAATCAATACACGGATATGTTGTATATAAAGAAAGAACAAAAGCCCCTTACAACCATAGAATCTAATTTTCTGCAAACGGCACATATGACAATGAAACATCACTGGGCTAGATGCAGAACTTGACGACTAAATTTTACAACCGATTAAAAAGTAACTCTACCCCAGAAATCGCACCATCCTTTTTATTTAAAAGCTACAAGTTAAGATATAAGTTGAAGAAATAGAAAACTATTGAATAGGTATACTTGTCGGAAGGAAAATAAAATTGCAAGCTTTATGTGTAGCGTTGTTGCCTGAAAATACGAAGCCGCATATTTTTGTATATTGGATTTTTGTACTTTCTGTACAGTTTTTATTCAAATGTGCACTTGCTGTATTATACTTGCAATAAATTTCATGTGTGCTTTTATTTTGATTATTCAAGGGCATTTTACGTGCAAATGCCCGAAATCATGTAATTGGTTGTATTTTTTGTCATTAATACAATGTGACATATGTGTATTAGTGCTTTAGATTTAACTTGTGCACTTTTGCTTTCTACACATGCATATTGACATTGTAGAATTAAGTTTTTTATGACTGCTTTCTACTCGTAAAGACCTCTTCAGCATTAAGATCTTAAAAAATACCATGTGTCCAGAAAACAAATAATATGATGTTTTGTGACCATATAAAATAAATAAAATGCTGCAAAGCTTGAAAACGACAAAATTTCGACCTTTGAATAGCTTTAAAGTGGTGTTTAATTTATTTTTATACAAGTATTTAGTATTTCCTAAGTACTGTTTTTAGTACTGTCACCTTCACTTAATTAACTTTTTTATAATAAATCAGTAAGAAGTCCTTGAAAACCTTGCAAAGTTACTGCCTTGTTGCTGTTATTTAATTGTACTTAATGTAAATATAACAAATAACACTCATTTAATAAACATTTTTCAGATGCACAGAACGTATTATTTTAACGCAGATGATCTAATCATTGAAAATCCAACTTCCACTCCTCCAGATGGTGTGTTGATAAAAGTTTTATCAGCCCAAGAAAGTCTAGAGTACTTACGTCGTCCTGAAATCCAATGGAAGATTTTCCCAAACAAACGTATTGTGTGTGACGCTGGGAGTGTTGTATGTAGACTTTTAGATGAAAACTTTCACAAGATTATCAACTCTGCAAGAACAATTACTACAAGTCTAGACGCTCATGGCCAATGCATAAGCATGTCTTTTGGATATGGATACGACGTTTTTAAAGGATACCTTTACTCAATGCGATACTACTGCTACGACAAAGACGACACATCCGACGTCATTCGCCATGTCCGCTTTCATCTGCCTATCGCAGCAAAGCAGGCTACGAAGCACCCTTTATTATTTCGTATTTATATACCTATAGTAATGTCAGAGAGTGAAGTCACTGAAGCACTGAAAAGCATCCGTGGGTTTGAAGGTGTGTTTGGACCTTTAGTGAAGATGACCGTGTTTGAAAGGACGAAGGACCAGCCAATGATTGCAAAATTATAATGTTCCCATATAGTTGCCACAATACGCATATATACTTACTGCTTTATTTCTATTCAATATTTTTATTCTGTACTTTGATTTTGAATAGTTCATATACATATATATGTGTGCAGAATTTTAAATTTCACATTCATTTAAAAACAATTAGATGGCTATAAAATAACACATGAAAATCAGCAAGGCTGATGTATCTGTTTTATACAAGTCACCGATTAAATACGTTATACAGCATCAGGTTCAACTGTATTATACTTTACTTTTTATTTTATAACTTCATTAATCTACAAAAGCTGTATGAGCTCTAATAAATCAGCAACAGATATATCAATCTGTTCTGTGGTTTAATAGAAAGGGCCATATGTCAAAAAAAGGAGTATATTCACGTCTGAATGAATATATTTTAGTCTGATGACAGCTGCTTTAACCTCACTCAATCAGCTGACAGAGGGAAAATAACATTTTTACTACGTATATAAAAACACAGTAAATCATTTCGCAGGAGCGCTTTTGTTTGTTATGTGAATTAAAATATTTTATGTCAATTTACTTTATGCAAGTTTTGACCAACAATGTAATAAAGTTATAGCTGCAGAACAAATGTAGGTGTCGCAATAACATGCTACTCGAATCATTGCCAACCAAAAAAAGAAAACAAAATTTTTAGTACATATAAAAAGGCATAATAAAAGCTTCATAAAGAAGCGTGAAAGTGCATTGGTTTTGAATATTTTCTCTAAAATATCCATGGCAATTTACTTTATGCAAGTTCAATTTCGTTAATGTACAGTCTCCTCAATGCACATCTCAAAACAGATGGTAAATGGTAATGTGGTAGAAGTTAGCTTTTATAAAATCTGGAAACTGTTAAATACTGGATATGGATTAAAAGGAGCACATACTACCCGCGATATCTGTTAATATGTGCGTAAACCTTGCCAAAACGACTGTCCTTTTGCCGTTGCTAACATGGTAACAGATCAACGACTTATCACAACTGATCATAAAAATTTTGTTACAAGAATGAAGCAATGGCTCATTTGCTTAATTTGTAAATTTAACGACACACCTTAATGACCTTCTGCCCAATATTGTTTAAAGTTTCGACAAAAAAGAAGTCCACATTGGCTGGATTTGAATTGAAATGAAATGAACTGGTATTTTAATATAACGCCAGATCCGCTAAAATCCTGCTTATATGAATGTCCTGTCACAAATGAATTTGTTGTTGTAGCTTTATCCAGCTATACAAATAAATAAAGTTGGTATTAATATTGAATAGTGCTTATATCTATATGAGTTTTAAAAAAGGTCGAAGTGGGACAACATTTCAGACTATCAGCTACATAATTCATCAATTATCTCAATATTCCTGTAGTGCAATCATTTTTTCGGTATGTGCCTTTAAAGTGATCTAAAAGGAATTACTTTATATTAAGAACTGTTGTTTTTTATCACATCTACGATATCTATTTTTTAAATATAGGCAGATGTAAGTATGGTTCGTTTAAATTTCCTTAATCATTTAATAGATGGATGGATTTCAATATACTGCTTCTAATTTGAAATAAAGTTGGGATTACATTACTCAACACAGATTTGGAAACAGCAAGGAATGGGATGTAAAATGGAGCCCAGGGCATAAATAAATAACTCAAACGGGTTGTGTTGGATCTGTGAATGGTTGGCTTTTCTAGAATATCTTGTTCTCGTTTATTGTATTAGATTGGAACGGATACTATTCGAGATGATCCTGCTCCCACGAGTCGCTCTGGTGTTGCTTCTGGGGCTGGTTTACTTCTGTGAAAAATCCTGTTCACGTTTATTGTATTAGATTTGAAGGGATTCTGTTGATGATCTTGCTCACGGGAGTCGCACTGGTGTTAGTTCTGGGCGTGTTTTACTTTTCTGCAATATCTTGTTCACTTTTATTGCATTGTACAGGATTTGATTCCCGAAGATCCTGCTCGCACAAGTCGCATTGGTTCTGGGGCTGGTTTACTTTTCTGGAATATCTTGTTCACCTTTATTGTATTAGATTTGAGAGGATTCTATTCGTGATGATCCTGCTTGCACGAGTGGCGCTGGTATTGTACTTCCAACACTTTGGCGAATGAAAACAAATTTCGGGTAATCCATTGAGAAAATTGTGTAAGTTGATAGTAATTTCTATGTGATGACAATTTAGTACTACAGTTAACATAAAATACTGACTACCGAGGTATTATAGTGTCAAAGCTGTGTTTTAAGACATAATAGCTCACACAGAGTCTATAGCAAACATTTATATTGGTCGTTATGTTAAATCACCTATCAAGTAACTGTCCATTGAATTTTTTTACCTCTGAAAAACAGGGGTTCAGTCTGTACTAGGTCAAGGTTTGGCGAAGTTCCAATGTGTGCCGATAAAGGTCGTTGCAGTGAATAAAACTTGTGTCTACTTCATATCACAAGATATCAGATATCACCTCTAGATTTTGCATGTCGTATCCTTGCATTTTGCACGTCCTTCCGTCTTATGTGCTGCTGTTCCTTACTCGTACTTGTATTTATATGTTTCATTCACGTCTAAGCTTGCACTATTGTTGTGGTAAAAGTGATGTCACTTACAGTCCTCGTGTGGTGCTGTCGATATGCCAAAGACATCATTTTCAGGGTGTTTTCAGTTTAAAGATCGCAGTGCTGTCGCTAGTGTGTTGAAATTGTTTTGTTGTCTCAGTAACCGTGACGCCATTTTATTAGTTTAGGTTATTTTCCATGGCTAGAGCCTTGTCACTTCCAACAACACAATCATGGTCGAAGGAGACCGAGAGCGAGGGCGCGAGGGAGGTTTATCTAGATCAGCAGCATACACTTCTGATATATATATATATCAGCATGTCTGTAACGTAAACATTAGGCACCTTCATTGAAGAAGGCTTTTTCTATTCGTCATTATTCATTGTAAAAAATCCATATTTTTCGGCCACAGATAATCAAATAATAGACCAACTAATAGATCTGTTTCGTTTGGGCTTGTCCAGAAATCACGGTCTTCCAATCACTCTCTGTTTAACAAGCTATCGCCTCCAAGCACACATTCCTCCACCAACCATCCTTTACTCCAAGCACACATTCCTCCACCCACCATCCTTTACTCCAAGCACACATTCCTCCACCAACTGTCCTCTCCTGTAAGCACACATTCCTTCCTCAACCAACATGTCTTCGAAATACACCTCCCTCCACTTATCGCCATCCAGTGGTATCAACTAAGGTGTTATCATTCTATGATTCTGTAGCATGACATGGGCATGTTGCCCAGAAATATATACATGCATAGCATTATTTCAGTTTCAGTTTCAGTTATAATTTACTTTCAGTAGGCAATGTCAGCTTTTGTTTGCACCATTAGCAAAATCGTCAATGTAAGTTGAGCATTGAAATAGTCTGTCAAGAAGCAGGTTTAAGTCATCAATAAGCAAATGAAAGCCAAATGAAACAAAAGGACAGTGTGTAAAGTCTTTGAAATTTTCTGAGGAGTGGTATTATGTTGTTACTGATTAAAAATAATATTGTCTGAAAAATATACTTTGAAATGTTTAATTTCACATAGATTTGCCTGAAGGACTCATTGAAAATTTCAGAGATTTTGTTAAGCCACTGATTTGACAGGTTGTAGCACATGCATGTACATATATCAAAATCTGTATGTAAGTTGTATAATAATATTATCTTAAAAGCCTTTTTTCTATTTTAATCCAGACGACTTATGTCCAGAAAACCTACACAAGCTACCGCAGTTGGTATGTAGAAAAATCCTAATATCTGAAGTCTCAAGCAGTTACGTTATCCAAAAAGCCAATGGATACTTTTTTTAAACAAAACTCATTGTATGCAAAAGCGGAAAGCGTTTGTATACAGACTTTTAGACTATAATGTTCTCGAGAGAATCAAGTCAATGACAGTGGTTGCTGCGAGTCTAGATGCACATTGCAAATGCATAAGCATATCATTTGGATTCGGAAACGAAGTGTTTAATTCATGTTTTACAGACTAGGATACTACCGCTTTTGGAGTGGGAAACCACCGGACTTCATACGTCATATTCACCTTTATTTGTCCATCGTAGTGTTTAATCGAAGGGTTGAGTGCATGTTTTACAGAATAAGATACTTCCGCTATTTGAGCAGGAAAGGAACAGACTTAACACGTCATATTCACCTTTATTTGTTCATCGCAATGAATCAGTAAACGCAAATGCCATTAAAAATAATAATTACGGTGAGTTTATAAATTTGTAAACGAGGCATAGCTCATCGAGTGAATGAGGTGCTCGCACTGTCGCTCATCATCTATGCATCAATGGTCATCGTGAGCGGATTGCATGCAGTGTAAGTCATCGTGAACTTATTTCACACACGATAGCTCATCATAAACTAATTTGAAATACTGAGAGAAGCACCACATCTACGGACCGGAGCTCATCAAATACGGCGCTCACCCTGTACCGATAATATCATGCGCGACCGGAGGTTAAAGTGTACGAAGAGAGGTTTAGGCCGCCGGGGGTTTAGTCGGGGGGGGGGGGGGGTTAGGGCCGGGGGTGTTTCGGCCTGTCCCCCCCTCCCTGTCTCTCTCCCTTTCTTTCTTTCTTTCTTTCTTTCTTTCTTTCTTTCTTTCACCCCTTCCATTTCTTTCTCGCTCATTCTCTCCTTCAGTCCTTCTCTCCCTTTTCTAGCCAGCTCAATTTACATTTGATGAAGTATCCTATGATAAGAAAAATAAAGTTTCTCACGAAGATTTCTGAGAAAGGAAATGACTATATCTTTCGGCTATATTCTAAGTAAACACTGATCATTGGTATCAAACTAAAACCTCAAACTAATCACTGAAATGAAATGGAAATAACTGGTTTCTTTAAAGTAGAAATTATACCCCAAAAGTGTTCCAGATTGCAATCACGCGTTTGCCTAAGTTGTAAAAATTTGGCATCGTTGACAATTGGAGTTTTGAACGACTCTCTCCCTCCCCCCTCTCTCTCTCTCTCTCTCTCTCTCTCTCTCTCTCTCTCTCTCTCTCTCTCTCTCTCTCTCTCTCTTTCTCTCTATCTATCTATCTATCTATCTAATTATATTATGTTTTCTTGCTCTTTCTTTGCCTCTGGCATTCATTTTTCTGTTACTGTTCTTTTTTCTTTCTTCCTATCATTTTTTCTTTCTTTTTCACGTTTTTTTCTGTTTTTAAAGCAATGTATGTATCTCTAGTAGTCTTCTTCTTGTATTCTCTCTCTGTCCTTCTTTTTCATCTCTGTCTCTCTCAGCCACACACACAACACATGTATTCCCTTTTTAACATTGGTTTGTCTCTTTTTGTATTTGTGTCGCTGCAGCTCTCTCTCTCTCTCTCTCTCTCTCTCTCTCTCTCTCTTTCTTTCTTTCTTTCTTTCTGTCTTTCTTTCTTTCTGTCCTCTCTCTTTATCTATCTTTATTCACCCATCTATCTATCTATCTCCTTTTCTCTCTCTCTCTATCTATTTTTTTCATTTATCACTCTATCTGTCTGTTTAACTATCTATCTATCTACCTATATATCTATCTATCTCTTTCTCTCGATATCTATCTATCTATCTATCTATCTATCTATCTATTCATCTATCTATCTATCTCTTCCTCTCTCTCCTTCTTTCTTATCTTCCTTCTGTATCTATTTTAGTCATCTATCTATCTATCTATCTGTCTGTCTTTCTTTCTCTTATTCTTCTGTAGCTCTTCTCCAGTATGTGTGCAAAAGGATCATTTCTCTCATGCGTACAATATATTTGACTCAAAGATCATGTGTGGCAAGTAAAAATATGGCAAATCAACCAGAAAAGTAAATATATGTGTGCAAAATCAGTGCGTGAACAACATTACTTGTAATACAATACTAAGAAAATAAGATCAGATCACAGAAATAAGAAAATAAGATAAGATGAGATAATGTTGAGTCCAAAACTGAAACGTCGAATATTTCTGGCAGTTGTCCAGGTAATAGTCACTTGTAGCGCCTATCAATCTCCAGCCCCACAACAACCAGTTTTCGCTCAAAATGGATACTAAGTACAGTTTAAGAAGTATCAAAAAGATATCCGTAAGTGGTACAGATGATAGACACTCAAAGGGATATGGTACAAGGGGATATCTACTAGCCATGAGACAAAGCGTCAGGTCTCCAGCTAAGCCATCTGAACCTAAAACGAAAGATAAGACCTTGAAGAAGGTAAACCAGTATAATATTTTGTTCTAATATTATTTAACGTGACTCTTTGTCGTAAACATTTGGAGAAATTATGTTTTCTAGTGCTTCTATAATAATTAGCAATGTTAAAAATGTGGTTACTTTCACATCAACAATTTCATAATATAATACTGAAATTCATAAAATGCGTTTTCAGAAAAGTCTCAAAGGCAAGGAGCTCGTTGAATTCTATAAACGCTTTTCCAAATCTAGGTAAGTAATTCCCACGTGGAAACTTTTATTCCACATGAAAATAAGTTTGTAAAAATTATGGATATTTCTGTCTCCTTTTTTCTTTTCGTTTGGATGTTTTCGGAAAGGTATTCATATGATATCCGACTCAGGAAGAAGGCTTTGACTTACGCAAGTTAAAGTTTAAATTACATTTTCTTCTAACTTGTTTCCAGAAGTGTCCTTCTTGAGGGAACCGAAAAATGACCATTTTATCATAATATGATTACTCAGCAAACATTAAGACGTCAGAATGATGTCGGATCGACGTCATGTGCCGACGTGTCGGACGTCGGACTGACGTGCCAGTTTTGGTTGTATATGAAATGGAACCGACGTCGGGTTTTCAACGCAGAATGACGTCGGGTTCCGACCTAAATCCGACGTCGGGATTAAGTCGGTTTTAGGTTGTATATGAGATTGAAACCGGCGTCGCATTGAGACCTGAAACTGACTATAGTTAATATATAATTAATCATTCAACTGCTGTTGTGAAATACATACGAAACCAGTCTAGGATACAATCTAGGAAGAAAAATACCGACGCACCATCAAAATTCAAAAATTTTCATGAAAAATTTACGTTTTTCTTCCTCTTTTTCAAAATGACTTCTATTTCCGGTGAGCGATAACAAATGTTCATCACTTTTTGGTCTTTTTTGCAACGTCGGAATGACGTCAGAAAACATCATTTCGACGTCGGAATATAGCCGGGTTTGGGGGAATAGGTCAGAACATGGTTGTGAAGTCCTTGCGACCAAAATCCAACATTTTTTCAACCAAAAAAGACGTGGGTTGTTTGCTGGGTAGTAGTTAGAGGTTTGGAACTCATTTATACACTATGGCCTAAATTTACGGTCGAGCCTGCTAATCATGTGCACTTGAATCAGTGCCTTCACTGCATCTGTGGTGATAAAACGCCTAATTCTGCGCATCCAATGTAAAAAAAACACATTACGTTTTTCGTATATTGGGTATTTGATGCGTATATAAAGGCCTTGATATAAGTCCTTGATATAAGAAGAATCTTGACAGCATCGGCGTCTGTTTCTCGACAGCTTAGCTAAATATTTTTCAATGGTAATCATTAGTGATAATATTTTAGTTTTAACTTACTTCTCTGCATCCATTTACCTTTCGGAATGGAGTGTTTTCTACATGCGATTTCTTTGGTCTGACACATTCGACAATGGAAATCAAATCATTTCTTCAAGACAGTCATTGACAGAAAAGGGGTAATTGGGAAATTGAACACTCTATTGGGGAAACCTCCAACGCCTCTCTCACCGAGCTATCATGAAGATAGGAACAAAACTTTTCACGTGCAATTCCTTGGATTCTAAGGGACATATCCAAGCGAGTTAACAACATAGAATGTAGAAGACCGTGGAGAGATCTAATAGGTTCAGAAACACTCTGCGACCATCATCAAGTCTGTAAGGATATGATAACATGTCTGAAGTAGGGTGGTTTCTGAACTAAAATATATGTTTTATGTAATTTCTTAAGGGCTCTAGGCTCTTTTGGTCTAAGCTACTCTACATTTTAGTTTAAGCGACGTTACATCAGACTTGCTTCAGTAACAAAATTTATCATTATCTTGAAACTATTAGAAATAGATCGATTCATGTTGGAATCATCTGTGATCTTTTATTACCTTTCTTAATGCGTCTCCTTTAAAGATTCATTTAATATTTTGCTTTCTATCCACAGAAAAAAAGAAGTTTCTCGAAACCGTTTTTGGAAGCCAGCTCAATGACGACGACAACATAATATACCTGTTCACTGACAAATCCAAACCAGGACAAGGGCATGAATTGCTCCGCAAAAACAAAATACTTTCTTGTTATGACAATGTTCAAGTCATAGAGACTGAGCAAACAGATGCAGAGGGGTGCGCAAGCTGTGACAAAGACGATTGTGAGTCATTACGAGGAACGCTACGTAAAACTCAACGGGACTGGATAGGTATCGGTTCTCCAATATTAGCCATCAACGAAGAGATATACATAAGATTTATCCGAGATCGAGAGGGTTTGGATACATTAGACAAAATCTACGGTGTTATTTGCTCTCTTTCTTCACAAACTTGTGCAGAGACTGCGGATGGACAGCTATTAGGCAACTAATACTGGACTTTAGATTGTACCATGAAAGCAAAAAATGATAATATAATGGTGACAAGTTATCACCCGATATATAAACCCATAGCAGCCGGAGCAAAGTTTCGACTTTTTACCGAAGTTGTAGAAAAAGGAGAAACATCTGTGAAGCAACTCAACCTTAGTTGCATAGGCAAAGACGGCAAGGTGGTTACCGTAAGGTGGTTACCGTAAAAATAAGTGGGATATACTTGCATTTTGCGCACACCCAGATATAGAAGATTTACTAAAAACAAGACTTAAATTTTCTTGTGATGACAATAAAGAGTGGAACATAAAGCATGATATATTCTCAGGTGATATTCCCACTGGGACCAAAGTTATCAAGAGAGGAGCTATAAAAGGGAGTCACGTTCGGAAAAGTAATAAGTGTAGTGTTTTGGTGTATTTCCATATTCTATATTTAGAGTATATTCCAAGGGATACCCTCAGTCTCGCTCTGGGCGAGAAGCCTGCATCACGTCATGTAGTTTGAACGAATAAAGTTTGTGTAAATAGACAGCAATCAGTTTTCTTTTAGGAATATTATACTGGCGACGAGGATTATAAAGAAATAGAGAAGGGGATGACGAAATTTTGATTCGAGAAAATGAGGGATTAGCGAGAAACTGAGGTGATTATTGTAGCACGAGACATTTTCTTTGTTTGATGGGTGGATCCGGATGCATTAATTCATAAGGCGAATTCTCCTTAGTTTGGTGGATATCTTGCGGTAAAAGTGACCGAATGACTTTAGATAGGTATAAATTACGTTTGGGCGAAATGGATTGTGATTTTTAAGGGAGATATTCGGTGATATTAGATGAACTATTTTGACAATGTGGATGGATATTAGTCACATGATTACAGGAACCAGGAACTCCCAGTGACGTCACGATTTAGGAAGTAAACAAACACCTGTCAAAACACTGAGATAAACAAAGAGCTGTCATTCTGTGACTGAAGTGTTAAAACACAGTGAAACTAAAGCGCTATGGCTGCTAACGATTTGACGGTGCTTCCAAACTTTAACCCACATGGCGATAATTTGTCAACAAACTGGAGAAAGTGGAAACGTGCATTTAATTTGTATTTAACTGCCAAGAACATTACGGATGCATACAACAGGTACGGAATTTCAAGAACTGTATTACACTTAGGCAGGTAATGATGAAACGAAGAATTTTACAGAGAGTATTGCAATGTTAGACGGTCATTTTATTCCAAAATCGAACGTCATTTTTAGCGATACCAGTTCCGCCAATTGGCTCCGAAATCGGATGAGACTGTGGATCAATTTGTGTGTCGTCTAAGAAAACAAGCAGAATTGTGTGAATATGACGATCTTGACAATACGGTGCGCGATCAGTTGATTGACAAATGTTTCAATTCTGAAGTTAAGAAGAAAAATTCTTGAGAAAACAGGTACAGCAACTTAAACTAATTACTTGGATATTGCTCGAGCGTTCGAAGCGGTCGAATCGCAGATGAAGGCTTTGTCGTCGGAGCCCAGTGGTCAGGTTAACAAAGTAACCGCGAGTAGTAACCCACCCCAGCGCTCAAAACAAGGTACAAAACGGTGCTTCAGGTGCAATCGAGAGGGACATTTTGCAAAAGATAAAATATGTCCAGCCCGGGATGCTACATGCTCGTCATGTGGGCGAGTGGGACACTTTGCTGCATGCTGTAGGTAAACGTCAGATCAACGTCAAGAAGGAGGAAAAACGTCAAATCAACGTTGTGGAGGTCAGACGTCCGATCAACGTCATCGAGGTCAAACTTGAAATCAACGTCGACGAACAAACCAACCTAGACGTCAGGTATCTCAGCAGGAGGACGGCGACCGGAAGTCACGTGTTCAAAACGTGACCAATGACAGTGACACAAGTGGAAACAAACATGATAATAATTATGCTTTTTGTATTGGTGGGCAAGGAAATAAATTCGGGTACACTGATTTGGAAGTGGGAAATGTGTGCATGTGCATGCGTGAGGGTAGTGGTACTGACATTCTGAAATCGTACAGGGAAGTGTTTACAGGTGTGAGGAAACTTAAAGATTACGAGTTAAAGCTTCATATAGACAGGGAGGCAACACCAGAAGCGCAAAATATGCGTCGTATCCCGTTTAGTTTGAGGAAAAAGGTTGACAGAAAATTGGATGAGCTTCTGGAATTGGATATTATTGAGGAGGTTCCACCAAATACGCCATCAACATGGGTCTCACCATTAGTATGTATTCCAAAAATGACGCAAATCAGGCAATCGAACGCGAACGCCATCGAATTCCCACAGTGGATGATATTTTACCAGATTTGAATGGGGAAATAATCTTTTCAAAGTTAGACATCAAAATGACCTTCCATCAGGTTGTAATCAAGGAAGAATGTCGTGACGTAACAACATTTGTGTGTCATAGGGGTTTAATGAGGCACAAGAGATTGAATTTTGGGATAACTAGTGCATCTGAGCATTATCAACGCATTATTCGAGACGTGTTACGTGCGTGCAAAGGGGTCGCAAATATCGCTGACGACTTTATAGTGTACGGCAGTGACCTTGAAAGTCACGATACGAACTTGTTCGCAGTGTTAGAGTGTCTGAAACAAAGCAGATTGACGTTAAATCCCTAAAAGTGTGAATTTCGAGTACCAAAATTGACGTTTTTGGTCCCAGTTTAAGCGGTAATGGCATAGCACCAAGTGAAGAGAAAATTGCGGCAATACAAAATGCACAAGGTCCCAAAACCGTATCCGAAGTACGATCGTTTCTTGGTTTAGTGCAATATTCAGCGCGATTTATTCCAAATTTTTTGGAGTTAAACCATTACGTGGATTAACGAAACAAAACCTTGAGTTCAAATGGAGACTTGAACAACAAAAGGCATTCGATAGCCTGAAAAAGGCTATATCTGGAGCTGAAACTTTGGCTTACTTTAAATATGGATGCAAAACTCGTATCGTTGCGGACGCTGGACAGCTATTGGCGCAGTATTAGTCCAGTTACAGGATAAAATTTGGAGAGTTGTCAGTCGCGCTTCGCGTGCGCTGGCAGATGTGGAGCGCAGATACTGTCAAACTGAGAAAGAGGCTATTGGGTTAGTGTGGGCATGTGAACGATTTTCGTTGTACGTATTTGGTACTCAGTTCGAATTAGAAACTGACCACAAACCCCTGGAACGTATATACAGTACGAAGTCAAAATCCTCTGCCCGAATCGAAAGATGGGTTCTTAAGCTACAAGGTTATGGTTATAAGGTTGTCTATCGGCCGGGCAAAACGAACATAGCCGACGAATTATCACGACTGAACATTTCGGGGAATAAAGATAACTCAGGTGACCAATACGATTTTGTAAGTGTATTAGCAGAAGAGAGTGTCCCAATAGCACTTTCACCTAGAGAGGTAGAAAGGGTATCAGAAGTGGATAATGAGTTGTCTATAGTGCGGAAATGTGTTAGCACGGGAAAATGGGATAATTGCAATTTACCTACCAAAGTAAAATTTGTTAACTTAGCAGTAAAAGAAGAACTGTGCGTTTTGGGCAAATTACTACTGCGCAATAGTCGAATTGTAGTACCTCAAGAGTTGAGAAAAAGAGTTTTAGATTTGGCCCATGAAGGTGGTCCAGGAATTGTTAAGATGAAGAATTTATTGCGCACGAAGGTATGGTGGCCCAAAATGGATTCGGATGTTGAGAAGGTGTGCAAAACCTGCCATGCTTGCCATACAGTGTCCCCGAACCTATGAGAAGAGCTGAACCACCATCTGGACCATGGCAAGATTTAGCTTGTGATCTCTTAGGTCCCATGCCAAGTGGAGAACAATTACTTATAATTGTGGATTATTATAGCCGTTACTTTGAGGTTGTTGTGATGAGAAGTGTTACAACGGAAAATATCATCAAGGTTTTGGAACCTGTTTTTGCACGATTTGGTTTACGTTCAGTTTGAAAACGGATAATGCTGGGTATTTTGTATCCGAGGGATTTAGAAATTATTTTGGGAATCATGGGATTATGCATGTGACATCCCCACCAATGTGGCCTCAGGCCAACGGAGAGGTAGAAAGACAAAACAGAACGCTTCTCAAAGCAATGAAAAGTGCTGAGGTGGAGGGAAAGAAATGGTAAAACGAATTAAATAAATTCCTTTTGGCATACAGGTCAACACCTCATTCCAGTACCGGGGCAACTCCGGCATATATGATGTTTGTGAGAGAAATAAAAACTAAATTGCCAGAAATGAGAGCAGACAAATCTATTCTAGACGAAGGAAAGAGACTGGGGAAACAAAGAGACTGGGGAAACAAACTTTCGGCAAAGTTTTACGCAGACAACAAACAGGGAGCAAAATTCAATGATCTGGCTGTTGGTGATCATGTTCTGATTCGAAATCAAAGAAACGGGAAATTACAGCCAACTTTTGAAAGCCAGCCAGTCGCGGTTAAAAATAAATCAGGCTCAGAAATCACGGTACAAACCAAGGAAGGGAAAGAATACAAACGAAATTCATCATTTGTAAAACCATATCTGGTAACAGCCGAAAATGAAAATGATAAAACCTTGGTAACATCTGGCACGCATAAAACAGAACATCGACCAGACGATCGGAGGGAGCCAGACAGATACGGCGTTCTGATAACAGATGTAAAAACATGGCGTTAAGTAAACTTTGTGTATTAGAATATGTAGAAATGTGTATTCGCACTTTTGTAGTGAATTGGTACTGATAGCAATTGATTAGAACGCAGAATGCATAAGGTGATTAATGAATTTTGAGATTTATATTTTGCTTGCGGTTCTCAAAATTTTGATTAATATTCGGGGCGTACAGAAATTTTGTTTTAAAAGGGGGAGGGATGTAGTGTTTTGGTGTATTTCCATATTCTATATTTAGAGTATATTCCAAGGGATACCCTCAGTCTCGCTCTGGGCGAGAAGCCCGCATCATGTTATGTAGCTTGAACAATAAAGTTTGTGTAAATAGACAGCAACCAGTTTTCTTTTAGGAATATTATAATAAGTAGCTTCGTTAATAGCTATAGCAATACACCACTGTTTTGCTATATCTTCAACGAAAATAGCGTCCTGTTCAGTAGACCCGGTGATTCAGGCAGCATGGTGTTAGAGGTTAAACTGTACAACAACACGGCAAAAACATCCAGGCTTTCGGTCTCGTTTGGGGAAAATTGTGGAAACAAGGCATATTTAACTCAGAAACTGGACACTGGGATAAGAGCGCAACGGTTTGTAGCAGGATGGATATCAATCTCAATGCACTGAGAAAATACAGAAACGCTCAGTTTCCAAATTGAGGAAAACAGCACTCTTTATTTAAAATTTCAGGAACACGACTAAAGTGAAATATTTCATAGAACTCATCCACAGTGATTCAAGAACCAACCGATAAATGGAAAATCATGTAACATTTATTTACCTCGATTATGGCAGCGTCATCATAACCTGACATCTAGCACTAACATATAAATATATTTATTTATTACACACCAGAAAATAACATTTGTCTTAAACACAGAGTTTTCAAACGGGTAATACAGAATGGTGAAGGGTTACTATTGTTGAGGTCTTTGCACTTCGAATTCCATCGCACATAATTTTATATAATTTGATTGTTATACCAATGCACAATTATGAAGAAATCTGTTATGATATGTGCGGTTTACGTTTTCACATTGATCTAAATCCCCACTGTATACATAGGCAAATTTTGTCCAAAATGTATATTATTATGCCATAATATTTTTGCTCTTTCTACAGTGTTTGTTTCTTTTTGCGAAGCAGTGCTTAAATTACTGGATACTCGAAGGTGTCCAGAGTGTATGATATATAAGCGATCTTGTAGAAATAACTATTTAACCTTAAAGAATAGAAAAAACAAGTTGCTTTCTAATGTGCTGGAAAATAAACTAAATGTATTAAAAATGTGTTTTTCTAAAGTCCTTAAGATTTGTTCTAAAAAGATCTAAGGATCAAGAACTGATTCTCAAGGAGTGTCTACCTTTTCATTTAATTCTATATGTGTAATCTAATTGCTTTGTTTCGTTCTCTATTGTACTATATTTGAAACCATAGCGTGCAATTCAGCCGGGTATAAATACTACATTTAACTTAATTGTTTTCAGAAGCTGTTAGACTGAATCAAAATACATGATTAGTAAAGGACTAATCTAAAATCTTTTTTTATGTATATTCATGCATAATATAATGCAAATTATGACAGAGCAAAAACATATGAAAGAAATTTTTCAGCGCTTTTCCATAGTATTTCTCATGTGAAGAAGCAATATTAAAATTACAGGAAATTATTTCAATATTTATACGTCACTATTTCGGGTTTTGGTTGTTGATGGAAGTTGAAACATCATCTACTTGTCAATGTTGGGTAAACGTTGATCAATCAACATTTAACCGGCGTTGCGTAAAGGTTGCAAATTAAAGTCGCATCAGCAAAAAAACCACCTGACGTTGTTTAGATGATGAAAACGCTACGTTGCATGTCGTTTTACGACATTGGTTAGACGTCAAAGAAAGTTACATTTTGCTTGCAACCAAAATCAATGTCTAAGCAACGTTACTTACCCAGCGTCTATTCAACATTGTGTATTCTATATTGCAGTATAATGGCAGACATTACATTGATACAATATATTGTGCAAAAACATATTGTGAAGAAATGTTACTAGCTGTAAAAAAATTGTTATGGTTTGTCCTGCTTGTCAAAATGAAGAGTGTCAAGAACATATTTGTCATTCTACATTTGTCTATACAATTCTGTACATATTGGAATGAAGCTAAATATTACATTCATTAAGATAAAGTGTTAGATAATGCAAATCAATGTTGTGAGAAATATGGTGTAGATGTTATCACATTAGATGAAATAAGTAGTTGGTTAATGTACATTGAAGATCAATCGACACCATATTTCTCACACCATTGTATCAATACCTTATTTCTGAGACATGTTGATTGAGTTATAAAATGTAAGATATGCCGGTTCAGTTATAAAACATTTTGATTAAGTTATATGACAAAATAAAATGCAAGATATGTTGACAAGCGGTGATCATTTAGTGTTAACATGTCGACGTGGAAAGACTACTTAACCAATATTTACTTTAAACCTGGTCAACCCGGGGCATTTGCTGGTCCTTACAAACTTTATCATATATTAAAAAAACCATGATCAACCAGTAACTCATTGCAATGTGAAGAAATTTTTACAAGATCAAGATGCATTCAGTTTACTACAACCTAGTTTAATACAGGTTTAAAAAGCAACGTGTCATTACACGTGGCATTGATGACATGTTGGATATTGATTAAGCTGGCATGGGAAACATAGCTCCCTATAATGATGACACCCGCTTTTTATTGGTTGCCATTGATGTGTTTTCCAAATATTTGTGGGTACAGCCAATACCTAATAAATCACATACCAGCGTCATACAAACCTTTCAAAAGATTTTTCATGAAACACAACGAAGACCACGAACTCTAAGGTCAGATAAAGGGACTGAATTTAAAACAGATGGGTAAAAGCATTTTTGAAGAAGGAGGGAATTCATGCCTATACGACAAAGAATGAAAGCAAAGCAAATTTTGTTGAGAGAGCCATCCGTACTCTAAAGAGAATGATGTATCTATATTTCCTAAATTATCAAACTTATCGCTAAATGTATATCCTTTCAGACTTTTGTGTACAATTACAACCATAGACCTCATGGCTCCCTCCCTAATAAGTATGCTAATGCAGATGTTCGAAAGGAAAATGAACCTAAAGTGTGGAAGTATATGTATGTAGACAAATTGAAATTGAAACCAAAGAAGAAGAAAAAAACCTACAAATTTAAAATTGGTAACCATGTTCGCATTTCCCACATGAAATATGCGTTTCAACGGGATTGTCATATAAAGTGGACGCAAGAAGTCTTCATTCTCACATATCGTTGTAAGAAGCAAGGAATACACTTGAATCGTGTGAAAGACTTTTTGGACGAAGATATTGATGGGCATTTCTATGAAGAAGAACTGCAGAAAGTGATAAAAGATATTGAATCTATCTACAGAATTAAAAAGGTTTTGCAAACTCGAAAAAGACGAGGTGTTAAAAAATTATTTGTTAAGTGGTTAGGTTGGCCAAAGAAGTTAAGCAGTTGGGTGAAAGAAACAGACATTCAAAAATGAAGCATCCATTCACATGTTTTTCTCTGGACCTACAGGCAGTGGTAAAACTTCTCTAGTAAGGGAAATTCTAGAACAAAAGTTAATTAAACCCTCTCAAAAAAACATTTTATGGCTCTATGCAGCAGATCAGCCTTTGTACAAAACAATACAAGGTGTAGAATTTAACCAAGGTATTCTAGATGACATTGAAGAGCGCTTTAAGCCGAAAAAAAAACAAACTTACTAATAATTGACGACTTAATGACCAAATGTCACAGTGATGAGCGTATGACTCTTTAGTGTTCGCAGCAGACATCAAAATCTAAGCATCATTTTATTGTTCATAATTTATTCCATCATGGTAGAGAAATGCGAAATATTAGTTTGAATACACATTACATCATTCTCTTTAAAAATCCTAGAAACAGTCAACAAATAAGCACGTTAGCGTCACAAATGTATCCTGGAAAATCTCAATTTCTCTTAGAAGCCTATCAAGATGCTACCAGCAAACCTCATGGCTATTTATTCATTGATTTGAAGCCAAAGACAAATGATCAACAACGTATTTGTACAGGCATTTTACCAAAGATTTACATAATGTATATGTTGATAAAGTAGCGTATGAACAAGAACCAAGTCACTTGACCATTCGCAGCCAAGATGTCTAAACGTATTCAAGCTAACCAGTCTTTTCTTCACTTTCTTGCAAGCAGCGGGCCTAAATGACGCAAATCCTTGCTACAACAAGCTGCTAAGGAGCAATTAACTAGTTTGTTTGAAATTTATTTGGATATATTGCGAGGATATTTACCGTTAAGCTCGAAAAGGTATAAGGAATTCAAGCGTGAACGTCACTCCCTACGCACACTGGCAGATAAGATGATATCACTTCGAAGAAAAAAGAAGTTGGTTAATCAGAAAGAAGGATTCATTGGAGCTATTGCTAAATTTGCATTATCCTTGTTAGCTCAGTTGCTGTTAAAATCAAACATACTTTGAAAATGGTCCTCATTCCTGAATATGAATATAAAATTTTGTTAGAAAAGAATAGAAAAGATGGTGGACTCAAGAAGAAAGTGAATAAACTTTTACGTGGGAAACGAACTCGTGAAAAGGCAATAGAAATGTGTCAAGTTCTTGATCCTCATTTAAGCACAATTCAGTCACAGCAACAACAACAACAAAAGGATGTTACATCATCTAATGCAGAAAAATCAGAAAAGTCACAAAGTTTCTAAACCATTTTCAACCTATTTATCATGTAAAACTAACACAACTTCTAGCAGAACTTAAGAAATATGGTAAGAGATACACAGATAAAAATGAACTTTATCTGTACTGTAATAACGAATTCCAACATTATTGATTTGTTGAAAGAAGCGTTGGTTGCTACAAGGAGAAATGGACGAGGAGAACCACCACATGGTTGGAAGCAGCTTATTGAGTAAATTGTAGACGTTAATATTCCAAAAACTGTTTTGGGCAAAAAGACAACTCGTGAAGATATTACAAAAGAGATACAACAACGTCAACAAAAGTTGTTTCCAGAAGGATGGAAAACTTTTTAGCATGGACTAAAGAGTTATGGCGTTGTTGTTGCAAAGAAAATGAAAATAAAACTACTATTCCTGTAAAAATTAGGTGTGTAAGTGCTTGTTATCAAGGGGAAGTAGTAGACACTTATGTAGATCATGTATATAGCAATTTAGACAGCAATGTAGATCATGTAGACAGTTTCGATGACGTGTGTCAAACATGAAGTAATGCATATACACATCCAGTCTATCTACATCACATAAACGATTTAGCCGTTATGGAATCAACAAGTTTTTACATTACTTTACCTAGCAATGCTAGTATGAACTATTATCCCAACATCAAAGGCTTCTAATTATCAAATTCGTATGCCTCGAACCATCTGTCTGAAAGAAAAATATGAAGTGGTCTTAACTTTTAGATTTTATAACTCTATGTATTTTGTAGTCTTTGTGAATCACAGCTTGTAGGAGATCATTATGTGCCTTTGCTACGATCTGTTGGAATACAAGGACATTATGGAGACAGTATTATGAAATCTAATGAAGAACCTCATTATGTTCCTGTAAATACATCCAAATTTAACATGATAGAAATGAACATTAAGGAGGACACAGGTGAAAACATCTTATTTAAGACTGGGAAAGTGATCTGTAAACAGGCAGCTAAACGGATAACATCAACAAAATATAAGAAGGATATGTCTTTAATTCATGATCATTCTTGTGAATTAGTTTTTCTCCGTTTTAATGGTTTCACACACCTCCAACGCAAACCGCTGCAGAAAAAAGTTATAATGTAGACTATCAACCACTGACTACCATTAGAGAGGACTAATTAACTTTCCCTTAAAAAGCAGTTGAATTTTAAATCTTATGTGTACATATACAAGCATGGTGTTAGCACTATTTTTCCAGATTTAATTGTGCGGAAAAAATTCAATGTACCATTTTTAAGATAACGATAAGAAATGCCTAGATTCCTCTCTTCTTGCCTTTGATGTTGATTCAAGGAGAAGGAGACACAGTAACGTAATTCTTGAAAGAAGCTGGTGGATTATTCCCATGCACGACTACAAAAATCGTAAAAGTATGGTCTGCATTTTCACATTTTGGTCACACAATTACCTTTTTAAAGACCTCACTAAACTGGCTTATTTACTGGATATCATAAACAGTATGTTAACTTAAGCAATGCAAATTTGATTTAACAGCAAAATATAACACATTTTCCCACCTTTTCGATAGATTTTGCTTTTATAAATATTGTTAACCAAGTTAGCATTTAGTTTTAATACCAATATAAATAAATGATCCGAAGTAAGCTATCCTTCTTTAATGCCTTAAAGTGCATAAAGTAACCTTGGGAGTCTTTCACAGCGGCCATTACGCCTTGACCTTGCAAAGCCTGGTGACTTCTCTCTGACATAACAATGAGCGTCTGACCTTTATCCACAGTCATTTCTATAATCATGGCAACCTGCAATATTTCAGTCTAGGATTTATCAAATGCTGCAATCAGAGAGAAAGCCAACATTATTACATGATAATCTATACAACAACTCCATATTTTTTCTCTTATTTCAAATATCAACAGACACATACGTTTAAAGCTTAGAAATATGTTTTGCAATTTACTTAGACATATACTTTTCGTAAACTAACACGCAATAATCTGCTTGGTCTAACATTTCAAAACATTACATTAACACACTTTAACGCTTATATTTTATCTAGTATTGTTGAGATTTGTTTATATTTTATAAATCCTAAAACAAACTTACTATATTACTAGGATATATTGCCACTGAAATATTTTTATCAGGATCGAGAATGAATTTCGAAAAATGTAACCGTATGTAGTTAGTGCCATAGTATATCTTATTTTCAGGATCACGATCAAGTCTTCCTTTGTAGTCGCCAGGTGTTGCTCTTCTCACTTGTATCTCCATGGTATTCTAAATATAGACATAGTTACAAGAGGAAACTTATCCCATTTTTAGAATAAGTTTATGGCTGTATTTTATTTGATTGTTCACACCAACCCTTGCAGGAATATATTTCAAGGGGATTGGGTGTCACTCAAGTACAAATAAATTATCATGCCGGATCACGACTTTTTAAAGGGACTTGTACACTGGGAATGCTATGTTGGAAATAATAACCCTTTTTAAGCGTTAAAACGCGTAGTAAGAAATGATAATTATTCTCCCAACCTTTAAATGAATTTGGACATCCGCACATAAAACGCTTGGCTTGAGCTTGGCTATCTGCCATATCCCTGCCTTTTTCTATTTTATATTTTGGACTGCTCTGTCCAGAAAAATATACAGGCATATACATCCTCAAGTCAAAATTGAATGTCGACCAAAAACGAGCGCTTTTGGCCGAGAAGCGTATTTCCCAGCAATTTCCTCTTGACTCCGTCCTTTTATTGTAGAGTTTGGGTCTAGTTTAGATCCACTACTACATCGGTAAGTAGTACTTTACGTCCATCATAATTTTTCCCTGTAAGCTCTAATTTTGAAAGTATTTAAATGAAAAATAAATAAAATCTAAGCAGCCAGTTAGAAATATTTTAAGTAGGACAGAATACTCTCTCTCTCTCTCTCTCTCTCTCTCTCTCTCTCTCTCTCTCTCTCTCTCTCTCTCTCTCTCTCTCTCTCTCTCTCTCTCTCTCTCTCGCTCTCTGTATATATATTCGAAGTTCTATTCTTCTTTTCTTCTGTATTTTTACTAAGCAAAATATTACATATGCGTATGAACCATATTTTTCAAGCTGGTCAACGTTTTGGTTTGATTGATTATAGAAACCTACAACATCTAATTGTGCACCTTGGTTGTACGTTGGGAGAACTATGTAATATATATTTCGAGGAAATGTTAATTAGATTCACCACCGAGAGAGCGACATTTATAAGGTGTCTGAAGAAAATAGCACCCTTAGTTTCTAGGAAATCTTTTCCACGCCTATTCAACGCTGTGTTAAATAGAGGTCGCACCATGATCGCGACCACCCATTACCAAATTACATCCATATTTAACATTGCGGTTTGGTCGTTTCGATGTCACAATTGCAAATCATCGTTATTTCGACATCAGACTTCTTACTAGAAAAAGATCTGGCACATGGAGGTTTACATCATCGAATCCTTTTCAGCAAAGTATGCCGTTAATTCTAAAACGTAACGACTTCGGGGTCGTAATTTTTCTGGTTCCAAATGTGATTTGTTGCTACTCGGTAGTAAAAAAAATGATCTTGTTTAGGCATAAAAAGCAACTAATGCAAAAAATAGAAATATCTATTCCGGCATCGAAGCATTTTTATAGTCAAGTAATCATTAAACGTTAACAACAAGGGAAAAAGTAAGCTTTATAGAATGCGTGGATATCAATTAATTGTTCTTGATTATTTGGTCTTTGCCTTGGTCCCCAACAGCGGGATGAAACATCCCTGTCATTTTAGGCTGTTTCTTCACAAATGTTTTGAAAAACTTTCTTGTTAGGCATTAAGCATTGGGTTTGTGATAGACGTGTATTCAGAGGAAATATTCACTTGTCATCTAGCCCATGTGCTCGCCGCCAATGTGAAATATATTCTCCTTTTTTCGTCGAATCGAAAAAATGACATTTTTTCTCTTCTGTTTTCGATGGTTGAATATATGTAACATAAAGTGCATAGTTGTAACAAATTTGATAGTTGTGTTTATCAGGAAGTAGTATCAAATTGTTAATTTGTATGAATGTTCACAACTATTCTCAACCCTATCCTTCATCTTTCCCCCACACAGACAAATGGCTCGTGTACATTTTTATTTAATATTTTAAGATATCAGCGGATAATTGCAATATTACATTTTTTCTTTTTTTAATTTTTTGGTTGATTTGTTATTTATTGAATGATTTTATTTGTGTGAAAGCCGTCAAACAGCCTTATATGAAAGATTCGGCACTGCACACTCGAAGCGACTTCTTATTGACATAAAGGAAAATATACAGAAAACAAAAAGCTTCGTACTGCTCCGTTATAGCTTGGGTATATGATTGATTTAATTTGAAAATGTTTAAAATGGAGTTTAAAATGGAAGCAATATTCCGTTTCGGAAACCCATCCTTAAACAAGAGACAAATGTATGTTTTTTCATCCACTTTTAAATGGCGCCCTTACCATGCCAACGTACTTTAAACATCAACCATGCAACTCGTCTTCTCCAGAATCTTCCAACCACAGCCATCCGAGAAAAAGATCTTTGCAATAAAGCAGGGCACAGATAAATGTACAGAAAAATTTATAAGGAGACATCATGTTATTCTCTTGAACTGTGGAAATAGGCTGATAAAGTGTTAATGGGAGGTCCTGATCTATCATGAGATCCACCATTGGCTCTCGCGTGATGCTCATGAACTGTCATGATCTTAAAATGGTCTTAAAAAATAAACTAAAAACCTTCGTGCATCTTAATTTAAAATAATCAGGAAGAAAATACATACAAATGGGGAGGCTAGAGAAAAAAGAAATGCAATATCAAAATTGTCCTGGGACATTATTCCTGATTGAAACTAAAATAGTATCTCAAAAGTACAATCTAATTGTATGATACATGGCACCAATTTTCCAGCCGCTTACGAAATGGAACTTTTGTGAAGTGAATGTACGGTTTCAGTTTTGTAGGTGATAGAAACAGACAGTTTTAACGTACGTTCAGGACTAGACTGTGTATGTTTAAATATATTAAATATATAAAGGATAAATATAAACCGCAATGCAAGCTCGTTAATTTCCAAATTGATGAGGCTAAAACCCAGTTTCATTCAAACCAAGTTCTGGACGCTCAACATGATCAAAAACAATTGTTTAATGTGACGAAGTCAATTTTGAACTGGAGCAAACCGTCGACGCTCCCATCAAATGTTCCCATGGATACAATGTCCAAAGTGTTCAATGATTTCTTCATGAACAAAATAATAAAAATACGCAGTAATATCTCGCTTTCCGAAAGAGTGACTTTAATGGATAATACACGTGAAAAACCCGAAGCAGCACCATTTGAAAACGCCTTGTCTACCTTCTCATTGGCTACAGAGGAAGAGATCAAGTGTCTAGTGATGAAAGCATCGCCCGCTACGTGCGATTTGGACCCTTTTCCTACTTGGTTATTGAAATCATGTTGTGATGTTATTGTCCCAGTGCTCACAAAAATAGTTAATTTTCACCTTTCTAATAGCACTGTTCCCATCTCGTTGAAAAATGCACTCATACGACTTCTGCTGAAAAGGCTAGTTTAGATAAAGATGCTTTGAAAAATTTTAGACCAGTGTCGAATTTGAGTTTCCTGTCAAAATTAATAGAGAGAGTTGTAGCCAAACGCATAAATGATCATATTATTTCTAAAAATTTGCATGCAAAATATCAATCGGCCTATCAATATATCAATATGAATATCGATATCTTTCAGTGAGGTAGTCTAGATCAAAAACAAACTGGGAATTGTCAATAACATTGTATGGTATACTTTCAACGGCATTGCAACTTGCATGCTAAATTAAATAAAATATTTATGCAGCAGTGGTTTTGTCAGCATTAGTTCGAGTCGCTAGCAGATCTTGGCCTAGCAGTCCAAGCCATTGTCCCTGTAAAATATGTTCACAACATGAATACAGATAAAAATTCATATATTTATGTTGACATGAATAAACTTACATTAAGCTAAAAAATATCTCATAGTGTGCAAATTTAATTAAATAATAATAAAATAATTAACACTTTTTTCATACACTTCTTTCAATCCATAAACAAGAAGCATTGCACGACTGTCATTAGATCTTCTCATGCATACAATATATGAAGCAAGGGTAAATATATGGCACAAAATTCCACCCAGTCTTTACCCAAAATGGATAATAAATACAGTCTAAGAAGTATCGATCAGAAATTCGTAAATGGTGGAAGTGATAGCCATTCAAAGAGATATAGAACAAGGGGGTATGCAGGAACCATGAGACAAAGCTTCAGGTCTCCAGTTAAGCAAACTGAACTTAAACCGAAAGATAAGCTTTTAAAGAAGGTAATAATATAATATTTTATTATAATGTTATTTAACATGGCTGTTTCGATCAGTTTGTGTAAAAATTGGGAGCAATTATATCTCCTAGTGCTTCTACAATAATTAACAATGTTAAATCATGCGATTCATTTCACATCAACAATTTCATAATGTTATAGGTAAATTCATTAAATTTGATTTCAGAAAAGTCTCAAAGGCAAAAACCTCGTTGAATTATACAAGCGCTTTTCCAAATCTAGGTAAGTAATCCCCACGTGGAAATTTCTATTCAAATTGAAAGTAAGTTTGTACTAATGTTTCTGCCTCCTTTTTTCTTTTTTTTTTTTTTTTGGATGTTTTTAGAAAGCTCTTCATATACTGTTTGACGAAGAATGATGGCTTTGATAGAATGGAAACAAACCTCGACAAAGAAGTATTTTTCCATGACAGCCACGGTTAAGGTCAAGTTAAAGTTAAAAATACCTTTTCTTCTAACTTGTTTCCAGAAATGTCCTTCTTGGCGGAACTGAAAAATGACCATTTTATCCAAAAATGATTAGTAATTAGGGGTTTGGAACTCATTTAAAAACTATAAATTTACGTTATTATCATTTACCTCAGTTACCTTAACCTTCTATGTCAAAGTTTGTTAAAAACCAGAAGTTTACCAATATCCTGAAAAGAGCGATTTGGGCTTATTTTCGACCATTTCAGCCCAAACAACGCAACAATGTTTTGCAAAAGATTAGAGAGAGAGAGAGAGAGAGAGAGAGAGAGAGAGAGAGAGAGAAATAGACACACAGACAGAAAGAGTGAGAGATATTTATCTAATTTTCGAACCTTCTGGGTTTCTTTAAGTCAATCAAACTCCTATATTGATCTAGCGTTTGCTATATCTTTCTCTAAGCGCTGTACATAATATATTATAACAGGATTCCTAAAAATACTTAAAGAAATTTTTAAAAATTACAATTCACGTTCTTCACTTTGTACAATATCTTTTGGCACACTGTGAGCCAATGTAGCTTCTTTGGCCTTGTTTTATATTCTGGCCATATGGGGACCAGGTAATTATCTTAGCTGCTATATCCACGCTATTTTGCAACCAGTCAATCTGACATTTTGCTAACTGTATTAGTAGGTTTTTATGGTCAAGCCTACTAATCACGTGCGTTTGAATCAGTACCTTCACCGCATCTGCGGTGAAAAATAGCCTAATTGTGCGCATCCAATGTAAAAGGAAACATTACGTTTTTCGTATATTGGACAAGTGATGCGTATATAAAGGCCTAAGTCCTTAATATAAGGAGAATTCTTGACGGCATCAGCTTCTGTTTCAAGATAGTTTACCTAAATATTTTTCGACGGTTATCATTAGTGATAATAATATAGTTTTAACTTACTTCTCTGCATCCGTTTGCCTATCGGGATGGCAGTGTCTTCTACATGCGATTTCTTCGGTCTGGCACATTTGACAATGGGAATCAAATTATTTCTTCAAGACAGAGACATTGACAGAAAAGGGGTAATTTTTCCCACTTCTACGGATGAGTGGGTCTGAGCCAGACATTTGCTCTTGGGAAACTGAACACTCGGTTGGGGTAACTTCCAAAGCCTCTCTAACCGAACTGGCATGAAGATATAAACGAAACCATTTATGTGCAATTCCTTGGATTCCAAGGGACATATCCAAGCGCGTAAGCAAGATGGAATGGTCAACCATGTCAAAGACCGTGGAGAGATCTAAAAGGATAAGAAACACTCATAAGACCATAATCCGAGTCTGTAAGGATATGATTACATGTCTGAAGTAGGGCGGTTTCTGAACTAAAATATATTTATGATTTACAGACTGACATTATTCAGCATAAACAATTTCATATAAGATATACCTAGTTGACGCTGGTCATTGTAAAGTAGTCTGAGAGCTGAAAACAACTATAATTTCTAAAGGGCTCTAGGCTCTTTGGGTCTAAGCTACTCCACATAAGAAGCCCCTTGGTCATCTGGACCAAGCTCGAAAACCGGAAGTAGGCTGTTATCTCAGACTCGGTTAAAGATAGAGCAGATTGAGGCTATCCTCACTCAAGGGCAAGTCATCAATCCGAAGTTGACAGCCATCTCCAAAATAGATATTGACCAATGGAGATCATTCTTTGTCTAGGTCAAGCACATTGAACTCTATCTTTTTCTAGCTTTCTCTACTAATTTCTAGCTCATATTCGACATTTTCGGTCCAGTGGAAGTTACAAATGTGGTATCTTAGTAATCTTAGTCTTGATGATCAAGATCAATGTCAAAAACCACACACTGGACACTCTATTGAAGGCAAATAATGACAGAGCAACTTTGAGCTATTATAGACATACCCCGGTGACATTTACCTTCTCCATCAAGGTCAATGCCGAAAACAGGAAGTTAATCATTATCTCAAAAACAATTTTGAGCTCATTTCGTCCTTATGCGCGTAAAAGACACTATTTAATAGGTACATAGATTATGTTTGTCTCGTGAAATGCAATAACGAGAGTTTACCATTATTAAAAAACATAACTAATAGTAAGATTTTGAGCTCATTTTTCATCCTTCGGGTCTAAAGACATAACAGAAATGATAGGTACCTGGTTATCTTAACTTTCTCGGATAAATTAAGGCCAGGAAAGCGAAAGTTGATCATTTTCTCGAAATAGGTAGGGATATAGCTCATTTTCGACCATTTTTCATAAAACACGTTACAACAGAAGCACCTTGTGACCGTGACATATCAGTCAAAGTGAATGTGGAAAGCTGGATGTGGTCACTATCTCTCAAAAGGTTCCACAGATGACATATTGATTTCATATTCGATCAGTTTGGCCTAAACGACGCACTGAGTGAGATTACTCGTGAATTTAACCTTCCCGATCAAGGTCAACCTCGAAAATCCAAAATAAATCACTGTGCTAAAAACAGCTAAAGTTCTGTTTTAGCTCATTTGCTATTCTTTTGGCCTAATGACGCTATAACATACTTACTGTGGTGACATTTATTGGAAAGGTCAAGGTCAAGGTAGAACATTCGACCAGTTTCGTCTGAACGACGATAATCAGCATATCGAAATGATCTTTACCTTCACAGTCAAGATCAGTGCAGAATATTGGAATTTAACCTTTATCTTCAAAAAGATTAGACATTTTCTAATCCTTTGCCTGTAAACCACACCACGTAAGGGAATGGTTAAAAATTTAATTTTGACTAATACGTAAAAACGGGTACATACAGAGCAAGTTTACATCGTTACCAACGTTTGGACCTAAACAGCACCACATAAAATATATCAGTCACCTTGACCTTCTCATCCAAAGTCAAGGTGAAAAAACGGGAAGTTGAGCATTATCTCGAAAACGGTTTAGAATAGCGCAATTTTCAGCGCATTTCGACCATTTTAGCTTAAGCGACGTTACATCAGACTTGCTTCAGTAACATTGACTTCGGTCCAGGTCAAGGTCGGAGTGCTAAAATTTATCATTATCTTGAAACTATTAGAAAGAGATCGATTCATTTTGGAATCATCTGTGATCTTTTATTACCTCTCTTAATGCGTCTCCTTTAAAGATTCATTTAATATTTTGTTTTCTATCCACAGAAAAACAAAGAAGTTTCTCGAAACCGTTTTTGGAAGCCAGCTCAATGACGTCGACAACATAATATACCTGTTCACTGACAAATCCAAACCAGGAAAAGGGCATGAATTGCTCTGCAAAAACAAAATACTTTCTGGTTATGACAATGTTCAAGTCATAGAGACTGAGCGAACAGATGCAGAGGGGTGCGTCAGCTGTGACAAAGACGATTGTGAGTCATTACGAGGAACGCTACGTAAAACTCAACGGGACTGGATAGGTATCGGTTCTCCAATATTAGCCATCAACGAAGAGATATACATAAGATTTATCCGAGATCGAGAGGGCCTGGATACATTAGACAAAGTCTACGGTGTTATTCACTCTCTTTCTTCACAAACTTGTGCAAAGACTGCGGAAGAAGATAGACAACTATTAGGCAACCAATACTGGACTTTAGGTTGTACCATGAAGGCAAAAAATTATAATATAATAGTGACAAGTTATCACCCGATATATAAACCCATAGCAGCCGGAGCAAAGTTTCGACTTTTTACCGAAGTTGTAGAAAAAGGAGAAACATCTGTGAAGCAACTCAACCTTAGTTGCATAGGCAAAGACGGCAAGGACTGGGGAGGTGGTTACCGTAAAAATAAGTGTGATATCCTTGCATTTCGCGCACACCCAGATATAGAAGATTTACTAAAAACAAGACTTAAATTTTCTTGTGATGACAATAAAGAGTGGAACATAAAGCTTGATATATTCTCAGGTGATATTCCCACTGGAACCAAAGTTATCAAGAGAGGAGCTATAACTGGAATCACGTTCGGAAAAGTAATAAGTAGCTTCGTTAATAGCTATAGCAATACACCACTGGACTGTCTTGCTGTATCTTCAACAAAAGATGCTTTGGGAAAAAAACGTCCTGTTCAGTATACCCGGTGATTCAGGCAGCATGGTGTTAGAGGTTAAACCTGTACAACAACACGGCGAAAACATCCAGGCCTTCGGGGAAAATTGTGGAAACAAGGCATATTTAACTCGGAAACTGGACAATGGGATAAGAGCGCAACGGTTTGTAGCAGGATGGATATCAATCTCAACGCTCAGTTTCCAAATTGAGGAAAACAACACTCTTTATTTAAAATGTCAGGACACGATTAAAGTGAAATATTTCATAGAACTCATCCACAATGATTCAAGAACCGATAAATGAAAAATTATGTTACATTTATTTACCTTGATTATGGCAACGTCATTATAACCTGACATCTAGCACTAACATATAAAAATATTTATTTATTACCTACCAGAAAATAACATTTGTCTTAAACACAGAGTTTTCAAACGGGCAATACAGAATGGTGAAGAGTTACTTTTGTTGAGGTCTTTGCACTTCGAATTCCATCGTACATAATTGTTTATAACCTGATTGTTATACCAATGCACAATTATGAACAAATCTGTTATGATATGTGCGATTTACGTTTTCACATTGATCTAAATCCCCACTGTATACATAGGCAAATTTTGTCCAAAATGTATATTATTATGTCATAATATTTTTTGTTCTTTCTGCAGTGTTTGTTTCTTTTTGCGAAGCAATGCTTAAATTACTGGATACTCGAAGGTGTCCAGAGTGTATGATATATAAGCGATCTTGTAGAAATAACTATTTAACCTTAAAGAATAGAAAAAAACAAGTTGCTTTCTAATGTGCTGGAAAATAAACTAAATATATTAAAAATGTGTTTTTGTAAAGTCCTTAAGAGTTGTTCTAAAACGATCTAAGGATCAAGAACTGATTTTCAAGGAGTGTGTACCTTTTCATTTAATTCTATATGTGTAATCTAATTGTTTCGTTTCGTTCTCTATTGTGCTATATTTGAAATCATAGCCTACAATTCAGCCGTGTGTGAATACTACATTGTTTTCAGAAGCTGATAGACTAAATCAAAATACATGATTAGTAAAGGACTAATCTAAAATCTTTTTTAAAATGTATATTCATATAATGCAAATTATGACAGAGCAAAAACATATGAAAGAAATTTTTCAGCGCTTTTCCATAGTATTTTTTATGTGAAGAAGCAATAGTAAAATTACAGGAAATTATTTGAATATTTATACGTCACTACGTCGGGTTTTGGTTGTTGATGGAAGTTGAAACATCATCTACTTGTCAATATTGGGTAAATGTTGATCAATCAACATCTAATCGGCGTTGCATAAAGGTTGCAAATTAAAGTCGCAGCAGCAGAAAAACACCTGACGTTGTTTAGATGATGAAAACGCTACGTTGCATGCATATATATGGAGAAAATATTAATATAGAGTCTCCATCAAGACAGTGAAAGTCATAATGTGATCAACATCTGTCAGAGTACCCATATCAACGTCTCCTCAACTTCGGTTTTTGACATTGGTTAGCCGTCGAAGAAAGTTACAGTTTGCTTGCAACCAAAGTCAATGTCTAAGAAACGTTACTTCCCCAACGTCTATTCAACATTGTGTCAAAGATATTGGATGAATGTTAATCTGCAGTCGAGACAAATCTCGTCCAAAGTACAACCAGTGCTAATGTTCTGGTTTGATCATATCGGCGTAGCAACTTCATATCGGTGTTGAATCTACCTAAGAGTGTTAAATGGGAATATGGGAAAAGGAAATATCACGCATTCTTTGTTTTTGTTTTAAGGCTCCTAACCACTCAATAGCATTTAATATATTAACGAGCCTATGTGTGAACAGATCATTAAATAAATTATATATGCAATCTTTAAGGTCAGATTGGGGCTTAAATCGTTCTGTGAAAGAAACAAAAGCTATACCTGCAACATGAAGTAGAGGTGCACCTGATCGGAGGGATTGTCCAACCAATTCTCATATCCCAACCCTCCCCCTCTTCAATATAGTATTTTTGCATTGCTTTAACCAAACAATTATAAACTTCTGGATTCACCCCTTAACCGTTCTTAATAGAATCAAAAACAAATAATAATAATAAAAACAAATAATAATAAAATAGATATTCATCATGATCTCGACCATGTCGAGCATTAGTTTTCATAAAACTTTATATATTTGGAACAACTTTGAGGTCATTTGTTTTCAATTGTGGTTTGCACTACTGGTGTTCAATTTTATATGTTCACAAAATAGGCAGCTTACCCTCAGTGCGTGAATTGACTGATTACAATTCACATGTCTACCAATGTCTGCTGGTAATGGCATTTGGTTGCGCCTCCTGCACTTCGGATTGTCTATGACCTAAAAATACTTACCAGCTATCCGATGCCCCAATTTGCATGTTTATTGAAAATTTTAGCTTGGGCATTGTAGAGATTTTTTATATACCCAAGATCACGTGACAGAAATCATTGACAACGTGATCTGCAAATTTATTTGCAATGAGTTTACTGATATGTTATTGTGACTTTTGTAATCAGTAGAAAAGGAGATGTTTTGACTAAAATGTTTTAATTAAATTGGATTGAAATTAGTCGAGTCATAAAATTAAATAAATATTGATCCAGGAAAGAAAAACCCTTGTGGCAGACAGAAATTTTATTCACACATCCTATCGAATACAAACATGTCTGGAAAGGTATTTTTACGCAAACCTGTCCAGCCATTGAATATATATCGCAATTCTGTAATATCTCAAATTAACTTGACTAGTCCAGCTTAGGGATGATAATGTGTCTCATCTTTTTTTTCAAAATATTTGCTTTAAATGCTAATAACATGTCTTGGCTGTCGTTATAATCTGCTTTCTCCATGTGCAATACACTGAAGGCTAGAAAGGAATATTCAGTGTTTTATTTAGACAAATATACATTTTACGATATGAATTATGATACACCATTATAACATAGAAACCCAATCGAACCAAATAAATAATATCTTCTCCACTGAAAGATAGTTCTCTGTACTGTGGAAAATTATGTGATGGTAGAAAGACCTGAATGCTGCCTTATATTTCAGCGAGAGCTTGTAAAATTAAAGCCATATCGTCAATGTATGTATATTTTAAAAAGTAGTTAATCTCTTTTATTAGTACTGTTATCGCGGAATCCGTCAGAATTCACCAAAACACTTTTCCTCTAATATTTTTCACGAGAAATCAGAGAATAAGGGGTCAGAAGAATTGATGGATTAATGTTTGAATTAATGACATATTTTATTTAAACGTTTTATTAGTGTGAGGGGTGTATTTTAGACTCGAAAACCGTCCCTGAACTCCGGAAAAGCCAGTGTAAATAGAGTAACAGGACAGCAAGTCGAATCACTGAAAAAATTCACACGAACGTGATGAGCTGAGGTGCAACACACAAAAAGATACTGCTACCTTTCGTTCCGTTATCATTTCTTTAGGCACGGCAGTGTTACCATGTAATAAATTTCAAGACATTTCTTCCCTAGTAAATTTATGTTACATTAGTAGGGTGAAAACGAGTCTTCTAAGAAACATGTGACGTCATAATGACGTCAGAATCCCCACCCCACCTCCCCTCTTACACACGAGCTCTTGAAGTGACTCTTTGCTGGGGTCAACCAGTATCATGTCAACAACTGTGCCTTGGAGACAGTCGAAAGACTGCTGCGTCTGGCTGGCGTGCGTGTCTTTAATGCTGGCAACAGCGGTTGTCAATTCATCTGGGCTGGCAACTGGCGTGATGGCCGGAGAAAGCGCTAAAACTGGCTGGATGGCTGGCGGATTGCTAAGAGCTGCTGGCGGGCTGTCAGGTTTGCTGACAGCAACTTATCCACGACACGCTTGCTCGCCTGGTTGCGACAGGCTCGGCAGGTAATCTGGTCACGGTCACGTCAGGCTTGACAGGTGTTCTGACCATGGTAGGCTTGCACCGCGATGGTTGCAGCAAGATATTATCCGGGGAGCGTTCTCTCATACGCTTTTACGACTCCTGGGCTGCCCTAGCAAATCTGTTGTGTTGTTTGCGCCATATTTCCATTTTGAACAGTTCGTATTCAATATACATTTCTTCTATTAAAGAGACATACTTTTCAGAAAGCAGGTGTTTCTGCTGTCGTTCCGCCATGAAGAAGAGTTCTTATTGTATTCTATTTTACTAAGCGCAGTGAGAAAGTCAGTGTGAGAAGCAATTGAGCTGGAGCTGCCTATATATACGATTGTCATCAGACAATCTCTAACAGCCTTTCGTGATGTTTTCAAGGAGCTGACTCCACGATATTACAACCATCTCGCGAAAACATACATGTGATGTGGTATAAAAGGAGTGAGGTGCAAAGTGAAGTCATTATTCAATGTGTAGCCATGGAGAAGACAAGATGCTTTAAAATTAGTGCTAACTTAACCATCACTGTGGAGCATGGAAAATTTGGATCATTTCTTCGAATTAAACGTGGAGATAGATGGCTTGCTTTATAAACATGCTTGTGAAAGATTGTGTGTCAAAAATTTACTCGACATTGGCTTCAAACTGTGCTTAACACAAACGAAGTGGCTTGAAGTCATTTCATACCAAGACATACGTTATATGAGTTTTCTGCGTACATCACTGTTTGAAGGGAGAGAATACACGTATTACATCAACATAAATGATGGTGAATGGGAGACATTGCTTCAGGAGATGGATAACATCAACTCTATTTGCTATGTACGGAATGTCATGGTAAGAAAACTTTCATCCAACTGCTAAAGGACAATCGGATGAAGGTGTCAAAACTATCCAAGAAAAGACTGGTTGAGGTTCAATTGGAGATTATGGACGTGCAAAATCAACTTGGACTTACCTGTGAATATTGTGTTGCTTACGGAGATGTTGAGGAGTATGGTTGTCACTGTCACAAGTACAATTGCAAGTTGTGTAAACCAGACAACTTCTGCAGCAATTGCGGCTCACTAACAGTATCTGGAGAGTAAGACCTTTTTGGAAAGTCATTTGCTTGCAAGCCGTCATAGTGTGTAGACGTGTTTTTTCAACTGTTATATGGACATGTGAAGCAAGGATGGATGTAGAAATATGTTTCAAGGAGAAGTATATGGACTACATGAACTAGCGCGTTTTGGGTCTATTCAATAACATCTGCAACTATTGGGAACTTCCTCATAACACATTGAACTTCCCAAACTTGCGTGAGGATTTCATCAGAGAGTGTGTGCTTTCAGACAATGACGGAGCTGAGGATTTTGATGTCGAAGCGACATATCACTTTGCTCGATTTGATCCAAGACTGTTTGATGAAGTGAGAGAGTGGTTAATCTATATTGCAGTATAATGGCAGACATTACATTGATACAATATATTGTGCAAAAACATATTGTGAAGAAATATTATAAGCTGTAAAAAAATTTGCATGTTTGGTATGTCCTGCTTGTCAAAATGAAGAGTGTCAAGAACATACTTGTCATTCTGCATTTGTCTATACATATTGGAATGAAGCTGAATATTACATTCATTAAGATAAAGTGTTAGATAACGCAAATCAACGTTGTGAGAAATATGGTGTAGATGTTATCATATTAGATGAAATAAGTAGTTGGTTAATGTACATTGAAGATCAATGGACTCCAATTATTCACACCATTGTATCAATACTTGATTTCTGAGATATGTTGATTGAGTTATAAAATGTAATATATGCTGGTTCAGTTATAAAACATTTTGATTAAGTTATATGACAAAATAAAATGCAAGATATGTTGACAAGCGGTGATCATTTAGTGTTAACATGTCGACGTGGAAAAACTACTTAACCAATATTTACTTTAAACCTGGTCAACCCGGGGCATTTGCTGGTCCTTACAAACTTTATCATATATTAAAAAAGCATGATCAACCAGTCACTCATTCCAATGTGAAGAAATGGTTACAAGATCAAGATGCATTCAGTTTACTACAACCTGTTAAATACAGGTTTAAAAAGCAACGTGTCACGTGGTATTGATGACATGTGGGATATTGATTGAGCTGGCATGGGAAACATAGCTCCCTATAATGATGACACCCGCTTTTTATTGGTTGCCATTGATGTGTTTTCCAAATATTTGTGGGTACAGCCAATGCCTAATAAATCACATACCAGCGTCATACAAGCCTTTCAAAAGATTTTTCATGAAACCCAACGAAGACTACGAGCTCTAAGGTCAGATAAAGTGACTGGATTTAAAACAGATGGGTAAAAGCATTTTTGAAGAAGGAGGGAATTCATGCCTATACGACAAAGAATGAAACCAAAG
Organism: Protula sp. h YS-2021; assembly: GCA_949752745.1. NCBI lineage: Eukaryota > Metazoa > Annelida > Polychaeta > Sabellida > Serpulidae > Protula > Protula sp. h YS-2021. Next base: position 3,643,901 of record OX457026.1, on the reverse strand, counting down.
CCAATTTTGCTGAGAGAGCCATCCGTACTCTAAAGGGAATGATGTATCGATATTTCCTAAATTATCAAACTTATCGCTAAATGTATATCCTTTCAGACTTCTGTGTACAATTACAACCATAGACCTCATGGCTCCCTCCCTAATAAGTATGCTAATGATGATGTTCGAAAGGAAAATGAATCTAAAGTGTGGAAGTATATGTATGTAGACAAATTGAAATTGAAACCAAAGAAGAAGAAAAAAACCTACAAATTTAAAATTGGTGACCATGTTCGCATTTCCCACATGAAATATGCGTTTCAACGGGATTGTTATATAAAGTGGACGCAAGAAGTCTTCATTATCACACATCGTTGTAAGAAGCAAGGAATACACTTGAATCTTGTGAAAGACTTTTTGGACGACGATATTGATAGACATTTCTATGAAGGAGAACTGCAGAAAGTGATAAAAGATACTGAATCTATCTACAGAATTAAAAGGGTTTTGCAAACTCGAAAAAGACGAGGTGTTAAAAAATTATTTGTTAAGTGGCTAGGTTGGCCAAAGAAGTTTAACAGTTGGGTGAAAGAAACAGACATTCCAACAGGCAGTGCTGAAACTTCTCTAGTCAAGGAAATTCTAGAACAAAAGTTAATTAAACCCTCTCCAAAAACCATTTTATGGCTCTATGCAGCAGATCAGCCTTTGTACAAAGGAATGAAAGGTGTAGAATTTAACCAAGGTACTTTAGATGACATTGAAGAGCGCTTTAAGCCGAAAAAAAACTTACTCATAATTGACGACTTAATGACCAAATGTCACAGTGATGAGCGTATGACACGTCTCTTTAGTGTTCGCAGCAGACATCAAAATCTAAGCATCATTTTATTGTTCATAATTTATTCCATCATGGTAGAGAAATGCGAAATATTAGTTTGAATACACATTACATCATTCTCTTTAAAAATCCTAGAGACAGTCAACAAATAAGCACATTAGCGTCACAAATGCATCTTGAAAATCTCAATTTCTCATAGAAGCCTATGAAAATGCTACCAGCAAACCTCATGGCTATTTATTCATTGATTTGAAGCCAAAGACAAATGAACAACTACGTATTTGTACAGGCATTTTACCGAAGATACACATAATGTATATATTGATAAAGTAGCGTATGATCAAGAACCAAGTCACTTGACCATTCACAGCCAAGATGTCTAAACGTATTCAAGCTAACCAGTCTTTTCTTCACTTGCTCGCAAGCAGCGGGCCTAAATGACGCAAATCCTTGCTACAACAAGCTACTAAGGATGAATTAATTAGTTTGTTTGAAATTTATTTGGATATATTGCGAGGACATTTACCGTTAAGCTCGAAAAGGTATAAGGAATTCAAGCGTGAACGTCACACCCTACGCACACTGGCAGATAAGAAGATATCACTTCGAAGAAAAAAGAAGTTGGTTAATCAGAAAGAAGGATTCATTGGAGCAATTTGCATTACCCTTGTTAGCTCAGTTGCTGTTAAAATCAAACATGGTCCTCATTCCTGAATATGAATATAATATGTTGTTAGAAAAGAAGGGAAAAGATGGTGGAATTAAAACGAAAGTGAATAAACTTTTACGTGGGAAACGAACTCGTGAAAAGGCAATAGAAATGTTTCAAGTTCTTGACCCTCATTTACGCACAATTCAGTCACAGCAACAAAAACAAAAGGCTGTTACATCTATGGCAGAAAAATCAGAAAAGTCACAAAAGTTTCTAAACCATTTTCAACCTATTTATCATGTAAAACAACGCAACTTCTAGCAGAACTTAAGAAATATGGTAAGAGATACACAGATAAAAATGAACTTGTTTTACAAACGGGTACTGTCATCACGAATTCCAACATTATTGATTTGTTGAAAGAAGCGTTGGTTGCTACAAGAAGAAATGAACGACGAGAATCACCACCAGGTTGGAAGCAGTTTATTGAGTAAATTGTAGACGCTCATATTCCAAAAACTGTTTTGGGCAAAAAGACAACTCGTGAAGATATTACAAAAGAGATACAACAACGTCAACAAAAGTTGTTTCCAGAAGGATGGAAAACATTTTAGCATGGATTAAAGAGTTATGGCGTTGTTGTTGCAAAGAAAATGAAAACAAAAACCACTATTCCTGTAAAAATTAGGTGTGTAAGTGCTTGTTAGCAAGGAGAAGTAGTAGACCCTAATGTAGATCATGTAGATAGCAATTTAGACAGCAATGTAGATCATGTAGACAGTTTCGATGACGTGTGTCAAACATGAAGTAATGCATATACACATCCAGTCTATCTGCATCACATAAACGATTTAGCCGTTATGGAATCAACAAGTTTTTACATTACTTTACCTAGCAATGCTAGTATGAACTATTATCCCAACATCAAAGGCTTCTAATTATCAAATTCGTATGCCTCGAACCATCTGTCTGAAAGAGAAATATGAAGTTGTCTTAGCTTTTAGATTTTATAACTCTATGTATGTTGTAGTATTTGTGAATCACAGCTTGTAGGAGATCATTATGTGCCTTTGCTACGATCTGTTGGAATACAAGGACTTTATGGAGACATTATTATGAAATCTTATGAAGAACCTCATTATGTTCCTGTAAATACATCCAAATTTAACATGATAGAAACGAATATTAAGGATGACACAGGTGAAAACATCTTATTTAAGACTGGAAAAATGATCTGTAAAATTCATGTTCGACAAAAAGCGCTATGAAAGCCTAAACGGTTCGTCTACATATCGCAACCATTTTTTCGTCAAGTGGGTGGGGAATTACCAGGATTTAAAGGAGCGTGAATACAATATGGAGATGGTATTGGTTCAATATTGGAATCATTGGCTCGCAAAGCTATTTCACTGCTTAAGGCAGGGGCTAAAACCGTTGCACCACATCTTAAAAAGGCTGAAAAAGATGTCGCGAAAGATGTTACAGGTCGAGTAGCACAGCGTGTGATTGGTGATGTGTTAGGAGGACAAAAGAGAGCGCAACCGACAAAACCTGTCAGAAGGCGAAAGGCAGCTAAACGGATAACATCAACAAAATATAAGAAAGATATTTTTAAACATGTCTTTAATTCATGATCATTCTTTTGAATTAGTCTTTCTCCGTTTGAATGGTTTCACACACCTCCAACGCAAACCGCTGCAGAAAAAAGTTATAATGTAGACTATCAACCACTGACTACCATTAGAGAGGACTAATTAACTTTCCCTTTAAAAGCAGTTGAATTTTAAATCTTATGTGTGCATATACAAGGATGGTGTTAAAAACTATTTTTCCAGATTTAATTGTGTGGGAAAAATTCATTGTACCATTTTTAAGATAACAATAGGAAATGCCTAGATTCCTCTCTTCTTGCCTTTGATGTTGATCCAAGGAGAAGGAGATACAGTAACGTAATTCTTGACAGAAGCTGGTGGATTATTCTCATGCACGACTACAAAAATCGCAAAAGTATGGTCTGCATTTTCAAATTTTGGTCACACAATTACCTTTTTAAAGACCTCTCTAAACTGGCTGATTTACTGGATATCAGAAACAGTATGTAAACTTAAGCAATGTAAATTTGATTTAACAGCAAAATATAACAACTTTTCTCACCTTTACGATAGATTTCGCTTTTATAAATATTGTTAACCAAGTTAGCATTTAGTTTTAATACCAATATAAATAAATTATCCGAAGTAAGCTATCCTTCTTAAATGATGTAAATCTTCCTGCCTTAAAGTGCATAAAGTAACCTCACCTTTACGATAGATTTCGCTTTTATAAATATTGTTAACCAAGTTAGCATTTAGTTTTAATACCAATATAAATAAATTATCCGAAGTAAGCTATCCTTCTTAAATGATGTAAATCTTCCTGCCTTAAAGTGCATAAAGTAACCTTGGGATTCTTTCACAGCGGCCATTACGCCTTGACCTTGCAAAGCCTGGTGACTTCTCTCTGACATACCAATGAGCGTGTGACCTTTATCCACAGTCATTTCCATAATCATGGCAACCTGCAATATTTCAGTCTAGGATTTATCAAATGCTGCAATCAAAGACAAAGCCAACATTATTACATGATAATCTATACAACAACTCCATATTTATTCTCTTATTTCAAATATAAACAGACACATAGGTTTAAAGCTTAGAAATATGTTTCGCAATTTACTTAGATATATTCTTTTCCGTAAACTAACACGCAATAATCTGCTTGGTCAAACATTTCAAAACATTACATTAATACACTTAAACGCTTATATTTTATCTAGTATTGTTGAGATTTGTTTGTATTTTATAAATCCTAAAACAAACTTACTATATTACTAGGATATAGTGCCACTGAAATATTTTACCAGGATCGAGAATGAATTTCGAAAAATGTGACAGTATGTAGTCAGTGCCATAGTATATCTTATTTTCAGGATCACGATCAAGTATTCCTTTGTAGTCGCCAGGTGTTGCTCTTCTCACTTGTATCTCCATGGTATTCTAAATATAGACATATTTACAAGAGGAAACTTATCCCATTTTTAGAATAAGTTTATGGCTGTATTTTATTTAATTGTTCACACCAACACTTGCAGGAATATATTTCAAGGGGATTGGGTGCTACTCAGCTACAAATAAGTTATCATGCCGGATCACGACTTTTTAAAACGACTTCTACACTCGAAATGCTATGTTGGAAATAATAACCCTTTTTAAGCGTTAAAACGCGTATTAAGAAATGATAATTATTCCCGCATCTTTAAATGAAATTGGGCATCTGCACATAAAACGCTTGGCTTGCACTTGACTACCTGCCACCTCCCCGCCTTTTTCTGTTTTATATTTTGGACTGCTGTGTCCAGAGAAATATACAGGCATATATATCCTCAAGTCAAAATTGAATGTCGACCAAAAACGAGCGCTTTTTGCCGAGAGGCGTATTTCAAGCGTATTACATTTCCTCCTAACTACTTTGTGTCTTCTTATTGTAGAGTTTGGTTCTCGTTTAGATCCAATACCCCACCGGTAAGCAGTACTTTACGTCCGCCGTGTATTCTTCTTTTCTTGTAAGCTTGGGTTTGATAATTGTGCTCAGAATATTTAAATGCCAAATTAATAAAATCTAAGCAACCTGTTAGTTTAAAATTTTAAGTGGGGCAGAAATGGTCACGAAAATATTACAGAAAATATTCACACCAAAAATACTGAAGAAATATAACTCTAAATAGCTGTTATGTGTTATGCTAATGCTTTAATAACTGATAACAAAATTGAGACATAAACCACGATCTGACTTACCGAGTTTTCATCTGACCGAAAAACCTACATGTACTCTAGTTATCAAAAGAGCAATTCTTTTTTTTAATAAAAAGGTAATCCTTAGCAGAATTGCAAATCTAAAAATAACATGCAAAAACTTTCATTAATATTTACATGTTTTTTGTTTTTGTTTTTTTTTTTTTGCTGACAATGTAAAATTTAGTGGTCTGAATATGTAATTGTTTTATTAAGCGCAATTAAGAAACACCGAAAATGTAATTGTTTTATTAAGTTTTTGCCATTATTCAGCATGGCCTTTCACTTCAACAAATGAGTCGGAAAAAACTGTTTAACAATAAAAAAGAGTAACCTATACATATCCTTGTCCTTGAAAGAAGTGACACAGCAAATCAAAATACGGTATACATAACGATGCAAAAGTGCCGAATGTTGTTTTATCACATGATTAGAATAAAGGCAAGTACATGTTGTCTTACTTTTTGTTTGCACTTCGTTACACTTATCATAACTACATAAAGGTTATTATATAAAACTTTGGGATCTATACTTGCTGCTATTTCTTGATCGTTTTGGCATTGACGATGTGCATCAACTATTCAGCAAACTGAAGTCAGCAGTATAAAGTTGTGCGCTGATACCCAAGTAAAATGTAAACTGTTAAAACGCTGAACACTAAAATATTTCCACACATGGGTCCTTATTCTCTTTCTCTCTCTCTTTCTCTCACTCTCTCTCTCTCTCTCTCTCTCTCTCTCTCTCTTTCTCTCTCTCTCTCTCTCTCTCTCTCACATACACACACACACACACACATACACATACACACTATCTATCTATATATATTCGAAGTTCTATTTTTCTTTTCTTCTGTATTTTTACTCATTTCCATGAAGTAACTTGCTAAAAATAAAATATTACAGATGCGTATGAAGCGTACAATTGCTAAATGGTTGTTCTGCTAAAAATTAATGCTATGTAATATATATTTCGAGGAAATATATTATTAGATTCACCACCGAGAAAGTGACATTTATAATGTGTCTGTAGAAGAATGGCACCCATTGTTCCGTGAAAATCTTTTCCATGCCTATTCAATGCTGTGTTGAAGACGTTAAATAGACGTCGCGCCATGATCGCGACCACCCATTACAAAATTAGATATATATCATTAATTTTGCGGCTTCGTCGTTTCGAATGTCACAATTGCAAATCAACGTTATTTCGACATCAGAATCTTTACTGGGGTAGAATCTGGTATGTAGAGGTTTGTTGAAATTTGCATCATCGAATAACTTTTCAGCAAAGTATGCCGTTAGTTCTAAAACTTTATGCGTTCGGGGTCGTAATTTTCCTGGTTCCAAGTGTGATTTGTTGCTACTCGGTAGTAATAAATGTTCTCGTTTAGACATGAAATAAAATATTTCTGCAGGCATTGAGGCATCGGAGCAATTTTATAGCCAAGCAATTATTAAACGTTAACAACAAGGGAAAAGTAAGCTTTTTAAGAATGCGTGGATGTCAGTTAATTGTTCATAATTTTTGTTCTTCCCCTAGGTCCACAACAGTGGGATGAGACATCCCTGTCATTTTAAGCTGTTTCTTCACCACAGTTATGCAAAACTTTTTTGTTTTGCATTAAACATTGGGTTTGTGATAGACGTGTATTCAGAGGGAATATTCACTTGTCGTCTAGCCCATGTGCTTGCCACCAATGTGAAGTATATTCTCCTTTTTTGTTCTCCAAATCGTCTGTTTTCGATGGTTGTATATATGTGATACAGAATGTATAGTTGCAACAAATTTTAAAGTTGTCTTTATCAGGACGTAGTATCAAATTGTTAATTTGTATGGATGTTCACAACTAATCTCAATGCCATCCTTCATCGTTCCCCCACACAGACAAATGGCTTGTATATATTTTGAATGTAATAATTTAAGATATAGGCAGATATTTGCAATGTTACATTTTTTTAAATTTTTTGAATTTACTGACAGGTTTATTATTTATTTAGTGATTTCATTTGTGTAAAAGCCGTCCAACAGCTAAGTTGCATGTGAAAAACTCACTGCACACTCGCAGCGACCTCGTATTGACATAAAAAATATACAGAAAACAAACAACTTCGTACTGCTCCGTTATAGCTTGGATATATGAGTAATTTAATTTTAAAATTTAATTTAAAATGGAAGAAATATTCCGTTTCGGAAACCCATCCTTACACAAGAGACAAATGCATGTTTTGCATCCACGTTCAAATGGTAGTTTTGCTGCCGTTACAATGGCAACGTACTTTAAAACATCAACCACGCAACTCAACTTCCCCAGAATCTTCCAACCACAGCCATCTTTGCAATAAAGCAGCGCACAGATGAATGTACAGAAAAATTTATAAGGAAACCTTATGTGATTCTCTTGAATTGTGGAGATAACCTGATAAACTGTCAACGGGAGGTCCTGATCTACCATGAGATCCACCATTCGCTATCGCGTGATGCCCGTCAACTGCCATAGTCTTAAAATGATCTTAAAATTAAATTACAAACTTTCTTGCATTTTAGTTTAAAATAATCAGGGAGAAAAAAACATACAAAAGGAAAGACTAGAGAAAAAAAGAAATACAATTTCAAAAATATCCTGGGACATTACGGTTTGGGTTTTACATATGATGCAAATAGGTACAGTTTAAACGTTAAATTTACTTACATATTTTTCAAGTCATGAAATGAATGAGGAGATTAGATCCATTAGAGACAAAGTACAGACCAGTGCGGGAAACTCACCTAGCATCTCCTATCAATTAACACCTCGTGTCAATTAGAAACTAACCGAATGAAACGAAACTGAATGAGGAAACACATTACAATAGTTTTCGCTGTAAAGAACGAATATCAAGCTTTCGATATCCAAGAATTTCGATATAAAGAACTGTACATGTTCTTGTGTTCACAGGAAACTCTGTTTATTTTAAAAATGAGTCAACTATAGCTGTGACAGCGGATAAATGTTGAAATTTAAAATTACTTTGATATTCTAACATTTAAAAAAATATCGAAACCAATCACCAAAATTGATATGTTAATCATTTCGGCTTTAGCCACAAGCCATGTAAGACACCCTGTGGTAATTATCGACAAATTTGGGGATGTAAATTATAAAAATTACAAGAGTGCATTTTTTTTATTATTGATATTATTATTATTATTATCAATATTATTATTATTATTATTATTATTATTATTATTATTATTATTATTATTATTATTATTATTATTATTATTATTATTATTATTATTATTATTATTATTATTATTATTATTATTATTATTATTATTATTATTATTATTATTATTATTATTATTATTATTATTATTATTATTATTATTATTATTATTATTATTATTATTATCATTATTATTATTATTATTATTATCATTATTATCATTATCATTATCATTTTTTTTTCCTGCTTTACTAAATTAAAGCTGCATGTACATAACCGGGAAAAAGCACAGAAAATTTGCATAGAGTTTGCACGTCAAGTTAAGGTAGAAATATTAATGAAGACTTTATCTGTTTAATATTTTATTCCATTGATTAACCAGACGCCACTGTTTGTATGAGTCACAAAGAAATACGATCTGAAATGAATTCTGGCCAAAGTCTTCTAATAGGAAATTCTATTCACCGACACTGGCAAATATAAATACCGATATGTTTCAGTGAGGTCTAGCTCAAAAGTAAACTGGGAAGTTATTTTCCGTGCCAGTAACATTGTGTGGTATTGTAACTTGCATGCTAAATCAAATAAAATAAATTAAAATATTTATGCTGCAATGGTTTTGTCAGTATTAGTTCGAGTCGCTAGCAGATCTTGGACTGGCAGTCCAAGTCATTGTCCCTGTAAAAATATGTTCACAACATGGATACGTATGGAAATTGATATATTTGTGTTGACATGAATAAACTTACATTAAGCTAAAAAATATTTCATAGTAATTAACACTTTTTTGTACACTTCTTTCAATCCATTAACGAAAAGCATTGCATCACTGTCATTAGAGATGCATACAATATATGAAACAAGGGTAAATATATGGCAAAAAATCCACCAAAAAAGACATTGTATTATAAAATATTAAACCCATGCCAAGAAAAACATTATTACTTGTATCGAGCATTCCTGATTCAATCATGAGTGTATCAGCACAATACAATAACAAACTAAGAAAATAAGTAGACGAGATCCTTCTAATCATGGTGTTTATACATTCTGATGTAGTGTCGAGTCGATAACCAAACGTTGAATATTTTTGGTAAAGGTCTCGGTAACAGCCACGCGTAGCGCCTACCAGTCCATACCTTTACTACCCTCCCTACTCAGCCTTTACTCAAAATGGATAATAAATACAGTCTCAGAAGTATCGATCAGAAATTCGCAAATCGTGGAGATGACAGCCATTCAAAGGGATATAGCACAAGGCGGAGTGCACGAACCATGCGACAAAGCGTCAGGTCTCCAGTTAAGCAAACTGAACTTAAACCGAAAGATAAGCTTTTGAAGAAGGTAATAATATATTTTATTATAATGTTATTTAACGTGGCTCTTTCGATCAGTTTGCGTAAAACTTGGGAGCAATTATGTCTCCTGGTGCTTCTACAATAATTAACAATGTTAAATCATGCGATTCATTTCACATCAATGATTTCATAATGTAATAAGTAAATTCATTAAATGTGATTTCAGAAAAGTCTAAAAGGCAGGGAGCTCGTTGAATTATACAAGCGCTTTTCCAAATCTCGGTAAGTAATTCCCACGTGGAAACTTCTATTCAAATTGAAAGTAAGTTTGTACTAATCATGGACGTTTCTGCCTCCTTTTTTCTTTTTTTATTTATTTTTTTTTTTTTTGGATGTTTTTAGAAAGCTCTTCATATACTGTTTGACGAGGAATGATGGCTTTGACCTACGTATAGAATAGAAACAAGCCTCGAAAAAGAAGTATTTTTCCATGACAGCAAAGGTGAAGATCAAGTTAAGGTTAAAAATATCTTTTCTTCTAACTTGCTTCCAGAAATCTCCTTCTTGACGGAACTGAAAAATGACCACTTTATCCAAAAATGATTAGTGATTAGGGGTAAATTTACGTTATTATCAGTTACATCAGTTACCTTAACCTTATATGTCAAAGTTTGTTAAAAACCGGAAGTTTACCAATATCCTGAAAAAGAGCGATTTGGGCTTATTTTCGACAATTTCAGCCCAAACAACGCAACAATATTTCGCAAAAGATTAAAGAGAGAGAGACAAATAGACACACAGACAGAAAGAGTGAGAGATATTTATCTAATTTTCGAACCTTCTGGGTCAATTAAACTCCTATATTGATCTAGCGTTTGTTATATCTTTCTCTAAGCGCTTTACATAATATATTATAACATATATTATAACAGGATTCCTAAAAATAAAGAAATTAAAAAAAATACAATTCACGTTCTTCACTTTGTACAATGTCTTTTGGCACACTGTGATGCTTCTTTGTGTAGCTTCTTTGGCCTTCTTTTATATTCTGGCCATATGGGGACCAGGTAATTATCTTAGCTGCTATATCCACGCTATTTTGCAACCAATCTGACATTTTGCTAGCTGTATTAGTAGGTTTTTATGGTCAAGCCTACTAATCACGTGCGTTTGATTCAGTACCTTCACTGCATCTGCGGTGAAAAATAGCCTAATTGTGCGCATCCAATGTAAAAAGAAACATTACGTTTTTCGTATATTGGATATGTGATGCGTATATAAAGGCCTAAGCCCTTAATATAAGGAGAATTCTTGACGGCATCAGCGTCTGTTTCAAGACAGTTTACCTCAATATTTTTCGATGGTTATTAATAGTGATAATAATAAAGTTTTAACTTACTTCTCTGCATCCATTTGTCTATCGGGATGGTAGTGTTTTCTACATCCAATTTCTTCGGTCTGGCACATTTGTCAATGGGAATCAAATTATTTCTTCAAGGCAGAGACTCTGACAGAAAAGGGGTAATTTTTTCCAGTACTACGGATGAGTGGGTCTTCTTGTACAGACGTGAGCCAGACTTCGGCTCTTGGGAAACTGAACACTCTGTAGAGGTAACTTCCAAAGCCTCTCTAACCGAGCTGTCATGAAGATAGGAACAAAAACATGCATGTACAATCCCTTGGATTCCAAGGGATATATCCAAGCGAGTAAGCAAGATGGCTAAAGTTCTGTTTTAGCTCATTTGCTATTCTTTTGGCCTAATGACGCTATAACATACTTACTGTGGTGACATAGATCGGAAAGGTCAAGGGAGAACATTCGACCAGTTTCGTCTAAACGACGATAATCAGCATATCGAAATGATCTTTACCTTCACAGTCAAGGTCAGTGCAGAGAATTGGAATTTAACCTTTATCTTCAAAATGATTAGACATTTTCTAATCCTTTGCCTGTAGACCACACCACGTAAGAGAATGGTCAAAAGTTTAATTTTGACTAATGCGTAAAAACGGTTACATGCAGAGAACGTTTACATCGTTACCAACCTTTGGACCTAAACAGCACCTCATAAAATATATCAGCCACCTTGACCTTCTCATCCAAAGTCAAGATTAAAAACCGTAAGTTGAGCATTATCTCGAAAACGGTTTAGAATAGCGCAATTTTGAGCGCATTTCGACCATTTTAGCTTAAGCGACGTTACATCAGACTTGCTTCAGTAATATTGACTTCGGTCCAGGTCAAAGTCGGAGAGCTAAAATTTATCATTATCTTGAAACCATTAGAAATAGATCGATTCATTTTGGAATCATCTCTGATCTTTTATTACCTCTCTAAATGCGTCTCCTTTAAAGATTAACTTAATATTTTGTTTTCTATCCACAGAAAAACAAAGAAGTTTCTCGAAACCGTTTTTGGAAGCCAGCTCAATGACGTCGACAATATAATATACCTGTTCACTGACAAATCCAAACCAGGACAAGGGCATGAATTGCTTCGCAAAAACAAAATACTTTCTGGTTATGACAATGTTCAAGTCATAGAGACTGAGCGAACAAATCCAGAGGGGTGCATCAGCTGTGACAAAGACGATTGTGAGTCATTACGAGGAACGCTACGTAAAACTCAACGGGACTGGATAGGTATCGGTTCTCCAATATTAGCCATCAATGAAGAGATATACATAAGATTTATCCGAGATCGAGAGGGTCTGGATACATTAGACAAAATCTACGGTGTTATTCACTCTCTTTCTTCACAAACTTGTGCAGAGACTGAGGAAGAAGATGAACAGCTATTAGGCAACCAATACTGGACTTTAGGTTGTACCATGAAGGCAGAAAATGATAATATAATAGTGACAAGTTATCACCCGATATATAAACCCATAGCAGCCGGAGCAAAGTTTCGACTTTTTACCGAAGTTGTAGAAAAAGGAGAAACGTCTGTGAAGCAACTCAACCTTAGTTGCATAGGCAAAGACGGCAAGGACTGGGGAGGTGGTTACCGTAAAAATAAGTGTGATATCCTTGCATTTCGCGCACACCCAGATATAGAAAGTTTATTGAAAACAAGACTTAAATTTTCTTGTGATGACAATAAAGAGTGGAACATAAAGCTTGATATATTCCCAGGTGATATTCCCACTGGGACCAAAGTTATCAAGAGAGGAGCTGTAACTGGAGTCACGTTCGGAAAAGTAATAAGTAGCTTCGTTACTAGCTATAGCAATACACCACAGGACTGTTTTGCTGTATCTTCAACAAAAGATGCTTTGGGAAATACCGTCCTGTTCAGTAGACCCGGTGATTCAGGTAGCATGGTGTTAGAGGTTAAACCTGTACAACAACACGGCGAAAACATCCAGGCCTATGGTCTCATTTGGGGAAAATTGTGGAAACAAGGCATATTTAACCCAGAAACTGGACAATGGGATAAGAACGCAACGGTTTGTAGCAGGATGGATATCAATCTCAATGCACTGAGAAAATACAGAAACGCTCAGTTTCCAAATTGAGGAAAACAGCACTCTTTATTTAAAGTGAAATATTTCATAGAACTCATCCACAATGATTCAAGAACCGATAAATGGAAAATCATGTAACATTTATTTACCTTGATTATTGCAACGTCATTATAACCTGACATCTAGCACTAACATATAAATATATCTATTTATTACATACCAGAAAATAACATTTGTCTTCAACACAGAGTTTTCAAATGGACATTACAGAATGGTTATAAAAAGTGAAGAGTTACTAACAGCTTGGAGTCGGTATAGTAATTTGTGATGACTGTGCCTTGTTGAGGTCTTTGCACTTCGAATTCCATCGTAAATAATTGTATATAATTTGAATATTATACCAATGTACAATAAGGACAAATCTGTCATGATATGTGCGGTTTACGTTTTCACATCGATCTAAATCCCCACTGCATACATAGGCAAATTTTGTCCAAAATATATATTATTATGTCATACAATGTATTGTTCTTTCTGCAGTGTTTGTTTTTTTTGCGAAGCAATGCTTAAATTACTGGATACTTGAAGGCGTCCAGAGTGTATATAATATAAGCGATCTTGTAGAAATAACTATTTAACCTTACAGAATAGAAAAAACAAGTTGTTTTCTAATGTGCTGGAAAATAACAGTGAAACTAAATATCTTAAAAATGTGTTTTTCTAAAGTCCTTACGAATTGCTCTAAAAAGATGTAAGGATCAAGAAATGATTCTCAAGGAGTGTGAACCTTTTCATTTAATTCTATATGTGTAATCTATTCTCTATTGTGCTATTTTTGAAATCATAGCATACAATTCAGCCGTGCATAAATACTCGATTTAACTTAATTGTTTTCAGAAGCTGTTAGACTAAATCAAAATACATGGTTAGTAAAGGACTGATGTAAAATCTTTTATTTTAATGTATATTCACATAATGCAAATTATGACAGAGCAAAAACATATGAAAGAGATTTTTCAGCGCTTTTCCATAGTATTTCTCTTGTGAAGAAGCAATATTAAAATTACAGGAAATTATTTCAATATTTATACGTCACTATTTCGGGTTTTGGTTGTTGATGGAAGTTGAAACATCATCTACTTGTCAATGTTGGGTAAACGTTGATCAATCAGCATTTAATCGCCGTTGCATAAAGGTTGCAAATAAAAGTCGCAGCAGCAAAAAAAACACCTGACGTTGTTTAGATGATGAAAACGCTACGTTCCATGCATAGCTTCGTTTTACGACATTGGTTAGACGTCGAAGAAAGTTACATTTTGCTTGCAACCAAAATCAATGTCTAAGCAACGTTACTTACTCAACGTCTATTCAACATTGTGTCAAACATATTGGATGAATGTTAATCTGCAGTCGAGACAAATCTCGTTCAAAGTACAACAAGTGTTAATGTCTGGTTTGATCATATCGGCGTAGCAACTTCATATCAGTGTTGAATCTACCTAAGAGTGTAAACTGGGAATATGGGAAAAGGAAATTTCACGCATTCTTTGTTTTTGTTTTAAGGCTCCTAACCACTCGATAGCATTTTATATATTACCGAGCCTATGTGTGAACAGATCATTTAATAAATTGAATATGCAATCTCTAAGGCCAGATGGAGGCTTAAATCGTCTGCGAAAGAGACAAAACCTATACCTGCAACATGAAATAGAGGTGAACCTGGACGGCGGGATTACCCGACCCATTCTCATATCCCAACCCCCACCCTCCCCCTCTTCAATATGGTATTTTTTCATTGCTTTAACATAGAAACCCAGTCGAACCACATAAATAACATCTTCTCCACTGAAAGATCGTTCTCTGTACTGTGGAAAGTTATGTGATGGTAGAAAGACCTGAATGCTGCCTTATATTTCTGCGAGAGCTAGTAAAAATATGTGATAATACAAGCCATATCGTCAATGTATGTATATTTTAAAAAGTAGTTCCTCTCTTTTATTAGTACTGTTATCGCGGAATCTGTTAGAATTCACCAAAACACTTTTCCTCTAATATTTTCACGAGACATCAGAGAATAAGGGGTCGGAAGAATTGATGGATTATTGTTTGAATTAATGACACATTTTTTTAAACATTTTATTAGTGTGGGGGTGTATTTTAGACTTGAAAACTGTCCCTGAACTCCGGAAAAGTCAGTGTTAATAGAGTAACATCACAGCAAGTCGAATCACTGAAAAAATTCATACGAACGTGATGAGCTGAGGTGCAACACACAAAAAGATACTGCTTCCTTTCGTTTCGTTATCATTTCTTTAGGCACGGCAGTCTTAATATGTAATAAATTCCAAGACATTTCTTCCATAGTAAATTTATGTTACATGAGTAGGATGAAAACGAGTCCTATAAGCCACATGTGACGTCATAATGACGTCAGAAACCCCACTCCACCTCCCCTCTTACGCACGACCTCTTGAAGTGACTCTTTGCTGGGGTCAACCAGTTTCATGTCAACAACGGAAGTGGTTAGGCGACAGTCAAAAGGCTGCTGCGTCGGTTGGCGTGCGTGTCTTGAATGCTGGCAACAGGGGTTGTCAATTCATCTGGGCTGGCAGCTGGCGTGATGGCCGGAGAAAGCGCTAAAACTGGCTGGATGGCTGGCGGATTGCTAAGAGCTGCTGGCGGGCTGTCAGGTTTGCTGACAGCAGCAGACTTATCCATGACACGCTTGCTACGCCTGGTCACGACAGGCTCGACAGGTAATCTGGTCACGGTCACGTCAGGCTTAACAGGTGTTCTGACCACGGTAGGCTTGCAGGGCGACGGTTGCAGCAACGACTCCTCCGCTGCCCTACCAAATCTGTTGTGTTGTTTGTGACTGGCAACGCGTTTCCGCCATATTCAATTTTGAACAGTTCGTATTCAATATATATTTCTTCTATTAAAGAGACATCCTTGTCAGAAAGCAGGTGTTTCTCCTTTCATTTCGCCGTGAAGAAGAGTTCTTTGTATTCTATGTTACCAAGAGCATTGACAAAGTCAGTATGAGAAGCAATTGAGCTGGGGCTGCCTATATATGCCCATCTTGATGAAGAAGTGAGCATATCAAGCAACGACGAAGGAGATGCGAATTCAAAAGTGGACATCTTAAATCTAAACAGACCATACCTATTAGTGAGGAAGATGTTACGCCGTTGAGACAAAACTTTCGAGCAATGCTTTCTCTAACCCATACTGACATTTTTTGGTGTTTATGTGAAGAAGGCTTTTTCGACCAACACACGTACATGTACCTAACTGAAGCACTGAGTGACGTCGTTCGGCTCATCTGTATGCTAGGCAAAATACCATATGTTCTCGCGTCACAGCCAGAGTTAAACGAGACCATGACTCGAGGTTTCGTCCAAGTTTTAGAAGTCTTTAGGGGGACATTTTAAGACCTGGTGTCTGCCAGACCAAAAGCGTGTTAATGAGAATCGTGATTTCAAATGTGCGAAGGTTATGGTTTCAAATACCTTGAAGAACACATTAAGGTGCATGATATGATGGCCTGCCTCTATGAAAAAGGATATTTCACCATGCCAATGCTCTTCGTATGGATAATGGGCCATGGCAAACGAAGTGACTTTTTAATAAATTGTCATGAGACAATCTCTAACAGCCTTTCGTGATGCTTTCAAGGAGCTGACTCCGCGATTTTACAACCATCTCGCGAAAACATACATGTGATGTGGTATAACAGGAGTGAGGTGCCAAGTGAAGTTATTATTCAATGTGTAGCCATGGAGAAGACAAGCAGCTTTAAAATTAGTGCTTACTTAACCATTACTGTGGAGCTTGGGAAATTTGGATCATTTCTTCGAATTAAACGTGGAGAGAGATGGCTTGCTTTATCACCATCCTTGTGGAAGATTGTGTGTCAGAACTTTTCATACCAAGCCATGCGTAATGTGAGTTTTGTGCGCACATCACTGTTTGAAGGGAGAGAATACAAGTATCACATCAACATAAATGATGGTGAAGGAGACATTGCTTCAGGAGATGGATAGCATCAACTCTTGTTACCATGTACGGAATGTCATGGTAAGGAAACTTTCATCAAACTGGACATGTGAATCAAGGATGGATGTAGAAACATGTATCAAGGAGAAGTATATGGACTACATGATAAGTGAACTAGCGCGTTTTCCATCTGTTCAACAACAACTGCGACACTTTGATATCTATTGGGAACTTGCTCATTCCACGTTGAACTTGACAAAAGATATTAAATCTATATACAGAATTGAAAAGGTTTTGAAAACTCGAAAAAGACGAGGTGTTGAAGAATTATTTGTTAAGTGGTTAGCTTGGCCAAAGAAGTTTAACAGATGGATGAAAGAAACAGACATTCAAAAATGAAGCATAAATTCACATGTTTAGTCTCTGGACCTACAGGCAGTGGTAAAACTTCTCTAGTCAGGTGTTGCGTGATCAGGGAATACGAAAGAAAGAGCTTGTTTAATCATAACATATTTTATTGCGAACGCGGCGACGCATCTCGTAGATCTTGTAAATGCCAATGCCGTAAAGCCGTAATACCGTAAAGCCGTAATGCCGAAATGCCGGTTTGCTACGAAAAAAAAAGAAAAAAGAAACGAAACTTTAACGATTGATCTTAACACTAACCGTAACTCTTAAATCAATTTTACCTTGTTATATCTTGAATTTACCCATAATAATTTCACAAATAAATAAATTACTTAATTCACAATCACAAGAAATTTGAATCTTACCAATTTTATCGGAACTTTCCTAAATATGATCACGCACCGTCCGAAACTTGAAACTATTTGTCAAAAGGCGGGAAGAAACTGTTTATATACTACAGACATCACGTGACTTGTACAGTGTCATGCCATAAATACTTAAACATTCTGGCACTGATTAATCAATACGTGTCACTTTTCAGTGACCTGATGTCAATAAATTATAAGAGACATAAATTATTTAAATGACTGCGTAACAGCGGCCCTAATAAAATAACTTAGAGGTATTTTATCATTAATAATTTAAAGCAGTTATTTACATTTGATTATGCCAATTTCTTTACTTGAACCGTAAACCAGCAAAAAGAACAAACACACAAAATGGTTCCCCGCCGGGGAATCGAACACCGGTCACCCGCGTGGCAGGCGGGGATACTGACCACTACACCACCAAACAGACAGAAAACCCGCGTAACTATAACCTCCTATATTGAACACAACAACAGTATCAAGTACACTCCTTCTGAGGCACTGAACAATATGTTCAGTATGAATACCTTTGGGTCACACACAGTGGCCACGTGCTTGAATCATAGGGGTGTTAGATGCAAGTTATTGCGGGCGTGGCAACATAAAAATTACATTTGATCCCTTAGCTGTATTAAACATAAACATACTTTACATATTTATTACACTGGCTTCTAAATATTATACATGCTATCATTTAAATCACATAAGAGTAAATATTAAAAGATATGTTCAGAAAGCAATATTAAAAGACAGAGTGGAAAAACGATACCTAACTTCCCTGGCACATTTAGCATATTAAACACACCCGTTTGCTGTCATGATAGATTCTCACGAAATATTTCTAAGCAAAATCTACAATTATGCTAATGCATTATGAAGGGAAACCACACGAATTTGGAAATGACCGTATTTTGGTGTGGTCTTAAACCATCACCAAATGCTTCCTATGTTAAAACAGAAGCACTTCTACACACAGAAAAATCATTTCTTCAGCGCTGAACGGCCGCATTAAGTCTCGTGTGCGATTTTATTTCACCATTAAAATTAAATAGTAGAACTTTTAGGGCGGAAGTTGAGCTTTGCGGAAGTGATTTATACCATATGATTAATACTAAACATATTTACTACAACAAGTATCTGACATATACTGAGGAGTATCTTGAGGGAATCGGCTGCATGCTTGACTAATTTACATTATTGAACAATATTAAATAAAATTCTATGCAGCAGACTTCGTTCATTTATCGAGTGGCCTTTGAACAGGCAACATGTGACAGTATAGGATTAATAATGGAAATCTTTAATTATCGCCATAAATGGAAACAAACAGAAATGAGTGAACTTTGAATAAATTACTGAACTAAGACTTATTGATTAAAACTGAAAACGGATAAAATACAATTAAATTATACAAAATTAACTTAAAGAAACATGACTGCGGGCATAATTGGGCATTTCATCATTGAAATGAATGTTCAATTTTGCCGGTGGGAAAACATCTTTGCTGTGGATTTCCAAACTTCTCAAGGGTAAGTTAAAACTTATTTACCACTTTCGCGAATTAATAGTCAATGTCATTTTTACTAATAAACGTTTCATATTCCAGGAAACCTTACAAAGTTAGACACAAGAATCAATCCTGAAGCTCTAACATGTACAATAATTACGCCTCTATGGGTTTATTATTAATCTTTTAGTATCTTTCAGCTTAAAAAAAATAACTGCACACGTATTAATTATTCCCTATGAACAGATCTCTTGAAAGTTATGCGGCATTTAATCTTTACGAGCACTTTCTAGCAAGCACAGTTTTGTGATGGGTCGGACTTTCACATTTTTTCCGACTCTTATTTCTGCCGCGCGGACGTGACCGTCTCGGCCCTGGCGTACATCGTTCACAATTCCCAGAGGCCATTGACCACGTGGCAACTGGTGATCGGCAATCAAGACGACATCTCCTTTTTCAATATCCCGTTGCTTGTTAATCCATTTAGATCTAGCTTGCAACAGGGGTACATACTCCTTGAGCCAACGGCGCCAAAAAACGTCAGCCAGATATTGAGCTTGACGCCATCGGCGTCGAGTGTAATTGTCGTACGGCTTGAAACTGCCGTATGGTAACGAGGTTGTGTTGCTCAGCAGAAGAATTTTGCTTGGCGTGAGCACTTCCGGGTCACGTGCGTCATTGCTCACAGTAGTCAGTGGGCGGTCATTAATTACACGTTCGACTTCTGCAAATAATGTCGCTAAGCCCTCGTCGTTTAAAAGCTGTTCAGTCGCAAGCTTTCTGAGTATCACCTTTACTGATCGCACCATGCGCTCCAATACTCCTCCCATTTCCGGGGCATTTGGGGGAATGAAGTGCCATTCAACGGAGTCTTGTCTCAGTGTGTTATTTATTTTCGCCTGGTTCAGATCGGATAACAGTTCACGCAATTCTCGCTCCGCGCCCACGAAATTCTTGCCGTTGTCACTGAAAATCTTTCTTGGTTTCCCCCTGCGTGCCATAAAACGTGTGAGACATGACAGGAAAGAGTCTGTATCCAGGTTGAAAGCCACTTCGAGGTGCACTGCTCTGCACGCCAGACACGTAAATAGACAGCCATAACGTTTTACTGTTGTACGTCCTCTTGAGACAAAAAGGGGGCCGAAGTAATCGACCCCGACGTTGGAGAACGGAGGTAAATCTGGCGTCAGTCGCTCTTTAGGTAGCGTAGCCATCTGCTGCGTAAGCGTCGCGCGCATGTGACGTTTACATAAAAAACACGCTCCTATAACCCTTTTAACTGCAGCAGCACCTTGGGTAATCCAGTATTCCTTACGTGTTAGAGCTAGAACTTGGTGTAAACCGACGTGCCCATTACGTTCGTGAATGTGTCTGATGATTAATTCGGTGACGTGATGTTTCTTTGGTAGGATGATTGGGTGTTTAAAATCGTAGTCTACTGACGCCTCATTTAGGCGACCTCCCACTCTGATGATATTGTCAGTTAGGACGGGGGACAACTTAGCAATGGGACTGGTTCTTAAAACGTCTACACCTTCGTTCAGGCGCGTTAACTCAGATGTGTAACATTCACGCTGCACTATCGCGATAATCTTGGCTCGAGCACGATGTATTTCTTCAACTCCTACGTTACCTTGAGGTAGTTTCTCTGTCGCTTTTGCGTAATGCACCAAACAAAACGCAACGTACCGCAGTAACCACGCGAAAGATACGCATAAGCGGCTCCACGAAGAGCAGCGATTGATCAGCGAACTTAAAGGATCTATCTCAGACGTCATACACGCAACCATCGCCCCAGGATCTCCATAATCTGGTTGTGCAGGCATCATAATTTGCGCATTCCATAAAAACATTGGACCACTTGTCCACAATTTCAACTTCGATGTTTCCCTAGGAGAAATTCCACGTGACGCGAGATCGGCTGGGTTTTGCTTTGATGGGACGTAGTACCAATCTTCTGGTCTAGAAGTAATCTTCCGTCCAGAAGTAAGCCTGTGAGATTTCGAATTCGAGTTCGCTTTTAATCATCTGATGCAACCGTGCTGCGACAACAGCAGCTGATAGTTCTAGTCGCGGTATAGTGACAGACTTGATAGGTGCTAATCGCGACTTGCCTGCAACGAGTGAACACCTAATGTGTCCTGACGTATCGTAAATACGCAGATATGACGCAACACCGTAGGCGACTTCTGATGCATCTGCGAAGTGGTGTAACTCGCATGTGAAGTCATTCATCAAGCCATCTGGTTTATAGCATCGGTCAACACTGTAGTTACTCAGACTTGACAACGTGTCTTGCCATTCGCGAAAACGTGTACTGGCGTCATGTGCAATGGATTCATCCCAGGCGTACCCATCCTTGCACAGGCCTTGTAACAGCATCTTGGGTATTAAAGTTACCGGTGCGGCAAGGCCTAGGGGATCGTACAGGGAACTGACCACAGATAAAATTCCGCGACGCGTCATAGGCTTCTGTACACTCTTCACGTTATATGTTAACGTATCATCTTCTACGTTCCAACGTAAACCCAGTGCCCTTTCGTATGGCAATGCATCATCAATGTCAATGTTTGCCACAGATGAAGCCCTTTCGGATTCTGGGATTGACAACAAAACTTCCCTGTTGGTTGAGAATAATTTGGTCAAATGGAACCCACCTCTCTGAAGCATTTCTTGTAGTTGTGCTGTTAGCCTGATTGCTTGAGGTACAGTTGGTATTGATTTTAAGCAGTCATCGACGTAAAAGTTTCGCAGCACTGTTTTTACCGTTTCTGCATCAAACTCACACTGGTTGTCAGTAGCCGTCTTGCGCATAGCAAACGCAGTAGCACTAGGAGATGACGTTGCGCCGAAGATATGAACTATCATCGCGTAAACTTCTGGCGGGAGCTTGATGTCGCCGTCTTGCCACCACAAAAAACGGAGGTAGTCACGGTCCCTCTCCAAAACTTGTACCTGATGGAACATAGCTTCTATGTCACCAACAATTGCGATAGGCTCTTGACGAAAGCGAAGTAGCACTCCGATCAAAGGATTGACCAGATCTGGGCCTTGCAGCAGGCAATCATTTAATGAAGTGCCCCTGTACTTAGCCGCGCAATCACATACTATGCGAATTTTATCCGGTTTATTCGGATTGATGACTGGGTGATGAGGTAAGTACCAGCAATTCACATCCTTAGCGTGTTCCTCTAGAGTACCAACCTTTTGTGCATAACCTTTCGTCACGTAATCACCCAAAGCACTTGAGTACGCTTCATGAAGCGATTCTTTCTTGGAAAACTTCCGTTCTAGGTAATTCAATCTCGTAACAACAAGCGGTAAGTTGCTTTCTAACTCCGGGACACCAGTTCTCCATGGCAGAGAAAGCATGTACCGTTCCCCAGTGTGCTCAGTACTTTCGTCAAAGATACTCAGAGCTTGTTTGTCAGCAAGAGACATTCCGCTTTTAGCGCTGTATATTGATTCGTCAAAGTCAGTTTTCCACATTCGTTCTACTTGACTTTGTAAATCACCTTGCTGAAAGTTCACGTGAGCGTTTGTGTTTGAGACGGTTCTATCAAGCGGCCCTAGTAGGGACCATCCGAGGACTGACTTCACTGCGTAGGGTTCTTTGACACTTCCTCGACGTTCGTCTTCCTTCCAAAAGGCTTCCGGGACGTTAGCTCCAATGAGCAAATCGACTTGTGAGGAATTTACGCATGGAAATTTAAGCCCGGACAAATGTGGCCATTGTGAAACAGCTACGTCATCAGCCTTAGCACGCATTGATATAGGCAAGTTTTCGACTGAAAAGACTCTGTCAATATCTATAGCGCCTGTTTGGTCAAGCGATGCTACAGTTAGTGATACTTCAGTACAAGGTTTGGACACATTCGCTGAAGTCACGGTACTTAAATTCAATTTTGCTGTTTTGCCTCGGAGCCTTAGGCGTTTTAGCAAGCTCTCAGTACATAAGGTTGTGTCTGACCCTTCGTCAAGTAACGCGTACGTCTCTACGTCAACTACGTTTCCACGAATAATGACAGGAACAATGCGAAGACAAACTTGTGGGGTGCGGGTCGCGACGCAGTTAACCGATGACGAATCAGTCGGGGTACTTTCACGATGTTGTTCATTTCTTTTTTCTTCTAAACGTCTGCGATAGTTTGTGTCGTGAACTAGCTCGTGGTGTTTTGACTTACAATGAGAGCACTGCGAGTCCTTTCTGCACTCTTTAGCAACGTGGCCTGGACGTAAACAGTTAAAGCACAAACGTTTGTCTTTAATTACCTTCACTCTGTCGGCATACGTCTTCTGCAGAAATGCAGCACACTTGGCAATGAAATGCTGCCCTCGGCACTGTGTACAATCAGGAAGCTTTTGTTTCGTACCTTGACTCTTGGCTTGCGTCGTCATTACCGTTGATACTGTCTTGCTTGTATTGTGCTTTGGTTTCTTAACTGTGATTTCTTCTCTCCGCAACATCTCGCCGTATGTTGACATTGCGACACCTGCACGCTGCTTTACAAAAACACGCAAATCATTAAACGTTGGGTCACGCAGATGCGAGAAGCTGTAAACGAACTCAGCCCATTTAATTCTAATGTAGTTGGGCAAACGCAGGACTACTGCCTTCAGTGTAGGCGTGCAGCTCAAATCGCTTTCGTACCCTAGGGACTGTAACGTGAGGGCACAACTTTCCATTTCGTCGCTCAGAGCGATAAGACCACGACAATCATTTCCTTTGACGATGTGGCCTTTCATCAGGGAATCTATACATGAACGAGCGATTTCGTATCAGCGACCGTAGCGTTCATTGATAAGCTCTAGCGCACGTGTATAGCCTTGGTCGCCTAAAAGAACACAGTTCTTTATGAGGTGTTTGGCTTCTCCTGTGCAGTAACTGATCAGGTAGTTCAGTAAAACCGATGGTTCATAGACCTTTGATTCCACATTTATCTTAAAGTTTGTGATGAATTCGACGTAGTTCTTTGGATCAGAATCAAATGTCAATATTTCAGTTTTGGGTAATGTAGCAGCAACAGTCAAGGCAGCTAATTGTTGGATGCTTCCAGCAGGTAGGGGCTGATTCGGTGACGACTGAAATGTGGTGGCAAATGCTGGATGACAACTTTGGCGTGGTTGATGCGAGAACGGGGAGGCTGTTTCAGCCTTCAGTGCTGATGCATTCTGTCCTACGTTTTGTATAGGACTTGGCACACCACTAAACCTGTCATAAGCTGGACTGTACTTTGCACTAGCGTCAATCGGAGGAAATGCGTCACGTGGTCTGACATCAAATGGCTTCGACGTCGCCGGATCTTTAACGCTAACGGGAGGTACACTTTCCAGAGGATGAAGATTTTCGGGTGGTTTGACATTAAATGCCTTCGACATCGCCGGATCTTTAACGTTAGCGTGAGTGACACTGTCCAGAAGGGGAAGACTATCTGGTGGTTTGACATCAAATGGCTTTGAGGTCACTGGATCTTTTGCGCAAACTGGAGGTACATTGTCAGGAGGAGGCAGATTTTCACGTGGTCTGATATCAAATGACTTGGAAGTCGTAGAAACTTGAGCGCGGTCAAATATAAATTCAGTACTCACAGTTGCTGGTTGAAATGGCATGGCGAATGCAGATAAAGGCTGGGATGGCATCGCAGTTGCACCTTCTACTGACGTTATACTCACAGGCTGTGCCCCAGAGATAGCAGCTTCGGCTTCTACAAGCACCTTTTCTTCGGCATCTGCGGCCTCGATATCTGACTGAACGTCAAGCTGTTGCTTGCGCTGCTCCGTCTCAAGCTGCAGCCTCTCCAAATGGGCCCGTTCCTTGGCGTGTTTCTGCTTCACGAGGAGAGCCGCCTTCCGCGCTCGTGTCATAGCAATAGCAGACGACACTGAGGTACCTGAGCCTCCTGACATTACTGACACGCTATCGACGTTGGCCTCGTCATTCATGGCGGCCCTATTAGCGAAACTGAGGAGGGCGAAAATGAGCAAAAACGTGCCAGAAATTGCAAACTGTTGCGTGATCAGGGAATACGAAACAAAGAGCTTGTTTAATCATAACATATTTTATTGCGAACGCGGCGACGCATCTCGTAGATCTTGTAAATGCCAATGCCGTAAAGCCGTAATACCGTAAAGCCGTAATGCCAAAATGCCGAAATGCCGGTTTGCTACAAAAAAAAAAAAGAAAAAAGAAACGAAACTTTAACGATTGATCTTAACACTAAACGTAACTCTTAAATCAATTTTACCTTGTTATATCTTGAATTTACCCATAATAATTTCACAAATAAATAAATTACTTAATTCACAATCACAAGAAATTTGAATCTTACCAATTTTATCGGAACTTTCCTAAATATGATCACGCACCGTCCGAAACTTGAAACTATTTGTCAAAAGGCGGGAAGAAACTGTTTATATACTACAGACATCACGTGACTTGTACAGTGTCATGCCATAAATACTTAAACATTAATCAATACGTGTCACTTTTCAGTTACCTGATGTCAATAAATTATAAGAGACATAAATTATTTAAATGACTGCGTAACATCAGGAACATTCTAGAACAAAGGTTAATTAAACCCTCTCCAAAAAGCATTTTATGGCTCTATGCAGCAGATCAACCTTTGTACAAAGGAATGAAAGGTGTAGAATTTAACCAAAGTATTCTATATGACATTGAAGAGCGCTTTAACCCGAAAAAAAAACTTACTCATCATTGACGACTTAATGATCAAGTGTTACAGTGATGAGCGTATGACGCGTCTCTTTAGTGTTCGCAGCAGACATCAAAATCTAAGCATCATTTTATTGTTCATAATTTATTCCATCATGGTAGAGAAATGCGAAATATTAGTTTGAATACAGATTACATCATTCTCTTTAAAAAATTCTAGAGACAGTCAACAAATAAGCACATTAGCGCGACAAATGTATCCTGGAAAATCTCAATTTCTCATAGAAGCCTATCAAGATGCTACCAGCAAACATCACACCCTACGCACACTGGCAAATAAGAAGATATCAATTCGAAGAAAAAAGAAGTTGGTTAATCAGAAAGAAGGATTCATTGGAGCTATTGCTAAATTTGCATTGCCCTTGTTAGCTCAGTTGCTGTTAAAATCAAACATACCTTGAAAATGGTCCTCATTCCTGAACATGAATATAAAATGCTGTTAGAAAAGGAGGGAACAGATGGTAGACCATTGGGAAACGAGCTCGAGAAAAGGCAATAGAAATGTCTCAAGTTCTTGGTCGTCATTTACGCACAATTCAGTTACAGCAACAACAACAAAAGGCTGTTACATCATCTAATACAGAAAAATCAGAAAAGTCACAACAGTTTCTAAACCATTTTCAACCTATTTATCATGTAAAACTAACATAACTTCTAGCAGAACTTAAGAAATATGGTACGAGATGGACAGATAAAAATGAACTTGTTTTACAAACGGGTACTGTCATCAGGAATTCCAGCATTATTGATTTGTTGAAAGAAGCATTGATTGCTACAAGAAGAAAGGGACGACGAGAGCCACCACATGGTTGGAAGCAATTTATTGAGTAAATTGTAGACGCTAATATTCTAAAAACTGTTTTTGGCAAAAAGACAACTCGTGAAGATATTACAAAAGAGATACAACAACGTCAACAAAAGTTTTTTCCAGAAGGATGGGAAACTTTTTAGCATGGTTTAAAGCGCCATGGCGTTGTTGTTGCAAAGAAAATGAACATAAAAGTACTATTCCTGTAAAAATTAGGTGTGTAAGTGCTTGTTATCAAGGAAAAGTACTAGACACTAATGTAGATTATGTAGATAGCAATTTAGACAGCAATGTAGATCATGTAGACAGTTTCGATGACGTGTGTCAAACATGAAGTCATGCATATACACATCCAGTCTATTTACTTCACATAAACGATTTAGCCGTTATGGAGTCAACAAGTTTTTACATTACTTTACCTAGCAATGCTAGAATGAGCTATTATCCCAACATCAAAGGCTTCTAATTATCAAATTCATATGCCTCGAACCATCTATCTGAAAGGAAAATATCAAGTGGTCTTAGCTTTTAGATTTTATACACTCTATGTATATTGTAGTATTTGTGAATCACAGTTTGTAGGAGATCATTATGTGCCTTAACATGATGGAAATGAATAGTAAAGATGACACAGGTGAAAACATCTCATTTAAGACTGGGAAAGTGATCTGTAAACTTCATGTTCGACCAAAAGCATTATGAAAGCCTAAACGATCCGTCTACATATCGCAACCATTTTCTTCGTCAAGTGGGTGGGGAATTACCAGGATTTAAAGGAGCGTGAATACAATATGGAGATGGTATTGGTTCAATATTGGAATCATTGGCTCGCAAAGCTATTTCACTGCTTAAGGCAGGGGCTAAAATCGTTGCACCACATCTTAAGAAGGCTGTAAAAGATGTAGCAAAAGATGTTACAGGTCGAGTAACACGGCGTGTGATTGGTGATGTGTTAGGAGGACAAACGAGAGCCCAACCGACAAAACCTGTCAGAAGGCGAAAGGCAGCTAAACGGATAACATCAACAAAATATAAGAAAGATAGTTTTAAACATGTCTTTAATTCATAATCATTCTTGTGAATTAGCCTTTCTCCGTTGGAATGGTTTCACACACACAGCTGCAGAAAAAAGTTATATTGTAGACTATCAACCAATGACTAACATTAGAGAGGGCGCTCCAATAGAATTCTACATTCCTGCGAGTACAGAAGAATATCTAGATTGAAAGAAGTAGACTTCATATTGTATGCAGCATTGTAAAGGTTGATGGAACAGATGATAACGTGACATGTATCAATGATTTGTTTATTGGGTCATTGTCCAATATTGAATTATTTCCAAATGATCGTTTGGTATCGCATAGTAACAATACCCATGGTTATACCAGCATCATATCTCACCTCATTAATGACTCGGAAGGAAGTCTCCATTCTGAGCGCTCTATGCGTCTCATGTAAAAGTATGTATCAGGTTTTCATGTAAATGTTGAGGGTGGTGTTCTAGCTCTACAAGGAAATAATAGTTCACATAATCGTTATTTGTATACACGTTTAAGCCGTGAGTTTATGCTTTCAGGTGGTTTAAGAGTAGATTTGTTTGAGCAGGATCGCTACCTTCCCAATGGCATCAGTATGAATTGCGTTTACAGAGACAAAAAGATGAATATATATTAATGGCTGCAAATAATCGTTTTAAAGTATAAGTGAAAGATATGTTTTTAACCATTCACAAAGTGAGGGTTAGTCCAGGTATTCAGTTAGGACATACAGATGCAGTGATGAAAAGTCCTGCTAAGTTTCTTATTACTGGAAAAGAATGTAAAATATTTGCCATTCCAGCAGGATTTCAATCTTTCGTGAAAGATAACATCTTGTCATTGGACTGGTTTATAATGAATCCTTTGATGGAACAGTATTGAGAAATCCGTACAATTTTGACCATTTTGATCTTAACTACATCAAATGTACACTGATGGTGAACCAGTCCTATCCAAATCTCTCAAGCTTGACATTGCATGGGACAAATATCTTGACGCTTATGAAACTCTTTACAAATCTTTTGATAGATTTGGTGAGAAAAGTTCCATCGTTAAACGGGAAGATTGGCCTAGAGGT
This sequence comes from Protula sp. h YS-2021, assembly GCA_949752745.1. Classification (NCBI taxonomy): domain Eukaryota; kingdom Metazoa; phylum Annelida; class Polychaeta; order Sabellida; family Serpulidae; genus Protula; species Protula sp. h YS-2021. The sequence goes on along the minus strand of OX457026.1, from coordinate 3,614,690 downwards.
TATGCTTTGTTTTGTTTCGACTTAACACCTGATTATGACGGTGATGATCATTATGCCCTGATAAAACATGGGAATTTGCGGCTAGAAATGAATTTTGCTGGTGCCTTGCAAAATACAATCAATGCTATAGTCTAGGTTGAATTTGATAACATCATTTAAATAAGTGCAAATCGTAGCATTCAGTTTGACTACCAGTCATGAACACGAAGCATATACAGGCCATACTGTCCCATGATGTCGCTACAAAAGACTTGTTTCTAGGCGTGTTTTCCATGGACCAGTTACCATCTTTACAACGCGGTACCTATGTCATAAACACAGACGATCATGATGAGCCAAGAGAGCATTGGGTGGCAGTATATTATGGCAAAGACCCTGCAGAATATTTTGACTCTTATGGACTTTTACCTATAGACAGTCGTTTGAATAAGTTTTTAAAGTTTAATTTCAATTATTATTCAGTTCCATTACAAATACCAATATCATCCACATGTGGATTTTATTGTGTGTATTATATAATTCAAAGAGCTCAAGGACATAGTCCTTTTGAAATCATTGATGTATTAAGAAGAAGTGATGGTGATTTTGTTGTACAGTATTTTGTATATAGACATTATAAACTATTATTTTATTGATGTTGTATTAGTTGTATTAGTTAAGTTGTTGTTAATTGTTCATTTCATTATAAATATTGTAAATAAAAACAAGACAGTTTTATAAAACATTCTTTTTATTGTGTTATACATTATTTACATTTCAACAATTATTTTACATTTCAACAATTATTTTACATTTCAACAAATCTATTTAACATTAAACTTTCATTTCGCAAATGCATTCAATACATCAATAAACGAATGCCATTCATACCAATCTAAATTAATATATGTATCATAGACATTACACCAACGTTCGTAAATGCTATAAAAACTAGCATAACACTGTCCATTACCAAACTTTATTATTTTAACATATTCATGTTCAGACAGTTTCAGTTCATATACATGTTCATTCATGTCTATGTCCATCACCATAACCCACATGGGATGTGTTAGCTCAATGGACTTGATAATCGCATGAGTTGTACCCTCAAGTCCTCTTTGAATTCAAGAGCCAGGTTCTTTCCAATCCAATGCTTGTAACAGAGCGTACCATTCCACTGTGTTGAGGGTGATGTAGTCGTAGCGTTCTGTAAGCTCGTCATACTGGCGAAATCGTATAAACACGTCTAGAAAGTTCTCAGTCACACGCATTTCTAAATCCTCTGAGAGTATAAGGAGAAAGCCAGGTATCCTCAACTTTTCTAGATAGTCTTTCAACACGGATTGTTCGTCAGGCGATAGAATGATATACTTTCCAAAATGTCTTAGCACAATGTCATCACATAAGTTTATCAGATATGACACTCCATCTGTAATGGGTTCATAATTCGATAAAACATCTTCCATCTTGTTCAGTAGTCAAATCAACTATGAGCTGTCTCCTTGTCTGCAAAGACATTTTTATGCTCGCAAGAGTAGATGTTGCATAGTTTCTAGGAATCGTAAGACTGCTCGCCAGTTCTTCATATCAAAGTCAATTAATGATGAATATGGAGTATCTGGCACAACTCCATGTTGAATCATGTCCAACCACTAACACTTTAACTTTATTTTCAAGTTTACGTTTAAACCCAGGTTTAGGTGGTATGTTTTAAAGTCTTTCCACAACGATAAGCAGAATTTATCATCACTTCAGTCAATTCATTTACAGCGAGATAAGCACCACCGCTAAACACGAATACATTCATGATGACAGTACCTTTTTATGAGCTGTCTTCTGGTCTTCGAAGCCTTTTATCCACCTTTTTCACTTGCTTATTCAGCATTTTCCATTCAGGTATTGTCAGATTTCCCTTTTTTGCAGGACAAGTCTTTGACTATATTAGCAAGAGTATCCATATCAGTTGCAGATCTCTTACGACTTTCAAGTTCCATGTTAACGTTTCAGTGTTCACATCTAAAATAACTCTTACGGTGGAGGACCCCCCCCCCTCTTATAATATGGCCTTGTAATGTCCATGTGCCAAGGTGGAATACCAACATTCAACACATATCGCTTGTCATCATGTGGGGAGAGGGCTACTTTCCTCAACTTCTCCAAGAAAAGCTGGTGGTTATGACTTCGCATAATGTGTCCTGTAGTCATCGTTTGAGTTTAGTTGAACAAAGTGTCTCTACTGCATATGTTTAATGCGTCTTTGAAAAGCTGGAGTGATACCTTTAACTGTATGTTTTTCTTTCCACCACACAATATACTGTACATTTTCGGTCCAAAAAATTATTCAATGGGGATGCCTGCTGCCTCATCCTTCATTTTTCCAAGCACTTTTTTGTTCACGTTGGAATGTAGGAAGTGATCTGACGGATAGTCACTTGTGTCTGAGTCCAACAAATTTTTCAATGGGGATGCCTGCTGTCTCATCCTTCATTTTCCCAAGCACTTTTTTCACGTTGGAATGTAGGAAGTGATCTGACGGATATTCACTTGTGTCGAACAGGTCAGCATCTTGCTTCATGTCCTTGTAGATATCTTCCGTTTCTATGTCATAACATAGACTGTCGGTGTCGCTGAACAACAACTTAGCATTGGGATACTTGACTATGATGTAGTTGTGATGAAAGTTGAACATAAACACTTTGCTGAGGTCGAGTATAGTGAAGCCAACTTGAATGGGTTAATCTAAAAGCAAATCCACTTTGTGTAAATGTACGGCGGTCAATTCTTTGTTGAAAATGTTGAATTTGGGGAAAGAAGGTTTGGCCACAAGTTTCTTGAACCGCTTTTCCATGTGAACAAGTTCAACATTGATTCGCTTTCTCACATTCATCAGCTTGAAGAAGTCTTTCTCAAATGGGTTCTTAGCCAACTTTCTCTTCTTCATGTTCAAGGTAATTTTTTTTTGCCAACCATTTGCTCTGTTCAAACATGATGGCTCGGTGCACTTTAGTGACTTTCAACCCCAGTGAGACGTACTTCTGCAAATTCCTTTAATGAAGTACATATTTCTTCTTGTCACACAAGTTAGTAATGACCTTTTCACTAGGTTTGTCTTTCATGTTCAGATCTTTCCGTAGCTTCTGACTGTACTCCAATTCTCCAACTTTAACACTTCTGTTCTGCAGCCACTGGGTAGTGATTATGACAATCACGGATTGAATGTGGGTATTCTAAATCCACTTCCAAAATGAATCAATGAATCCAATATCGTCATCTTCAGCTACATCCATGAAGTGAATGGATTCTAGCTCGCTCACCCACATAAATCCTCTTTGCGGCATGCTTTGCGACATAGCCCAGCCATACAAGTTGTTTGCGTCCAGGTACATCAGGTAGTTGTTTGGTATCTCAGAATTGTAATCTGCTGCGTAGGGGTTATTTGCTTTCGCATACTTGTGTGTGATCAGATATTCCACAAAGTATGCCTTGCTCAACCGTCTGGTACATGTTAATGTCATTGATCAATTCCAGCTTCACCTTCGTCGCTTTTAACACAGCATCCCACGACACTACTGGTGCTGTATAGTAGTGAGCAGGATCCAATTCATACGTGTTAAGGCATACTTGACGAAAATTTTCAAACACGTCAGCTAACAGTAACACATCTGATTTCACCAAATGTGCTACAGTTGAATGTATCTCACACCTTCTGCGCATGAGCTATAATCCTCATCACTAATGTTCTCTTCGCTAAGCTGACTGTAAAACTTGTCCTTTGATCGTAGCTGCGTTTCAGCAAACTTGGATGGTTCATCCACGTAATCGCAGGGGTACACTCTCTTTCTCAACAGTTAATCTTGTTGGTTGCTATCGTGAATGTGTGACGTCATGTTGTAGAAGTTGTCTTTGCCTTCTGCCGCCAGGTTGGATACTAACTTCTGTAGAGAAGCACTCATAAACTGAAAGCTGTCTGTAAATTGCAGATTGCTCATGGTGAATGCAACACATTTCTCAATGGTGTTGGGAATGACTCGTTTCATTTCTAAATTTTCCAATTTCCTCCATGATCAGATGACTGTCATAGCCTCGCAAATTATGGGAAAACACAGGAATGATACAAGAATCTTTGTCCTCCTGCTGATCTTTTCTAAGTCGAAATTGTAAGCTGGATTCACTATGCGCTGCTCCGCAGTATTTGCCATTGATGTGGTCATGATCTCTTACACGATCCACTCCTAGAGGCTCATGGCAAATGTAGCAATCGACAGCATTCTAAAAATTCTCTCGGTCCTCATGAGTTAATTTTATTAGGCAAAGCTGTTTGGATGACGATGCTGATACTTGTCTCCTTCTTCATGCTTTTGCCTGAAACATTCAAAGTCAGCATGAATCACAAAAGGTGCTCGCTATTGTTTGGCTACATTCTTGAAATTGATGAAAGGTTTCTTAGGGAATAATAAACGTTGCGCTTCATGCTTGCCACACACTTTACGATGCTCATCTAAAAGATCTTGTCTCATAAACCCGTGAAGACAGTTGAAACAATAAAAAGCTATACCCTTAAGCTTTAATCGATAGGGCATAAGTCTGCTAACATTCTTAATCAAGCAGCAATGCCTTTTCTTATCATTGCTCATCAGAAGTAAGTTGATTTCTCTCACACTGGTGCTTCGACTGAGCTCTATCGATACAACTACATCTTGTTCATATCCAAACACGTTGATGAACACATCATTCTCCTTTTTAAACTTTCTAATGTCCGTAATCGACTTGGGGAAATGTCATACCCTCTATCTTTAATTCCTTCTCAAATGGTTTGTAATGACTCACGCGATATGAGTGTTTCTTATAAGGGTATGGGTGAAGGTAAGCCAATACTGAAAATAAGAAACACTTGTCATCATTCTTAATGTTTAACAAACCCTTCGTATTCTTTATTTTCTTCTGTAGTGGGATAAAACTGCTGGCTTCAAGAGGCACCAACGTAGCTGTATGCACTTCAATGTACAGTATGTTATCCAACACAAAGCCAGAGCCTTGTCGATCATGTTCGTCAAACTTAGTAAACAATTCTTTATAGGCTTCTGGCAAATACTGTTGAATATCTGCTGGATCGTATGCTGTATATGTTGGACTGCTGATAAATGCATTATCTACTTGTTCAGTCATAACACCTTCTGCATTCGCCGTCAGTTTCTTAAAGCGAGCATGTACCACAATATACAATTTCATTCCATGGTTTAAGGTCTCCAACAAATGTGTCTTAATACGGTTCTCTTGCTGTCGCATTTCAAGCACTAAATCCGTTCCATTCTCAAACCATTTTTCCTGCGCGTTTTCGTCTAGACTAACCCTTCTACCTCTCCCACTTGCCCCGTCTTTTATTTCTTTGAAACATGTTCTTTATGAAGCGCATTTTTCATCTTCACACATCCATGTGCTTCAAACGCATCCATAGATAGCAATTCTACATTGCATTCAAGGCAGAGGACTGGTATGTCTGCCATGGATCCACCAAATATTGTTCCGTCTTCCGTCTCTTTGCAGCTGGTATGCATGCCTGTGCCTCAAACGCATCCATAAATAGAAATTCCACATTGCATTTAAGACAGAAGACTGGACTGTGTGTCCAAATGTCATCTTGTTCCATCATTCGTTTCTTTACTCCTTTCTCACGTTCTTCACAAACGCGTTTCGCTACAGTTTTCATCTCAGCTTTACTACATGTATGTGCCTAAAAAAATTCAAAAGATGGAAATTCCACATTGCATTCAATGCAGAGGACTGGTGTATTCTTGACTGAACTAGCTGCCATTGTTGTTGCATCAATTACTTGAACTGAAATGATGCAATGTGTTCTCAGACGTCCCTTTTAATACACACACACACACACAGACATACATAAACAGAATTTGTGTTTATTTCATAAAACAGGATGGCCCTTAGAAGGGCCAAAAGTTTTATTAAGTTGGCTCTTCACCAACATGTTGGGTTCCCTCAACTGCATTGGTATCTGTAAAACTGCTGCATGGTGAACGGTCTTCCTGCGCACTTGAAGCTGTGGAAATTATAATATGTATATTATGTGATGTTTCTAAGTGTCGCGCCACACCACCAGCAGTCTGTACACACCGGTCCCGGCCAAAGCAACGTCGTTGTATACTTGTACCATAGCAGACCGCCGCAGATCTTGCAACAGAACCAACGCGGTGCGTTGTGGTGTACGGGGCAGTTGTGAGGCTGTCCTGCATATTCACACCCAACACACCCAATACTTGTAGCACTCTGTTGTTAGCGTTCCTGCATGGCGGTTCCTCCTCACTGTGATTGTCTTTGTAGTTGAAGTCATCTTGCTGGTTGTTTTAGAATGTTGTAACTGGCGCTTAAACTCCTATTTATGCACTACTTTTAGCATTTTTCCTGATCGGTCCTCACTTAGTATTTTTTTTTGGGGGGTGGGTCCTCACATGGTATAAGTTTGGGGTGGGGGAGGGTGGTCACATGGTATATATCCTGGGGGGAGGGTGGGGGAGGACCAAAACTATTCAACTGTTAGCTATATCATTTCTTGCTTCACAACCGCTTTCAACTTTATGCTGTCAACATGGAATGCTACTTTGCGCTAAACCACAGTAGTTGAGAAACGCGAGAACTACCACACTTTCAAGTAGTTAATAAAATGATAGTAGTTAAAAAAAGAGAGTTCCGAAACACCCTGAGTAGTATGAAAAGAAGAGTTCTACCACACTTTGTGACGTCATACTGTCTGGAAGTGACGACATGTCTGGAAGTGACGTCATCATGTCTGGACCGGAAGTGACGTCATAGTGTCTGTTTGTTTCTATCTGCTTCAGTTTTTGGATGGAGCGCGCGCCCGTGTCAATGACGTCATCATGACGTTATAATGAAGTCATCACGACATCATCATCATGACGTTATACTGACGTCATAATGACCGTATGACGTCATGACATCATACTAAGACAGTCCTAAGCAGCATAACCCTAAGTCACCTGTCAATCACCATGACGTCATCAGTCACGTGACCTGTCAATTATCGGTCACGTGACCCTAACCCTAACAAGAGCTCCAGACCACTTTTTGACGTCATAATGACGTCAGACCCCTAGGAGACGTCCCTTCTACCATCTGTCTATCATACCTTCATAATACACATTCATAATGCACTCTATGGTTTAGGGTTAGGCTGCCCATACCCGGGCTCGAACCACCAACCTTCCGAGCATGGGTCCGACCAGGAGTCCCACGCTCTAACAACTGAGCTATTCCGGACTGAACCAAAATGTTTTGTGAAAACATGCCATATAAGGCTATAATGCACAATGCACGATAAATTTCAGAGTGCACTCGTTCAGAGCGTGGGGGAAACCGATCGATAAATTTCAGAGTGCACTCGTTCAGAGCGTGGGGGAAACCGATCGATAAATTTCAGAGTGCACTCGTTCAGAGTGTGGGGGAAACCGATCGATAAATTTCAGAGTGCACTAGTTTAGAGCGTGGGAACGATCAATAAATTTGAGAAGGAATGGGATTTTCCCTACGTTAAGTCCAATGTTATGTTTTATGTTATAGTAGTTGGAAAATGGTGCTTCTAGACCAACTTTAGCAAATGAAGTTTTTGGAAAACATATAATGTATAAAATAAGTTTAAGCATTTTCCATGCTACTTATTCAAATGTTCTAAAGTTATAGTAGTGCGAAAATGGTGGTTCTAGATCAACTTTAACAAATTTAGTTTTTTATAACATATGATGTATAAAATAGGTTTTAGCATTTTACCAAGCTACTTATTTGAATGTTCTAAAGTTATAGTAGTTGAAAAATGGTGGTTCTAGACCAATTTTAACAAATTTTGTTTTTTGACAACATATGATGTATAAAATAAGTTTGAACATTTTACCATGGTGTAGTAGGGTAAAAATAAGGGTTCTAGACCAACTTTAACAAATTTTGTTTTTTGACAACATATGATGTATAAAATAAGTTTGAACATTTTTACCATGGTGTAGTAAGGTAAAAATCAGGGTTCTAAACAAACTTTAACAAATTTAGTTTTTTACACGTTTCAGATGATTCTACCACTTGGTTGATCGGTTGATTGTTGGAAAATGAAAAGTAAAAATGTGGATAGTTATGTAGGAAAACTGCGCCCATTCAAAAGACGTGTTCGAATGGCAAGCCCATTTTAAAGACGTGTTCGAATGGCAAGCCCATTCAAAACACATGTTCGAATAATTTTTGGAAGATATTACGTCGTGGTATTGTTCAACAAATTGTTCAACATGTTCAACATGTTCAACAAGTTCAACATGTTGTTGTTCAACATGTTGTTGTTCAACATGTTGTTCAACATGTTCAACAAGTTCAACATGTTCAACATGTTCAACATGTTCAACAAGTTCAACATGTTCAACATGTTCAACATGTTCAACATGTTGTTGTTCAACATGTTCAACATGTTCAACAAGTTCAACATGTTCAACATGTTGTTGTTCAACATGTTGTTCAACATGTTCAACAAGTTGTTGCTCAACAAGTTGTATATAAAGCTATGTTTAAAGACTTTCTCATCATTTGTATAGTGTAGGTTGAACCGAAAGGATGTATAAATGCAACATTTGTTCGAAATCTTACAATTTGTCACAAAGTTACATGTGATAAAGCTATTTCTAAACATATTAAGACAACTATAAAGTATAAAAGGCAGCCGCCTTCAGACGTAACACACATTCTGTATCCAGATACTGAAGAGTGAACATGTCTGCAGTGAGTGAACAACAGCAACTACAATCTATGGCAATGCCTGCAGAAAATTTTATAGCAAAGCCTGAGACAATACCTACAGCAAAGTCTAAGGCAATGCCCATGGTAAAGTCCAAGGTGAAGTCACGTCAGCAGCGTCAAAAGCAACCACATCTTAGAAAGATAAAAAGAGATGAGTTACCAGCTATGACGCCGCAGTGTAAAATGCGAAAAAATACGACAGAGCCTAATATGAAGCGAGAACCGGAGTGTAAAGCTGATACCACTATGAAGAAGATGCGTGTAGACGATTCACCGGTTATGATACCCATTAATGGAGAAACATATATTAAATTGGTGAAATATCAACAGAAAGTGATGGTTAACATTCGTAAATATATTACGAATCATGCATCTGGGAGGTTATATCCTACCAAGAAGGGAATTTTGTTATCATTGAAAGACTGGCACATGTTGAAAAAGCAAATGACGTCAGTGGATCTCATGCTTCAGAAAATGGACCTGTATAAATGTAGTGACTGTCAGAAGATGGTTGAGTAGAAAGTCATATGTAACTGTATGCAATTGTAACAGTATGAATATGAAATGAGTTAACATTATCTATGTTGATGTAAAGTTAGTTTTTATAACATTTGTAAACTTATCAATTTAAGTTCTTATGAGTGGGTACATGTATTAGCATAATATGTATTTGAAATAGTTTTGTTTTTATCATAATTGTACATATTTGTAATATTTAATAAAAGAAACACATATGATACTTTTCAACTTTTTATTTTTCTCATACAATACTTGGATATAATACATAATAAAACAATACTTGGATATAATACATAATAAAACAATACTTGAATATAATACATAATAATACAATTCTTGAATATAATACATAATAATACAAAATTAACTATAATACCTAATATACGATATATGGTTTACGGGTCAATTAAAACCGTGCCAGGAACCTTACGACTTTATATGTTGCAAAGCAAGACATATATTAATACACAACGCTTAACTTAATAAAATATTACAACATTTATAAAGTCTTTATTATAAAGTTTAGTCAAATAAGTCTATTTTTCTGCATCTGTTTCACTCTGTTCACTGTCCATGCCACTTTCTTCGTCACTGCTACCATCCTCCTCCTCCTCCTCCTCCATATCTAGTAGCTCTTCAAAGAATGCATTGTTCTTCCTTATAGCCGCCTTTAATGCCTTTGAATACTTATAATGTTTTTCATCAACAAAGTAATTAAAGTCCTCTAAAATCTTTTGATAATGTTGGCTTTGTTGTAGACGCTGGGTATAGTTGAACAGTCTCATAAACAGTTGTTTTAGTCCATGCTTATAAATGGGTCGAAGGTCATAACTTGCTATTTCACGCGCATCTTCAAGTCCTTGTTCTTCATATTCTAAAACCTTTTCTTGAAATATGTTATCATAGTCATCGTAGACTTCTTGAACCATATCATGCCAAACAGAGTCTATTTCTGACTCACTTTCAGAGTCTGTATCTGACTCACTTTCAGAACTCCTGTCATCAGCCTCCTCGGCACACTGCTCCATATGTTTGAGCAAAGCTTCTTTGCTGTTGTATAATGCACCACATTCTGTACAAGCATGTGCATTCTTTTCAGCCATGTTGACGTTTTGACTTTCCATAGAAGACTCATCTAAAGTTTCCGTGAAAGGTAGTTTTACAGGGTTTTCCATATCCGATTCTTCATCCACTTCTGAAGTGTGAGCAATATTTAAGTGTCTTTTAAGACTTTGCGGCCAATTGTAAGATTTCGAACAAATGTTGCATTTATACATCCTTTCGGTTCAACCTACACTATTCAAATGATGAGAAAGTCTTTAAACATAGCTTTATATACAACTTGTTGAACATGTTGAACAACATGTTGAACAACAACATGTTGAACAACATGTTGAACATGTTGAACTTGTTGAACATGTTGAACAACATGTTGAACAACAACATGTTGAACAACAACATGTTGAACTTGTTGAACATGTTGAACATGTTGAACAATTTGTTGAACAATACCACGACGTAATATCTTCCAAAAATTATTCGAACATGTGTTTTGAATGGGCTTGCCATTCGAACACGTCTTTAAAATGGGCTTGCCATTCGAACACGTCTTTTGAATGGGCGCAGTTTTCCTACATAACTATCCACAGTTTTACTTTTCATTTTCCAACAATCAACCGATCAACCAAGTGGTAGAATCGTCTGAAACGTGTAAAAAACTAAATTTGTTAAAATTGGTTTAGAACCCTGATTTTTACCTTACTACACCATGGTAAAAATGTTCAAACTTATTTTATACATCATATGTTGTCAAAAAACAAAATTTGTTAAAGTTGGTCTAGAACCCTTATTTTTACCCTACTACACCATGGTAAAATGTTCAAACTTATTTTATACATCATATGTTGTCAAAAAACAAAATTTGTTAAAATTGGTCTAGAACCACCATTTTTCAACTACTATAACTTTAGAACATTCAAATAAGTAGCTTGGTAAAATGCTAAAACCTATTTTATACATCATATGTTATAAAAAACTAAATTTGTTAAAGTTGATCTAGAACCACCATTTTCGCACTACTATAACTTTAGAACATTTGAATAAGTAGCATGGAAAATGCTTAAACTTATTTTATACATTATATGTTTTCCAAAAACTTCATTTGCTAAAGTTGGTCTAGAAGCACCATTTTCCAACTACTATAACATAAAACATAACATTGGACTTAACGTAGGGAAAATCCCATTCCTTCTCAAATTTATTGATCGTTCCCACGCTCTAAACTAGTGCACTCTGAAATTTATCGATCGGTTTCCCCCACACTCTGAACGAGTGCACTCTGAAATTTATCGATCGGTTTCCCCCACGCTCTGAACGAGTGCACTCTGAAATTTATCGATCGGTTTCCCCCACGCTCTGAACGAGTGCACTCTGAAATTTATCGTGCATTGTGCATTATAGCCTTATATGGCATGTTTTCACAAAACATTTTGGTTCAGTCCGGAATAGCTCAGTTGTTAGAGCGTGGGACTCCTGGTCGGACCCATGCTCGGAAGGTTGGTGGTTCGAGCCCGGGTATGGGCAGCCTAACCCTAAACCATAGAGTGCATTATGAATGTGTATTATGAAGGTATGATAGACAGATGGTAGAAGGGACGTCTCCTAGGGGTCTGACGTCATTATGACGTCAAAAAGTGGTCTGGAGCTCTTGTTAGGGTTAGGGTCACGTGACCGATAATTGACAGGTCACGTGACTGATGACGTCATGGTGATTGACAGGTGACTTAGGGTTATGCTGCTTAGGACTGTCTTAGTATGATGTCATGACGCCATACGGTCATTATGACGTCAGTATAACGTCATGATGATGATGTCGTGATGACTTCATTATAACGTCATGATGACGTCATTGACACGGGCGCGCGCTCCATCCAAAAACTGAAGCAGATAGAAACAAACAGACACTATGACGTCACTTCCGGTCCAGACATGATGACGTCACTTCCAGACATGACGTCACTTCCAGACAGTATGACGTCACAAAGTGTGGTAGAACTCCTCTTTTCATACTACTCAGGGTGTTTCGGAACTCTCTTTTTTTAACTACTATCATTTTATTAACTACTTGAAAGTGTGGTAGTTCTCTCGTTTCTCAACTACTAACCACGCTCTGGCGATCAGAGAAATCCAAGAACCTTTGCGCTTCTACTTCTTCCAGCTGCTGCCGGACCAAGCCAACGGCGCGGTACCTTTTTGCCGATATTCTTTGATCGCGTGGTGACGACAGCAGAACGACTGAGGAACATAGAAGAGGGCCACTACCAGCAAGCCTACTTCCGAAATACCATGCTCGGGGAGGCGATTCCGTCGAGATTGGAGGAGGAAGAATACCCAGCTTGGGCTAGATTCTTCCTGTCGCAAGACGTTAACCTGTGTATCGGCTGTGGCTGCTTGGTAGGCGACGATAAGGTGTTGGTAGCAGGCTGTGGCTATAAGACGTGTCTGTATTGCGCCGCTATTTGGACCTACCAAGCAGCTCTACGCCACTAGTATGGTCTTAGATGCCTCAGCTGCGGACTTAGGACTGAACATTACATGTTTAATGGCCAGCAGCTTATAGAATGCGGAATGCCTATCCAGGACGTGGTCACATTCTTTTGAACCGAAGCCGGCACCAGCAAACAGCAGGGAGCTCAGACTCCCGAGTTGCCCTTTTCAGGTCGGTAACCACCTAATACGAAATGAACGTATATTCTGTCATGGTGTTAGTGTGTGTGTATGCATGAGAGTATGGGGATGAATAAACAAAGAAATAAAAAAAATAGTCTATATGGCCTGGGAGGGAGGGGGTCTGACGTCATTATAAAGTCACAGGTGGCTTAAAAATTCTCGTTTTCATCCTACTTATATTATATCTTATAATTAAGAATAAGGACTAGAAGGTTTTGAAAACCTTATCTTTTCTTGTCGAGTTGTCAGAAAGCTGGCAATATGTTCGAATATAATTTTTCATTTAGTTTATATTTTGTTAAGCCTTTATATGTATCATTAAGACCTATTACATTGCCTTAAATAAGTACTGAAATCATGAGAATAATGAGCGTTTAAAATTACTGTTTTGTAAAAATACGGTATTATCACCCATTATAGTCCTCGAAAAGGTTTGAAAATCAGAAACGCTTGGATATTTGTAATGCAGCAGTTTTGAACGAAGTACATATAAAATGCAAAACGCAGAAATTGTTATTGTGCTTCAGATTGTCTTTATTTTCGTGATTCTCGTTGCGAATTTGTTGTTTGTATTTTTACCGTTAAAAGTTGTGCCAAAGGACCATGCATCGCTTTCCAACAAGAAATCACACAGGATCATTGGTAAGAATGCTATCCACCGTTTATCTGGGTTGTTGGGTTATCTAATGTATTCCAGTGGAAAGTTTTCATTGGAATGCATTACGAGGCAAGGAATGTTAAAAAGAGCTCATCACATTTGGTTAATTACAAATTGGTCTGTCTCGTCTTTTTTGAAGGACTGACCTTTTTTGTCGTCCTTTTTTGTCCTCAAATAATTTTTATTTATTTTTTTCTTTTTTGGCTTTTCATTCTTTTTTTATACTTTTTTGTACATTTTGTAATACTTTTTCCTAAATATCCACATTTTTTTTTAAATTATTACCTTTTTTCTCATTTGCTATAAGCCTTTTTTCTTCTGATCACTACCCTTGATTGAGCTATATTGTCAATCGCTCTAATACTGTGTGCATATTGAAATGTCCATTTTCAGCATTCAGAAACAATACATCTATCCTGTAAATAAGGGTAATATTTGTTTACAGAATCGAAACATATGTTTCGAAAGCATGGATAATATCTTATCATACCGTAAAGTATGCATTATATCAGATAATATAATAGTTTATTTCTTAATAAATTGAATAGCCTCTTGCTATCATTTCAAATAACATGTAACTAAGGACCATCCATGAAGTACGTAGGCACAAAGTTAGGAAATTTAGACCCCCCCCCCCCCCCCCCGCCCACCTCTTCGCGTTAAATTGTGACGTCATCATCATCATAATGAAAGCCTTTCTGGTAATATACGCGAGAATTAAGAACAGCAATCAGATATCCAATTATCTTTCTTCGCTGTGAAAACGAGTTTTTAAATAGCTAAAAATGATATATAATGATAAAATTTGACATACATTATTCTTTCCTCAGATTCCAGCGAAATGTCCCTTTTTTTGTCCTTTTTTTCTTGGTAACTCTGTGGCAACACTGCATGACTTATAACAAGAATGTTATGGGAAATTGCGTGGCTTGTATTTTCTAAATTAACCTGGAATAAGCGGCACAAATGCTGTTTTGACATTAGACCATGACAACAACTTGAGTATAGATTTAGTGCAAAGAGTAACTCAGTAACGAAGAACACCATATAAAAGTTAATTCGATGCTCTAAAATATACAACAGCAATTTTATTGAATCGTGCATATTAATGCAGTAGCCAATTTTATAAAATCCAACAGCTGTTTGATGTCAAGTGTCGTTTTAAAAAGCAACCAATAGGAGCAGGGTTTTCAACGAGAACCCGTCAAAGCACGTGTTTTGGAATTCGTGGCCATTTCTCACCTGCAGTTTCATTGGTTCACTGTGATTTCACTAGGGTAGGCTTCAAAACAAACATGAAATGGTTGAAATTGTGGAAAAAGTGTTGATATTTTTTCTCTCTTTTTATTGTGAAAATCATTTAACATACACGTCCTATTAATTACTTCAATGCATTTGTTTCGGGTAAGCCCTAGGTTTATGAAATCAACTAAGGTATGTAAAGTCTGAGGTGGACTTACATACAATCTCCAGATCTTCTGTCAAGACACAGAAACAATCTGGCTATTGGCAGACCTGGATAAGAAGGGCCTAGAGTAAACCGATTTCAGCGACCATCTTTTGTTTTGTTTATTTTTGAACTGTTTACAAGGAATTATGATTATGTTTGCAGGGGTGCAAATAAGAATTTTTTTACCTTCGCCAATTTGGCGAAGGGCGTTCAACTCACCTTCCCTAAATCGAATTCACCTTCGCTAAATTAAACTCTTACTAAAACTGTAAGTTATTTTGTTTATTGCATCTAAACTATACATATTCTTGACTATATTATCCAGTTTATGTCTTTATAGAGCTACATCGGTAGTTACTTAGTCCATATTTTTATTTATTATAATAATTTTTGTCTAAAATACACCTTCGCCAAGTTGGCGAAGGGGATTCCGTTCACCTTCGCCAAATGGATTTCACCTTCGCCATGGCGAAATGCGAAGGTCTTATCTGCACCCCTGTGTTTGAAGAAATAATATTTTATGTCAGTAATTTAAAAAAAAGAGAATTGTGTTTTTTTCTTTTTTTGGGGGGGGGGGGAGGAGGGGGCAGTTATGGGTTTAGTCGGGGAGATATTTGTTTCTGTGTACAAAAACAAGAAACTAAGTAGGTATCGATTGAAAGTGTGTAATGTAAGCCTGTACTCTATGTTTTGTGTGCACTGGCCGCTCTAGTTTTTCATTGGATACAGGGTTAGGTTTTTTCCAGTCCAAAAGGTATTTCTTCCGGACAGTGGACAAAATACCTGAGAGAAATGTTTTTTCGAACAAAACTGGATAGAACTAAGACGCACCTGAAATTTCGCTGCGCTGAATCCATGGTGCATCGTGCTGTATGTACTTATGAACACAAGAAGCAATTTTCACGTACTGTATTTTAGTATCATTTAGTTCTGCTTTTTACGAAAAAAATAAATAAATAAAAAAAAAAAAAAGACAGCCCACAATTGATCAGTAGTGTGAGCTGTGATTGGGGTGATTGTTTAGCATGATAACTCGTGCTGCATAGGGCACAGTGTACAATGGGAACAAGTGATGAGCTGACTACATGTGCTGACTACATGTGCTGACTGCATGAGCTGGCTACATGTGCTGTTTACATGAGCTGACTACATGAGCTGACTACATGAGCTGACTACATGGCCTGCCGTGTTAGAAAACTCCATGTGTTGACTTCTTTATCAAACATCATATTGTGTTTTTTTTTTTCATTTCAAGTTACAATTTTGTGTGACGTAAGATACAGACAAAAAAGAAGTCCAAAATATGCTCAGAGTTTCTTCTGGGCTGGAAGAAAGTATTTAAACCAAGTTTATTTGGTTATGTGGTTCATGGACGGAAACTTTGCGCTAGCCCCGAGAGGATTTCTCCAGCTCTATGTGTTTTAAGTGTTGTCTCAAAAAGTGAGGCGTTTTGTCGCACTTTACATTTTGAGGCATTTTTGTCCGCGAGCCGTTTTGTCGCGAGGCATTTTGTCGGGATACCATCTTTAATATCTAAAATTATGTGAAGAAAGAAAAATTATGTGCATCTGACTGTTTTTTTTTTTTTTTTTTTTTTTTTTTTTTTTTAGGTTTCTGCAGTTCACTGTCTGCCGGTGTCTTCTTGGGAACGTGTTACGTCCAGCTCATACCGTATGTGGAGACGAGGTTCAGCGAAGTGTTTGAGAAGGCCGGTCTGGATCCGGACTACGCCAACTTGACGGCCCAGTGCACCATCATGGCCGGATTCCTGCTCATTGTGGTCATAGAGCAGGCCGTTCACGGCGCCCAGCACAGGCGGAAGGAGTCCGGAAGTCAGGGTATGGTGTCCACGTGTGGAATGTCCCATCAGGAGGAGGGGGGTGGATCCCCGGGGTCAGGGCGCCCAGCACAGGCGGAAGGAGTCCGGAAGCCAGGGTATGGTGTCCACATGTGGAATGTCCCATCGGGGGGGGGGGGGGGTTGGATCCCCGGGGTTACGGCGCCCAGCACAGGCGGTAGGAGCCCGGAAGCCAGGGTATGGTGTCCACATGTGGAATGTCCCATCAGGAGGGGGGGGTGGATCCCCGGGGTTACGCAAAGAGGGTAGATGGGAAGTGGGTGGGCTGGCAGGATCATACTGTCTGCAAGTTTTTTTTTTTAACAAGGGAAGGGAAGGAGGCTCAGGAACCTGCAACCCCCCCCCCCCCCCCCCCCCCCCCACCACCATCCCTGTCCCCGATATAATGATACATTACAAGGTTTCGTTATGTGCATTTTGATTTTACTCACCGTTCAGAAGGTTTCTGTGGTATTCGACTCCAAAGCAGGCAAAGTATAGACGCGTTTTGTCTTACTTCTTGATAAGTAATTTCAATATCAAACATTAGAAAAAAAATACCAAAAAAAAAGTAAAATTAAAAAAAAAAAAAAACAGTAAAAAGGTAAAATAACAAAGCTGTTTTATAAATGTTGTATAAATTGTGGCTTAAATATGGCCTTTGTCTCTATGTTTCAAAGGACATGATCACGTCAAGCTGCAGCAGTTCGGGCATGTGCCGGAAATAGCCGAAGCCGGTTACGACGCCTCGTCGGACAGCAGCGGCTCGCTCGATTCCGACTCGGACGACGACCCGAGGCGAACGATGCTAAAGAAGCCGAAGGCGAACAACAGCCACCAGCCAGCCGAATCGACGGCAGCCGAAGCGGCAAAACTCGGCTTCACCCCTCCCGCGCCTAAAGAGGGGGGTCAGGGTCATTGGTCGGAGGGCCACGGCGAGAGCCATGGCGCCCTGGTGGGCGGACACGGGCATTCCCATATCATCGATGTGGCCCAGCATCACAGTGGTCTCCGTTGCATCCTGCTCCTGGTCGCACTCAGCTGTCACTCGCTATTCGAGGGCATGGCGGTAGGCTTGCAAAATACCGTGGCTAACCTCGTTAACCTTTTCATTGGTGTATTCGTCCACGAGTGCCTTGTAGCTTTTGCCATTGGTATTAGTCTGGCACAGCAGAGGTTGAATCGTAGTCTGGTGATTAAGTTAGGTATAGTATTTAGTCTTATGATTCCTGTAGGTATGGTCATGGGCTTGGGTATAGGGGAAATCCACGGGGTCAAGGCCGAGTTTTCGGCTATCGTCATACAGGCTATAGCCGCCGGTACGTTTGTTTACGTTATTTTTCTGGAAGTTTTACCGCTAGAAATCAATGCTCAAGGTGATAAGGTCTTGAGATTGCTATTTTTGTTTCTCGGATTTTTTATCATTCTCTGCCTTAGGTTGGCCTTAAAGGATAGCTGAATATATGCGATGGACTAAGGCATCAGACATATCCATAGATGCCTGATATCTCCTGATGCCTGACATCACGACGGCATTTCCTCGGACTTGATAATCCTACCCATTTCTTGTGTGAAAAGTTTGATAAAAAACATTTAATAAACATTCTTTTATATATTCTCAAAACCAATAAGCTGTGATTATTGGTTTATTGGCGACTTTAGGATATTCAAAATCAATTCAAAATACCACATTTACCCGCAAATTAATATAGCATTTCTAAAGTAAATACTAGTTATCCTTCAATGCCCAATCTGTAACAGCGATTGAAAAAGTCAATTGTCCATAAAAGCGATTAGATATGGCGTTATAATATTGTGTACCTGAACAAGATTCAGTATTTTAGTGCGTTATGAATAAGTCGGTCGCAATCATTGTGTTGATTTTGACTGCAAGATAAGAGTGCTGCATGATCTGTAGGAAATGATGACAGGAAATCGTCATACATGTGAGCATTATGATCAGTGGGGAAGATTTGACATTTTTTTTAGATGTGAATTTTATTTTTGTGTGAAACTTTTGTGTCCCCAAATATTCGAAAATCGTTTCGAAAGCTTAGGGGTGTGTTCCGTGACTCGACAAAGTCAGAATGATAGCCATTGGTCGCCCCGCGAGTCGGACCAAAATATCGGGCCCGGACCGGGCCTTTGATGAATTAGTTATTAACACATATCGATTTCTTGGTGAAATAATGGAATAAATTACTGTATTATGTGTATGCGCGGTTTTAATGATGGATGTGGGCGACCCGAGCAAGTCTCGTGCATTTCGTTTCGTGCATTTCGTTTCGTGCATTTCGTTTCGTGCATTTCATGTTTTGCATTCCAAGCACCAGTGTGGACGTTGTTACAAAACAGCTGACCTCTGAGGTGATCTGTCTGTTGTGCTTAAACACAGAGCGGATAGATTTATATAAAACAAAAGTAGTGCCACTGGTTAGTAAGTACCATTTTCGAGGAATCAACAGCGGTTCTGCGGAGTAAAAAGGTGTTATACAAAAACAGACCGAACCACCGTAGAGGTTGGCTGTTGGACAACAACGCCAGTGTAGTACGATCAGGATAAATGTTCTCGACCTTTGTTCACGTTGTAATAGCGCCGAAGTCCGGTCTCAAATGAGGTCACGGTGGTAAAATGCTACTCCTGCATAAAAGAGGGGAAATGAAACAAACTCCATGCAACGCACGGCTGCATGTTCTTCCTGCAAATTAAATTATTTATAAGTATTAAATAAGACTAAAAATTTGTCTGTTTCTTCCTAGAAATTTATTTGCTTTGTGTAAAAACAAAAAACAAAAAGTAAAATCAATTTTTTCTGGCATTATTTTTGTTTGTTTTCCGATGTATCTTTCGGTGGTTTCTAAATATGTGTGGTCTAGTTCTCATGATTTTTATAGTTATAATTACTGTATTATCGGTATTAGGAGACTATATCTAGTCGACTCGATTCTTACCCGGGGCGGGCTCGATAATAGTCGCCGCGGGTCACACTTTTAAACAATCCTGAAGTCGTTTTTCTGTGAAATATATTTCGTCATAATTTTTATATTTTTCTCCTATCATTTTTTTTCATACAGTTAGCACTATGATTATTATTTTTTTTCAGTCGAAACGTCAAATTTTTTCCCACAGGTCTGAATATGTGACTTAATCTGTTGTGTAGTTAAGTGCAAAAAAAAAAAAGACTTTCTTGTTGGTAAATTTTAGGGTTCGCAATTATAGAAAAAATCGGTTTCCGTTGCGACGATTTTTCGTCCTTGGCCGGTTTTCGATCACCGATTGCAAACCTTAGTTAATTTCCGATTAGAAAACAGTTTTTTATTATTATTATTATTATTATTATTATTATTATTATTATTATTATTATTATTATTATTATTATTATTATTATTATTGGTCAAATGTTACTAAGAAGGGTGAACCGGTTATATGGGGTTAAAAAAAGTAAAAATAAAACTGACTAACAAACTTGGTGTTGCTGTGTAATCGTTATACTTGCAGATGATTATGTAGAATGTAGGTGGAAACGTTTTCTTTTGTGAGTCGTAACTTTCTGATAATGCACAAGATAATCATTTGATAATGCTATATTTATAATGTATAATTAGATTGAGACAGTTCCAGCTGATTCGTGGGTATTTATAGAGTTGACCTTCGTTTGTGTCTTCGTTATTGTTGTTGTTTGCAGTCAGGTGTCAATTCGCGGATTCATATTTGTAGTAATACCCGAAAAGTTGTGGCGTTTCAACTGAATTAGGTTTACAGATAAAGTGTAAAAAAAAAAAGAAATGATAGAAACAAAATTGCAAAAAAATGAACAAAATTCCATTTTCTGGAAATGTGTTCACCGATGAGCTATATAGGTCATGTAATGGCTTTTTAAATTTGAAGTTGTGCATTTTTGGAAAAAGAATTAGAATTTTTGTGTTTATCTTGCATCATTTCTTTATAATTTATCCCCTAAAAAAGTCTCGCAGCCAAAATGACACGAAACGTCCATAAGTTCTGATTGGCTTATCAGTGCCCGTTAATCGTTCCGTTCTGTTGTTTGGTTTCGATAATGTGAAATGCAGAGCATGTGTTTTTTAAGTCGCAGTGTCAAGTAACTGGTACATCATGAAATGTTGGTAATGATTTATTGATCCTGGTGATCGAAGAGAAATCAAAAGTTTCTAAACCGGTTGTTTTGTTCGAATAAAAATGGTAAAGGGGCCATCCCAAAATGAATGCACGCAAAAATGGTAAAGGGGCCATCCCAAAATGAATGCACGCAAAAAATGGTAAAGGGGCCGTCCCAAAACGCATGCACGCAAAAATTGGTAAAGAGGCCATCCCATAACGCATGCACGCAAAAAGTGGGCTAAGGGGCCATCCCAAAAGGATTGCGACAAAAAAATGGGTACTTTTTGACCACAGCACCCCGCCCCGGCACCTGAAAGCGACATCTGGTGCCTATACCCCGCGCACCGTCCTCCCCCCTTCTTATTCCGCACCTTACATTGGAGTTTAGGTTTTGAAGTGTGAGGTTATGTGGGTATCAGATTGAAGTGTGAGGTAATGTGGGTATCAGACTGAAGTGTGAGGTTATGTGGGTATCAGACTAAAGTGTGAGGTTATGTGGGTATCAGACTAAAGTGTGAGGTTATGTGGGTATCAGATTGAAGTTTGAGGTTATGTGGGTATCAGGTTGAAGTGTGAGGTTATGTAGGTATCAGGTTGAAGTGTGATGGGATTATGGGGTTATTTGGTGGAATTGTTGTAGGTTGTTTTGTGTGTCGAGTTCGTTCTAAACGATAGAACTTTCGGAAAGTTCCAGTAACGGGATTTTCCAAATCCTGCGGCTTATTTTTTTTATTTATTTATTTTTTTTTTTTTTTGATGAAATTGCTGTAAAATTTCAGTTCGTCTAATGTTTGTCGGTCGTTTTGTCAGCAGATCAAACAAGCTGATCATAATGTGCCTGAACATTAAAATGTCGAGATTATTAGAGAGCATTTCTATAACCCTTAACAGGAATGTCATTTAATTATAAAGTCACAGGAATTATAAGACGTTCTAACTAATTCTTATCATTATTATTTACAAAAAAAAAACAAAAAAAAACCAAAAAAAAAAAAAAAAAGACTAAAACTCTCTCTCTCCCCCCCCCCCCCCCCCCAGGTAGACCTAATTGTTGGCTTCTTAATTGTGATATTAAATAATGATATTACGTAATGATATTAAATAATAACATTAACATGATTGTATAAGGTACAGTTTTAGCATCATAATAATTAATCAGCCTACGGCTTCCAGTGCGCATGTTCAGTTGGGGAGATTTCCCGGATCCCAGTTGGGGGAGTTTGGGGGGGAGGGGAGGTGTGGGGGGGGGGGGGGGGGGTTGGCGGGTGGGGAGGGGGGTGTGGTTAGTTAAAAAGTAAAAGAAATACATAAGTACATGTATGTTAATTAGTGTTTCCAACAGAACAGACTTTTGGCGCGACAAAACCTTTATTGTGGTGTTGGAAAAATTATTCATTTGACTTTATTTTTAAATCCAAACCTGTCTGTATACATATTTCAAAGTGATTTTTAAAAAAATGACTCCCTTAAAATTTTTCCCCCTTCCCCCCCCCCCCCAAAAAAAAAAAAAAGAAAAAACAAAAAAACAAAACAAAACAAAAAGAAAAAAAACAAAAAAAAACTGAAATCCTAGTTTTTCTTCCTCAGTTCGATCTGTAGACAATACTGTGAACCGGTTTATTGTGCAATACGCTGATTTGTTCCCGGTACAGAAGTGGATCATTAAAGAGATTATAGGAAAAGCGACCAAATGTGGTGTGTCCCGCTACCAGAGGTCGTTCTATGTTAGAGGTCGTTCTGTGTTAGAGGTCGTTCTCTGTCAGAGGTCGTTCTCTGCTAGAGGTCGTTCTCTGCTAGAGGTCTTTCTCTGCTAGAGGTCGTTCTCTGTTATAGGTCTCGTTGTCTGTTAGAGGTCGTTTTCTGATAGAGGCAGTTCTGTAATGGGGAGGGCCCAGAAAAACTGGAGTTGCTGTGTGTAAGTATGTATCCTGTTAAAAAGTCATTGGAATTATAGTTAAAAAATGAAACTAACCTGAGTATGCTATAAAAGTGTGTGTTTGAAAGTTTTACGCAAGGAAGAAAAGGAGACAAAAACTGAGAAAGAAGTCAGTGTTTTATTATTTGAATGCACTTGTTGCGGGTTTCACCGTTTCGATCGAGTTCAATGTGATTTATTGGTGTCACTGTTTATAAAAAGCATTTAGTTCTACTGTTTGTGATGACGTCATTTCCGGGTCTCGTTCGCGGCGTATTTATTTGTGTACTATTGGTTGGTGTATACAATGCTTGTGCTTCTCATTGGTCCGAGTGGCAAAAATGGCAGATGACGCTCCCTCTCTACTCTCCAACCCAGCCGCTCCCGCTCTCTACCCCCTACCGAACCCCTCCCCTCTCCATCCCCTACCCAAGCCCTGCCCGCCTCCACCCCTACCTAAGCTGTCTCCCTCTCGACCCCCTACCCAGCCCCTCCCCCCTCTCCACCCTACCCATCCCCTTCCCCTGCACCCCTACCCAACCACTCTCCCCCTTTACATCCTACCCAACCTCTCTGTCTCCACCCCTACCCAACCTCTCTCCTCCTTCACCCCCTACCGAACCCCTCCCCTCTCCATCCCTACCCAAAACCTCCCCCCTCCATCCCCAACCCAAGCCCTGCCCCCCTCCACCCCTACCAAACCTGTCTCCCTCACCACCCCCTCTCCCCTCTCCACCCCTACCCATCCCTCCCCCTGCACCCTCTAACCAAACCCTTCCCCCTCTCCACCACCTACCCAACCACTCTCCTCCTTCACCCTCTACCAAACCCCTCCCGCTCTCCACCCCCAACCCTCCGCCTCTCCACCCCGCACCCAACCCTTCCGCCATCCTCTACCCAACCCCCCCTCTCCACCACCTATGAAACCACTCTCCCCCTTTACCCCCTACCAAACCCCTCCCGCTCTCCACTCCCAACCCAACCCTCCGCCTCTCCACCCCATACCTATCCCCTCCCGTTCTTCACCCCTACTCAACCGCTCACCCTGTCCACCCCGAAACCATCCCTTCCCCTCTTCATCCCCACCCA
The DNA here is from genome assembly GCA_949752745.1 of Protula sp. h YS-2021. Classification (NCBI taxonomy): domain Eukaryota; kingdom Metazoa; phylum Annelida; class Polychaeta; order Sabellida; family Serpulidae; genus Protula; species Protula sp. h YS-2021. Next base: position 3,590,589 of record OX457026.1, on the reverse strand, counting down.
ACCCCTCCCCTCCCCTTCCTGCTTGTATGTAAATACTCAGGTCTTTTAATTTTAATTCATTAATTTATTAGTATTATTGTTCCTTTGATTTCTTCTTTTTTCCTTCTTTTTTTACAGGGTGGGGGGGGGGGCGGTTTACTTCGTTTCGCATTACCCGTTTATGGTACTTGCAATATAAACAGTGTACGAACCACAGTGGTTTTCTAAGTAACAAAACAACAACAACAACTGACGTGTTAAAAAATGCGAGCTGATGTTTTATATATACCTATATATATAATATGGGGTCGTTGCTATGAGCTTAATAGCCTGGAATTTTATGAAGACTTACGTAGTGTAATCACAGGTCGCTGTCATTTTATTATACTTTATATGTTTGCTCTGAAAATAGAGGCGTGTGTCAGCTGATAAGCATGTCAACTGACTGTTAACTGACTGAGTGTCAGCTGACTATATGTCAACTGACTGTGTCAAGTGACATGTATTTCAACTGACTGAGTGTCAACTGACATGTATGCCAACTGACTGTATGTCAGTTGACATGTATGTCAACTGACTGTGTCAACTGACTGTGTTAACTGACTGTGTGGCAACTGACTATGTGATGCATTGGTGGACAGTGATGCTAGGGGACACTGGCCATTCTCGTTAAAGCTAAATCTGTCTTTATGTCTGCCTAGCTGTCTGTCCGTCATCTTTTCGCCCATGTCTGTCACGCCCCCCCTTTTCTCCGCCCCCCCCCTCCCCCCGAGCAATGTCACCGTTATTGTTGCAAGAAGGCTATTCGTTGGAACAACCTTTATATGTGTTTGCGAAATCAAAGAATAAATCCGATCGTATTTTGTGTGTATGTAACAGCTCCAGACAATCGGGGACACAGGACTTCTGTTAACATTCCATTGTAGATACTTAGGCCTTGGTTGAGTACTCAGGTACTCAGGTACTCACAAGAAAAGGACTATCCTGTCTCTCCCGGTCGGGCCACTGAAATCATAAAGACATTTGAACGGGTCCATGCATAAACTTGATAACTCTACTTATCAGGAAAATGCACTATTACCACCACGGTATTTCTTGGCCTCTGTTCTATCACATAATAAAGTAAGTCTTACACCGCAAAACCGATTAGAAGTGGGCATTTTTAGGCAAAAGGCGATGGGAAAAAGCTATGTTTGTTACTAAAATTTCAAACTTTAAAAGCGTTTTTCTCCACTGCTGATAACTGCGGTTATTAGGTTTATGCATGGACCCCTTCATTTGGTATCCTTTTTCTTCTAGGAAGCAAAAATTTCTCCGCCACAGACGCTGTCGCTTGGTCAACAAAAAAAAACCAAAAAAAAAAAAAAAAACGAAAAGGATGGGAGGGGGGCGGTGGGAAGAAAGGAAGAAATGGCCCAACCGGTTAAATTTTGTTATTTATGTATATATTTTATGAAAATCATAATCTTCTTTTACTTGGCCGTGTAATTTTGTATTCCACATTAAGACTTTTGGACACATATCGACTTTGTATGTGGCATTTATTTCGTTTTATAGTTAAATTATGTCAGATTTTTTTATAGATTTTGAAACAAATGTATAATTACACAAATATAAAGGGGAAGGAATCTTGATTTAGTGAGCTATTTTGAAGTACATAAAAAAATTATATCAATAGCACGACTTGGACAAAAGCAGTCAAAGTTGATTCGCTGGTTCAGTTTTAATTGTTACAATTATGTTGTTTTGATGGTTGTTAAAAAAAATAAAGATTTTGATCATGGTACGTTATTTTCTCTTTGTGGTCACGTGACGATAATGTGCACAAGCGTCAGCATTTAGTCCTAATGTTGACCCCTCCCCCCTCCCACGCCCACATTTACATGCTATTTTGGTTTCTCGTGGTCACAAAACGATGACGCACACCAACGTCAACATTCGCAGGGGTCGTTTTTTCCGTTGATCGATGGAAATCCGTCGATTTGGAATCGAAAATTGTTGTCCTCGAGATCAACTGAATTCTGCAGTATTTTTTTTTCACTTTTTTTTTTGGGAGGGGGGGGGGGGGGGGGAGGTACTTGCAGATGCTGTTGTGAAGATTTTAAATTGTCAGATGTAAATTTTTCGGGCTCCCGCCTTCGGCGAACGCAAATTAACACACTGTAGTTCTTGCTATGCTTTAGCTGTGGCTGTCTTCGCGCCGAAAATATCACATATTTCCCGGCTCGAAATTTTCGGTCGATTTCGACGAGCCCGAGAACGATCCCTGCATTCAATCTTATACCACCCCTTCTCCGCCTCCTCCCTCCCCGAACACTCGCGTAACGTCGGGCCGACGTCGGAACGGTATAAACCAGGTCGGAAAACGTCGGCATCGGCTTCGATGCATCGGTAATGCATCGGTTATAGGTTGGCAATAGTTGAATTTCCATTTTTTTCTCATTCGTCGGAAGTTCATCGGTTACCGACGTTGGCCCGATGATTATTTTCCTCAGTTTAATAGATGTTGGCAAATATTCATCGGGCCGACATCTTTTTCCGACGAACTTCTGACCAATTGGGAATGTTTTTTTGCTAAAAATATTATATTCATATATTACACGTATTTCTCAATGCATATATTATACATATATTTTTATGCATTGGTTATACGTTGGAAATAGATTAACTTCCGACCAATGGTAAAAAAAAATGAAACGGATATTGCATACGTATATTCGATGTATTTAGTTATACGTACATTATACATATATTTGTATATGTTGGCCCAACGTCTGACATAGACGTACTTCCGACGGAACAAAACTTAATTGTTTTTGAAAAAGATATTACTGATGTATAACCGACGGATTACAATAATCGTATAATATACAAACATATCACTGCATCGGCTATACGTCGGAAATATACCGAATTCCGACGAAAACTAATTTTTTTATTTGAGATATTACAAGCATGTAATATGCGTATAAAAATATACGTATATTATACATATAGTTATATTTGTCGATGAAACGTCGGAAATATACCGATTTCCAATGGATCTCTAAATTTGTGTATTTTACGCATAACTTGAAATGAAAACTATATATATATATATATATATATATATATATATATATATATATATATATATATATATATATATATATATATATATATATATATATATATATATTGCGTTGTGTACGAGTGCTCCACATATTCCACAGCGTCGGAAAAAAGATGCCGATATTGCAATCGTATATTATACGTTTTTTTTATACGTCTATAAAACGCATATTTTCCGATGCTTATTCGGCGTCGGAAATTTATCGATTGACGTTTTGTAGGGGACGTTATGAAGAATCAATAGGGAGCATTATGAATATACTTGAAAATTATCATTTGCCTCAATAAACTAGCCCCAGCCGCCGTGGAGTAGAGGTATGTTGCGCGCCTAGGATGCAAGAGGTCCCCGGTTCAAACCCGAGTAAGTACTAGTGTTCAGTTGCAATATATGTGAATTATGAATGGTTGGTAAAGGTTCAATGGGTCAGTTAAGGTTAGAAACAATTTTTTTACGTATAAAAATCATCGGAAGTTCGTCGGAAATGCATCGGAATATAAACGTATAACCGACGTATAGCCGACGGTTAGTATCCGACGTCGAAGAATTTGTAGGGATATTTCCGACGGTGGCCCGACGTATTAAAGATATATCGGCCCGATGTATATCCGATGTACGAAGCCGCTATATCTATTATGCGTCGGGCCATAGTTAATCCTATGTGCAACCGATACATCGGCCGACGAAGTTGCCGATATTGCCGATCTAGTATAGGTGTATATTAGACGTTACGCGAGTGATCACCCCCTACCCTCGCCCACATTTATATTTTAATAAAAACAAAAATCGCTGGGCGAAAAACATATTACAACCCCACCCTCCACCCTAACCCTTCGCCTGTCCTCGCTATTTAAGCCGAAATCTGTTAACAATTATCTCCCGTGAAACGGAAGGATATAGTTATGAGCTGGTCCGTCTATCCGTCCGTCTGTCTGTCCACAAAAAGTACTAGGTTTTGTCCGGCCGACTTCTCTTGGAAGGGATTGTCGTAGGAACCTGAAACCTTGCATGCTGAAAATATATATATTGAAGATGCGCAGCGTGGCATTAGTTTCAAAAAAAAAAATCGGCCAAAAAATTGACGTCGTGAGAAATTGTCAAACATGGTGGATTTTTGGCTTAAACTTAGCCGTGACGCGATGTTTTGTCCGGCCGACTTGTCATAAAATGGATTGTAGTGGGAACCTGAAAGCTTGCAGCGTGACTTGACCTCATTTTACTTTTACTGCTTCACGGGGGATCCTGCGTTAATGAGGCTCTAGTTACATGTTAAACATGTTAATGACTAGACCGGCAAGCGTCGTTAATAAACGACCGGTTTCGAGTAATCCATGCGTCCTTCACCTTTCGACCATACCCCCAAAAAACTTTGTGTTCCGTAACTTGTCGGCTTCAGTGCCGACTGTCAACAGTTGAAAAATGAACATAAAAATTGTGTTTGATTTTTCAATCAAAAAGAATTTAATTGTAATCTTAACAGTTTATTGAAAAAGTGTACCAAGACCCGTTTCAAGAAGGCGAGGTCTTTGTTTTTATGCAGGCGATAATACCGTTGTAGGCTATAATACCGTTGTTATAAACAGATGACCTCTCAGAGATATCGTCGATAATACAGTATTTGTGCAATATTACAGTATTTTCAAAATGTCAGTGCTTTTAATAAACATTGTATAACAAACATAATGCATTCTTTTTATCTCTTTGAATTTTCTATCCAGTTCTTTCTGTTTTATTCCATTATCTCCAACTGAAATCCCCCACCTGATTTGGTTCTTACGTGTCGTAAAAATTACCCGATGCCAAAGCTACTCTAGAGTGGCTTGTGGGAACCAATTTAGTTAATGACTTGCCCCATTCTACACATAAAATCTTAAAAGTTGCCCCTTTACGCGAATAACTGCTATGTTTTAAAAATAGGAAGAACCTTAAAAGATTTAAAATAAAATGTAATTGACAAGCTGGATGTGGTGATCCGATCAAATGAGTGAAATGGTGAGTGAAAAATGGCATGAGTGAAAAATGGTGCATTGTTTAGACAACCTGAATTTTTAGAGTTGTAGACTGAATAATTTGTCCTATTGAGTTCGAACCATTCTTTTGCGCTTAGGGAAATACGTACCAGCGTCATACCAGCATTATAACTGTTTTCATTCTGGCCATTTCATTGTAAACTGACGTCATAAAATACAAGATGAAATGGCACCCATTTTGTACTTTGGTCACCTGCTATTCGCCCCCTCCCCTCTCCCTCCAATCCCCTACCCCCCCCCCCCCAACTCAAGAAAAAGAAAAACATTGCGTCAGACAAAGGGATCAAGAAATAACCACATTGGCCGGCAAGGTAGGGACATCTGTTAAGACAACCTTCCAGCCAAAATTGTTTTAGTCGCTATACTAATTGAGAAAAACAAGACGTCAAACCCCGTCAGGTATTTCGTCAAAGGTTTTTCCCTCTGCGGTGGTCGCTTCAGAAACCTCCCCTAATTATATGTTAAGAACCTTTTTTCTGAAAAGCAACCTTTCGCACTTTTTTTTTCTTGATGGACAAAAGTGCGGCGGAGTTTCCTCTCGTATTTTTACGATCATCAGTCTTCTGCCTGATTAGTATATGCTAATCAAGTCTTATTGCGTTGTGGGATAGACATTAGATTTAGTCCGGCGAAGTAGATTGGATTTACATTAATTTATCTATAAAGAATACCCCCCTCCCCCTTCACTACCCCGTCCCACCAGCCAGCCCCCCCCCCCCATCCCCCTCCCACCCTCCAACACCCAACTCTCTCCTCACAGCTTAGCTGTTGAGTGATATGACGTCAATTAAGTATGCAAATGCGAGGGACCTAATCGCTGTGAGGGGGCGCTACTTAACACTGGATTGTTTGTGATTAGGATCTCTTCTTCCCTGGCGCAGCTATCCCCGGGAACGCGTTGAACTCTAAAACCAACTATAATTTGAAAATTAACAGCAATTTGCTGATTCATAATGTCACTTTTCATTTAGAATCACAACAAGGAGAATTGCTATATTTAAAATTTATGCAAGCAAAGAGTTTTTGTCGAATTCTTCTTTGCAGCAGATTAATATTTTCTAAAGCAAAACAAAGATGTACATTAGACAATCTGTGATAATGCAATTATATTTGTTTTGGATGTTGGCAATGATTGTGAACGGCGCGGTGGTAGGAAGACTCCGGACACAACCCCTCGACAGCACACGTGATCAAAAAGTAAGCAAACCTTTTCTTCTTCTTCTTCTTCAATATTCGTTTGAAACTACAAAATTGTAAACAAAAATATGGTAACCCTAACAAAAAAGTCTCTAAATGTTTATAACTGTAAATTTAGTGTTTTGTTTATTTCATGAGATATGTTTCATGTATTTATTTATGTAATTAGTTTTTTCAGTTGTTATATTTACATTTTTTTGGAAAGGGATGTATCTGTTTAAGACAAGAATATTATCGATACAACAGAAAAATTTTGTTAATTTTATGTGCGAAAAAGATAAAGTTGTCTGCAGATTAAAATTCATTTAGCCATACACTATCACCTTCAATATTATTATTATCATTAGTAGTAGTAGTAGTAGTAGTAGCAGTAGTAGTAGTAGTAGTTTTCCGCCGACGATCCCAATAACCTGGCTCTTTTGGTTCATGTGCATGGGTGGATGTTGAGCAGAAACACATTCTCATAAAAAAGAGTCTCTTCCTTAGATTCCACTAGAAATGGATCAGAATTTTGATGCAGTTACTTTCTTGAATTTGTAATTGAATATAGCATGTATGCACGTAACTATATCTTTTTTGATGATTCGTTAAAAATGTGTGAAATATTGTCGAAAAAAATTCAGTAAAATCTTAACTGACGCCCGTTTCTGCTTTTCACGTGATTCGCCAAACATTGGCGTGATTATTTGCTAAAAGATTTAGTAAACCCTTAACTGACGCCATGGAAAATATCATTTCTAGCGCTAGGGATATAATCTTTCTACCACAAACTTTTGAATGACGGAAGCGGACTTCAGTACCTAACATTATTATTTTGATGATTCGCCAAAAATTGGAGGAAATATTGGCGAAAATCCAATTTTTCAGTAAAATCTTAACTGACGTCAGAGAAATGGCCTTACTGTCTTGAAATTTTGATGAAAGGTAACGGCCATTGGTATTTAAATGGAGATTACTTTTGTTCGTGAGTCAACAAAATTAAGCGAAAGATTTGGCGAAAAGAAACATTTTAAGTAAAATCTTAAATGACGCAAGATTTAAATCTTAATGTCTTGAAGTTATTATCTAAAGGTATAGGTCATTAGTACCTTTTTCCAAATAAAATTTCGAACTTGGTTTTTCGTTATTTTTGTATTCCTTGGGAGATCATTTAACTTACTGCAATTGCCTAGCTAAGACAATTTACCGCTTACCACCCCATGCCGGATCCGAACTCGGGACCTTTGGAATTCCAGATCAAAACTCTAAGAAACCAAGTTAACTGTCACTTCATCCGAGTGGTCATTACTACTTACCTATCTGTTACTTTTTTGTGTTTTTTATCCTAAATATTGGTTAAAGACGCGTTTCTTATTTAAATCATAAACTGACCCCAAGTCCACAACTCTCTTAAAATGTCGATTGAAAGTTGCATAACTGACCCCAAGTCCACAACTCTCTTAAAATGTCGATTGAAAGTTGCATAACTGACCCCAAGTCCACAACTCTCTTAAAATGTCGATTGAAAGTTGCATAACTGACCCCAAGTCCACAACTCTCTTAAAATGTCGGTTGAAAGTTGCATAACTGACCCCAAGTCCACAACTCTCTTAAAATGTCGGTTGAAAGTTGCATAACTGACCCCAAGTCCACAACTCTCTTAAAATGTCGATTGAAAGTTGCATAACTGACCCCAAGTCCACAACTCTCTTAAAATGTCGATTGAAAGTTGCATAACTGACCCCAAGTCCACAACTCTCTTAAAATGTCGGTTGAAAGTTGCATAACTGACCCCAAGTCCACAACTCTCTTAAAATGTCGGTTGAAAGTTGCAAACATTTGCTACCTACCTGGCTATTTCCCTCTTTTACCATTGTTTGCCAAAAATTTACACTAGCAAGTTTTAGTGAAATCTTAATTTGCTCCAGTTGTATAGTTGTACTGTTCTGAACTATTGTTTAAAGGTAGCAAACATTAGTACAACTTGGCTGTTACGTCTATTTCATGATCCTCAAAAAAATCTGACGAAATATTGACCAAAAACTAATTTATATGAAATCATATCTGTTGGATCTTGGTGGAAATATCTTAAAGTTTTAATCGAAAGTAATTGGTTTAAGTGTCCGCATCGGCTTTTTAGCTTTTTAGGAAATTGACTGAAATGGTGCCAATTTTTACTGAAATCATTACAACACCAGGGATATAATCTTGTTTTTCTAAAATTTCAGATAAGATTTTAGTTCCCATCTAGTTGTTACTTTTTGATGATTCACCGAATCTCAGAGAAAATATTGATGGAGATCGATTTTTTTTAAACGTATCTTGTCCTAGGAATTTGATGAAAACATCTTCAAATTTTCATTGAATGCACAGAGCATAATCTGGCTGATAATTTGCCGCGATTCGCCAAAAATTAACAAAAATATTGACCGGAAACCAGTTTTCTTGAAAATAGAAACAGACCTCTTTGGATATCAGTGGTAACGTTATAAAATTTTGATCATATGTAGATTGCATGAATGATCGCCGAGTAGAATTTTTTGTGATTTTATCAATAACTAATGGAAATATTGACGATATGGTCTGACTGTCCCTTTGATATGGTTTCACTGTCCCATTGATATGGTCTGACTGCCCCATTAACCTGGTCTCACTGTCCCATTGATGTGGACTTGCTGTCCCTTTGATATGGTCTGACTGCCCCACTGATCTCGTCTCACTGTCCCGTTGATATGGTCTCACTGTCCAATTGATATGGTCTTACTGTCCCATTGATATGGTCTTACTGTCCCTTTGCTATGGTCTGACCGTCCCATTGATATGGTCTGACTGCCCCACTGATCTCGTCTCACTGTCCCATTGATCTGGTCTGACTGTCCCATTGATATGGTCTCACTGTCCCTTTGACATGGTCTGACTGTCATGAAATCAGCACTTATTTTACCTATCTCCTTATTGTAGCGATTTGCGAAACAATAGCTATTGTATCCCCCCCCCCAAAAAAAAGAAAACAACTTACTAAACACGTGTCTCTTTCCAGGTTCTTAGTCGAACAATCTGAAAATTTTTATTGAAGTTAAGGGCATAAGTGCTCATTTAGCAAACTGGCTACTACCTTTATGCGATGCGACAATACTCATAACTGTCAAATCTCGTAACATAAATACGCCTTTGGATGGAGTATATTTACAATACTCTGATCTGTGGCTTTATTTGTAACACAAGAGACAATACTTTTATGACAAGTAGTTTTGTTATCAGGTTTTACAGATCGAGTGAATTATTTCCACACTTTTTTTCTTACTAACACATTCTACAGCAAGTATGTGCATATCGTTATTTGCTGTAGCAAACTGCCTTACTTAATTGTTAAAAAAGCAGCATCTGTCTGTCACAGCAGAAGCCACAAAAACACTAATAATAATAATAATAATAATAATAATAATAATAATAATAATAATAATAATAATAATAATAATAATAATAATAATAATAATAAAAATAATGATGATAATAATAATAATACGTTTCTTCTTTAGCCCTTGCGTTAAGCACTTTATGAAGGGCTTTTAATATAAAAAACAACATTAATATTAAATAACCTTGTTATATTAGTTGTAATTTTAGCGAAGTCACTATAAACAAAATGAAATTAACAATAGGCAAATCTATAACAATTATATTTTCGACACTTGGTTGTGTAAATGTTCTAGGTGAAATGTCAATACAAAGTCATTGGTGGCTTAGGTGCAACTCCGCTTCGTCCCAGATTAAATAATTTTAAAAAAGCACTCACTTTAGAAATTTACAGATTAAAAATCTTTAGATTGGCATTTTACATCTGTTTTTAACAGTAAAGCAATTGCAAGTAAAGCTTATAATTGGAAAACTAATTTAGGATTTGTTTAAAAAAGAGTTTTGTTTGAGCTAATTAGAGCCCTGCGGCTGACATTTGCATTGGCAATAAGTACAATAGGCCCTGAGGACAGCAATGATTAAGTTGTACCCATCTCACTTCCTGGTCAAGGCGTGTTGATATTGTCTCATAAAGATACTGTTTCTCTGAAACAATAGGCAGAGTCTGCTCAAAGAACCAATCAACAATGAAAACTCTCTCTCTCTCTCTTTATTAATGTTTACAATAGTGTGTGTATACTCAAAGACTGCAATTACTCTTTAGAAGAAAATATGTTAAATGTCGTGGCGTGTACGTTTCGACTGCACTGACATCACAGAAAGCTGTGACGTCATAGAAGAGACTAATTACCAAGTGGTCACAGAAAAATGCATTCTCCATTACAGACACAGACTAGAGATAATGGCAAACCCTTGTGTCAGCTCGTATGTCGCTCATTAGTTCTTACAATTTACTGACTTTTTTCACGTTGACATCTTTTTACACTTTTTAGTATTATGTAACCGTGATAAGAATAGATCAGGTCAGCTCAAGACCACCATATTTAGCAGACGTTCTCTTTGATGGACAGGTATCGGTACAATTGGACCCGGAAATTGCCCATCAATTGCAAACAGTAGTATATGTAAAATCTGTGGCTCTGTACGCCCACGCTCCGTTACTTTATATAGTTGTCTTCTTTTTATCACTGGCACCTTTTTGGGTTCATTTGGTTTGATCGTTGATAATTAATGGGGGAATCTTATATTTTATGTTATTAAGTTATACTGCATTGACGTGAAACGATGAATGAGGCTCGCATTCTTTGTTATAAACCACCTTTCTATCTAATGATATAAAATACCATTGTCATTAAATGGTGGAAGAAACTTGTCCCTTTTTTATTACAAAATGGCATTACTTTGTCTTGAAATAATAGAACGGGTTTTGCTTTGATGATGTATAGTATCGTCAGTTGTAGTGAATGAGACTGATGGAACAGATCTGTGTCTTGATGTTGTAATGCCATTATATCGTTAAAATGTCAATATATCGTTAAAACATGGCGGACGTGATTGTCGTCTATTACGACCAATCACATTTCTCTATCATGGCGCACGTGATTATAGTCTTTTACGACCAATCACATTTCTCTATCAAGGCGCACGTGATTGTTGTCTATTACGAGCAATCAATTTCTCTATCATGGCGCACGTGATTGTTGATTATTACGACCAATCACATTTCTCTATCATGGCGCACGTGATTGTTGATTATTACGACCAATCACATTTCTCTATAATGGCGCACGTGATTGTTGATTATTACGACCAATCACATTTCTCTATAATGGCGCACGTGATTGTTGATTATTACGACCAATCACATTTCTCCATCATGGCGCACGTGATTTTTGTCTAGTACGTCCAGTTACCTTTCTTTCTCATATTTGACAGGTTTTATATATCTAAGTAATCCATAAAAAGAAAAGTGACTATTACATTTGAATAGCATTTTAAAAATGGAAATATACAGGGTTTATTTGTTACTCTTTTTGTTGCTCTTGTCATTGTTGTTTGCCTTGTTATTGTTTTATGTGTTATCGTAAAATATTTCATCAAACCTTTGTGTGATATACATAGGTCACGTATATGTCACATATACGTCACTTATACTCATATATCTGTAACATATACGTCAACTATACGTTATGGTTTATGTTGTAGGAGGGTTTTGTGTACACAGAAGATAACAAAATGTACCAAAGACTAATTCTCAACCTCGTGGACGCAGCCATTGAGAGAGCGCAAAATCGAGGCGCCAACAATCTCGATCTACAACACTTAATACGAAAGCGGAATGACATACGAAAATGCTTTTTCCACGCAGTAAGCTGTTGGAAATAATGCACTTTGCTATAACGCG